>JASEVX010000010.1:38498227-38785727 GCA_031761405.1 Serripes groenlandicus | reverse complement strand
TCCCATATTGAGAGTCTAACCCTTTCCC
This sequence comes from Serripes groenlandicus, assembly GCA_031761405.1. NCBI lineage: Eukaryota > Metazoa > Mollusca > Bivalvia > Cardiida > Cardiidae > Serripes > Serripes groenlandicus. The sequence goes on along the minus strand of JASEVX010000010.1, from coordinate 38,785,699 downwards.
ACATATGATGTGGACGACTTAGAAAACTATTGAAATGCGTTGAAAACAGTTTGGCAAAAGGAGAAATTGCTCATTATGAGACATCTCACTTTCACAAGATGTATTCTAAACTTGTCTGCTGCATCTAAGACTAGACTGCAGTATTTTAGAGGTATTTCCCATATACAACAAAGCTGAAGTAGATGCATAAGAGAAAATAAATGGAAGAAATGTTTATAAAGGAAATGTGTTGGCAAAAAGAGAAATATAACTCATGAGAAAATTCTCCTTTTGTGTAGTTGTGTGCTGCAGATGCATCTAACTGCGTCTACATGTACGAAGGGGTCGACTTTTTATATATCCCAAATACCTTTTGAAACAACTTCTGATGTGAAACAAATTCAGTCTGCTCTGATTGATTGATTGATTGATTGAGGTTTAACGCCGTTTTTAACAATTTCTCAGTCATATCGCGGCGGCCAGTTCACCTACTCATGTGTTTCCTGGTTTCGCACACCAGTACTCCACACAACAATCTTCCCAAGCAACTGGCTGCTTTTCCTCATAGACTTAGCCCATTGGTGGAAGACGAATGACGCATGTCGCAAAGACTTTTGTCAAACGTCGGAAAGAAAGTTGGCCCAGTCGGGATTCGAACTCACAACCCCTAGATTAGTCTGCTCTGAGCTTTACTATTCAACTTTACAAATTTGATGGAAAGAGATGGGCATAGTTTGAAACTATGTGAAATGGTTATATCTTATGACAAATCTGAAAATGCTCTGAAAATGTATTATTATTGGTCAAAGGAAAATTTACTCAACATGAAATGTTTATCATTCTGTAATTATTTAAATTCGACTTCTGCAGAGGCGTTAAAAGTTGTCTAGATGATGAAAATTATTAAGGCATGTCACGTGCAAGTTGTAATCGTGTAACCAAGTAACATCTTAATTTGCATAAATAACAAGTTTTTGATTGGCTCAAGATGAATTTCAAAGCAGTGTTCTCTTCGCTCACTAGGTTACTAACAGATCATTGTTCATATTATAGCTGACAATAAACTCGTGTTCTAAAGTTAAACAGGATTAAATTAGTTCCTTGACTTGACGTCTCAGGTAAATTCTTATATATATTCTGGCTTTGCCTTATTTGTAATATATTCCTTGCTCCCCGCTTTCTCTCTCTGAAGATTATATATGAAATTATGACCGATTGCACTATGAGGCCGTGACAGATTGTGTTAATAACATTAAGGAAGAGTCGAGTGTTGTGGACGGGATCACATTGCACAAGATGAACATTCATTTGGTATAGCTATCTAGCGATCACCCTTTCTTCGTCTGTGTTGAATTATATGAAAACGTTTTACTCTGACGACTGCACGTGTCAATTGATAAACCGTTACGTTCATTACAGGGCGGTTTTCGATCGAGCATCTGTTGTTAAATGACTTATTTCGTGCTGGAAGAGTATACAGTACTGTAAAAAGAGCCAATAGCCAACGGTTTTCTTTCTTTTTAGATGCATGTCAAGCATTTGATCGGGTATGGGACGGTCTCTTCTACAAATTTAATACGAGAAGTATGTGCTCTCAAACTTCTTAAATATATAATATCCATGCAATTTCACATGTACAGTTGTGTCATGTATAAAGGTTACTTCTTTGACTGGTTTCCTGTGTTTCTCTCTTTCTTTCTCTCTCTCTCTCACTCCCTCTCCCTATCTCTCTCTCTCTTTCCCCCTCTCTCTCTATCTCTTTCTCTCTCTCTCTCTGTCTCTCTGTCTCTCTGTCTCTCTGTCTCTCTGTCTCTCTGTCTCTGTCTCTGTCTGTCTCTCTCTCTCTCTCTCTCTGTCTGTCTGTCTGTCTGTCTGTCTGTCTGTCTGTCTGTCTGTCTGTCTGTCTGTCTGTCTCTCTCTCTCTATATATTCCCTCTATATTTATATATCCCGCTATATATATATTTCTTTCTCTCTCTTTGTATGAGCATGTTTGTATTGCCCCACTTAGCAGGGTGACGCATAGGGGTAACAGCAGACAACCTTGCAAACATTATAAGAAAAGAAGACATTGCGACTTATAAACAACTTGTCATTTTTCCAAAATGTTTAATAATATTTAATGCCAATATGATTGAATAAGATGAACATTTTCAAATCAAATGCCTTGGTGTCTGTCTCTATCTGTATCTCTATATATATGTCTATCTCTCTCTCTCTCTTTCTCTCTGTATGTATATATATATATATATATATATATGTCTCTATGTATCTATGTTTTTCCTTCACTTTCTCTCTCTTTCTCTCTCGCTCTCTCTCTTCTCTCTCTCTCTCTTCTCTCTATCTCTTCTCTCTCTCTTCTCTCTCTCTCTCTTCTCTCTCTCTCTATCTCTGTCTTCTCTCTCTCTCTCTCTCTCTTCTCTATCTCTCTCTCTCTCTCGCTCTCTCTCTCGCTCTCTCTCTTCTCTCTCTCTCTCTCTCTCTCTCTCTCTCTCTCTCTCTCTCTCTCTCTCTCTCTCTCTCTCTCTCTCTCTCTCTCTCTCTCTCTCTCTCTCTCTCTCTCTCTTCTCTCTCAACAAACCAGACTAACAAAACCTAAAGACAAGTACACTCTACTGCCAAAACACGTCCTTTTAACGCTACTTCTCCAATTCTGTATTTACAGGCAGGAACAGAACTTCTGATGAAATCAATAGCAGACACGTCCCAAAAGACATGAGCTGAAGTGCTACAAATTGGACAACGAATTTTCAAAGAGATAACATTTCTTTTTTTCCTTTGTTTGTTTGGTTTTAGGCAGCTTACTTTCTGTTTTTTAATAAGTTAACAATAGATTGACAATTTGCTGGCACAACTTGTAGCAGTTGAAATGGTTATATAACTTTTCCAACTGTGTCCGTTTTTTGTTGATCTATAGCTTTTCAAAATATTTATGTACGAAATAAGCTTCTATGTATATTATATTTTCAACTATTTTAAATAACTCATTACTAACTGTTACTAGGCTAAGCCATATAATATTTTTGATAAGTGTGACTAGTGTCATGACTAGTGTCATTCGTCTTTCAACACTTGACCACCAATGGGCTAAACAGTATATACGATGGTATCCAGTTACCTAGTGTGTATAACAGTTGCGAGAAAGCCAGGAAACACGTTTCAGTTATATCACGGCGACAGTCCAATTATTCATGATCCCTGGGTAAACAAACCAGTGTTATGCTAGGTAATTTGAACATGCTAAACAGTTGCGAGAAAGCCAGGAAACACACATAAGTTGATCTAGTTGAGAAAATGGCCTTTATTTATACTTAACTAAATAATTTCTTTTGTTTATGTCATAATTGTAATGAAGATTCTCGAAAAAGGTCCGTGTCTCGATGAAATGCTGCAAAAGGTATTCACCCCCAAGGTCTTGAACAATAATTAACAGACTGTATTTTATGAAGGGCAGGATTAAATCATTTCTTATTTTTCAATTTCATGTAATATACTGGAAGATTTCACATAGATGGTTTATAGACAGATTCATTTGGATTTCAAAAGGTAGGTAGAATTTATTCCATGTTTTGATATTTCTTAAACATGTATTCCTTCCATTTCAACATTTTAGTTATATCACGGAGACAGTTTCACTTATTCATGATCCCTGGGTTAACAAACCAGTACTAGGCTATACATGTGCCTTGTCACAGGGCACTCCACCATGACTATAACCTCGCGACTGCGGATCAAACCGGGGACGCCCGGTTCCAAATCCCCGACGCTTAAGAGTAAAATAAATATTCCTGATGTTATTATGTTTATTTGCGTATTGCCTACTAGAGAATGACGAAGGTACTGTGTGCTTTGATAATGCTTCATTTAGATGTCATCTTAATGCTAAAGGTACGTTGAATTTTTTCACAAATAATGATGACGACGAATGTTCTCTTTTTCCTTGTTTGTTGGGTGATAGGCATCTAACTTAATGTTTGTTTTAATAAGTTAAAAATAGATTGACAATTTGCTGGCACAACTTGTAGCAGTTGAAATGGTTATATAACTTTTCCAACTGTGTCCGTTTTTGTTGATCTATTGCTTTTCAAAATATTTATGTACGATATAAACTTCTATGTATATTATATTTTAAACTATTTTAAATAGCTCATTACTAACTGTTGCAGGGCTGAGCCATTTATTATTAATTGTGACTAGTGTCATTCGTCTTTCAACACTTGGCGACCAATGGGCTAAACAGTATATACGAAGGTATCCAGTTACCTAGTGTGTATAACAGTTGCGAGAAAGCCAGGAAACACGTAGTTATAACACGGCGACAGTTCAACTATTCATGAACATGAACTATTCGTAAACAAACCAGTGTTAGGCTAGGCAATTTGAACACGCTAAACAGTTGCGAGAAAGCCAGGAAACACACATAAGTTGATCTAGTTGAGAAAACGGCTTTTATTTATACTTAACTAAATGGTTTATTTTGTTTATTTCATAATTGTAATGAAGATTGGCGGAGAAGGTCCCTGTCTCGATGAAAAGCTGCAAACGGTCTTCACCCCCAAGGTCTTGAACAATAATTAACAGACTGCATTTTATGTAGGGCAGGATTAAATCAATTTCTTATTTTTCAATTTCATGTTATATACTGGAAGATTTTACATAGATGGTTCATGGACAGATTCATTTGGATTTCAAAAGGTACGTAGAATTTATTCCATGTTTTGATATTTCTTAAACATGTATTCCTTCAATTTCAACATTATTTTAGTTGTATCACGCCGACAGTTTCACTTATTCATGATCCCTGGATAAACAAACCAATACTCGACTAGGAAATGTGCCTTGTCCATGACTACAACGCCGCAGCTGCGGATCAAACCGGGGACGCCCGGTTCCAAATCCCCGACGCTTAAGAGTTAAAAAGAAAAACGGTACATTGAATTTAATCCATCTTTCGATATTTCTGAAACATGTATTCCTGATATTATGATGTTCATTTGCGTAATGCCTACTAGAGAATGACGAAGGTACTATGTGTGATCGGATAATGCTTCATTGAGATGTCATCTTAATTCTAAAGGTACGTTGGATTTATTTCACAAATAATACTCAAACATGTATGGTGACGATGAATGTTCTCTTTTTCCTTTGTTTGGTGATAGGCAGCTAACTTCCATGGTTTTTTTTTATAAGTTAACAATAGATTGATAATTTGCTGGCACAACTTGTAGCAGTTGAAATGGTTATATAACTGTTCCAACTGTGTCCGTTTTTGTTGATCTATTGCTTTTCAAAATATTTATGTACGAACTAAACTTCTATGTATATATATATATTATATTTTCATCTATTTTAAATAACTCATTACTAACTGTTGCAAGGCTGAGCCATTTATTATTTCCGATAATTGTGACTAGTGTCATTCGTCTTTCACCACTTGACCACCAATGGGCTAAACAGTATATATGAAGGTATCCAGTTACCTAGTGTGTATAACAGTTGCGAGAAAGCCAGGAAACACGTATAAGTTATATCACGGCGACAGTTCAACTATTCATGATCCCTGGATCATAAACCAGTATTAGTCTAAGCAATTTTAACATGCTGAATAGTTGCGAAAAGGCCAGGAAACACACATAAGTTGATCTAGTTGAGAAAACTGCCTTTATTTATACTTAACTTTCTTTTGTTTATTTCATAATTTAATGAAGATTGGCGAAAAAGGTCCGTGTCTCGATGAAATGCTGCAAAAGGTATTCACCCCAAGATCTTAAACAATAATTAACAGACTGTATTTTATGTAGGGCAGGATTTAATCATTTTCTTATTTTTCAATTTCACGGAGACAGTTTCACTTATTCTTGATCCCTGGGTTAATAAACCAGTACTAGACTAGGAAATGTGCCTTGCCCCAGGGCACTCTACCATTACTACAGCGCCGCGACTGCGGATCAAACCCGGGATGCCCGGTTCCAAATCCCCGACGCCAACCACTAGGCCACGGCGGATTCTTACCATATTATTATTCTTAAACATGTATTTCTTCAATTTACCTGATATAATTATGTTTATTTGCGTATTGTCTATTAGAGAAGGTACTGTGTGTGTTCTGGAATAGCTTCATCAATATTAAAGGTACATATACTTTGATTTCACAAATATTACTAAAACCTGTATGCTTGCAAATGTTATAAGCATGTACGAAAGGGTTGGAATATTAACATTCAGTTAGATAAATTATCATTTAAATTGAAGTTTAGATTTTCCGTTTGCAAAGTTCGGCCAGGCTACAAGGGAATAGGAAAGTGTCAAATGCAAATTTAAAATCATAGATATTTTTTTCAAATGTTCTGTTTATGTAGGAGAAATTGTTGGATTATTAACATTCATTTTAATAAATTATCATTGAAATTGAAGTTGGGATTTTCCGTTTGCAAAGTTCGGCCAGGCTACAAGGGCTTGACTATTGGAATAGGAAAATGTCAATGCAGATTTCAAATCAAAGATATGTTTTCAGATGTTATGTTGATATAGGAAAGGGTTTCGGTAAATTATCATTGAAGTTGGAATTTTCCGTTTGCAAAGTTCGGCCAGGCTACAAGGGAGATAGGAAAATTTAAATGCTGATTTCAACTCAAAAATATGTTTTTCATAGGGTATGTTCATGTAGGAAATATGGTTGGATTATTAACATGCATTTTAATAAATTATCATTGAAATTGAAGTTTGGATTTTCAGTAAGTAAAGTTCGATCAAGCTACAAGGGCTTGACTTTTGGAATAGGAAAATATAAATGCAGATTTCAAATCCGCCGTGGTCGAGTGGTTAGCGTCTGGGATTTGAAACCGGGTGTCCCGGGTTCGATCCCCATTCGCGGCACGACGGTCATGGTGGAGTGCCCTTGGTCAAGGCACATTTTCTAGTCTAGTACTGGTTTGTTTACCTAGGGATCATGAATAAGTGAACTGTTGCCATGATATAACTGAAATAATGTTGAAAGCGCTGTAAAACCCCATTTAAAACAAAAATTAATTATCATTGAAATTGAAGTTTGGATTTTTTGTTTGCAAAGTTCGGCCAGGCTACAAGGGCTTGACTTTAGGAATAGAAAAATGTAAATGCTGATTTCAAATCAAAGATATGTTTTTTCAAATTGTATGTTCATGTAGGAGAAATGGTTGGATTATTAACATTCATTATAATTAATTATCATTGAAATTGAAGTTTGGATTTTCCTTTTGCAAAATTCGGCCAGGCTACAGGGGCTTGACTCTTGGAATAGGAACGTTTAAATGCAGATTTCAAATCATAGGTACCAGTTACCTAGTGTTTATTGCGAGAAAGCCAGGACACACGCGTTTTTTCATGTTTTAATATCTCTTAAACATTTATTCCTTCAATTTCAACATTTGAGTGATATCACTGACAGTTTCACTTATTCATGATCCCTGGGTAAACAAACCAGTACAAGGCTAGGAAATGTGTCTTTCCCAAGGACACTCCACCATGACCTCAGCGCTGCGGCCGCAGATCAAACTCATATCCACGACGCTAACCACTAGGCCACGGCGGATTCCTATATGTTCATGTAGGAAAGGGCTGGATTATTTAAATATATTAATGAAACATTATGAACATTGAATATGGGATTGCTAGCCGTTGACATTTCTGTTAAAATCTTATAAAGCAATCATTTTGTATATTGTATGTATTATGCTGCTGGAGAAGTGGATGTTCAATCCTATGGAAATCTATAACTGACTTTAAAGAACGTGCGGGATAACAACGATGTTGTGAGACGCTTAAGCACGACATACGGCAATCCAAACCTTCTACATACAATTGTGTATGACTACTCAGAATAGAATCCGAGAACGCCAACTGACAGAATCCCATTCTTTCCAAAACTTAACGAAGTAAGAACACACGTCCGAATTACGTACACCGTAGGAATAACAACTAGCTGGAAGGTCAGTAAATACTTTACAAAAATGACATACTAGTTTACCATATCGTTGTTTTATCGAAACACTGTGTAACGAAATACTATTTTACTATACCAGAAGTGTATGGAAACTTGGTGAAATTTGGCATGTCGTCTGAATGGCATCATATGGATATATAGAGGCATGCACCTGTTTAATAATAGCTTCAAAAAGTATATACTTGTACTGTTGAAATTATTATTGGATTTATGTTTTAAATACCTGTACATGTTTTTTATATAATTTCAGATTGACATCAACTTACACACCAGTTGAAGCAACCCGACACCTTAGTTTACAAGTGTTAGTTAAACTTCTCACAGAAGTAAACTTCTCACAGAAGAAACCGGGAAAGTCAACTTTAAAATCCATCTTGGAATCTCGTGACAATTTAGACATTTTACTGTCACTCTTGTTTAATTGTATTACATTGTTATATATTGTATTATAGTTTACTCACAAATAGACGCTTTCTGAGTTCACAAAGTCTTAATTCCTTATTTGAGCCTGTACATTGGAAAAGGTAGAAGTAGGCATTTGTGAACCGTTTAGATTTCGATCAGTCTGAGCAATCCCTGACTAATCAATATATACGGTGTTCACATAACATATATACGCTTCTTAAGGTGCAAATAAACAGTCTGATCTAAACCTGAACTGTTCAATTTGCGACAATGTTTCAAACTGTATTTAATAATTTAGATTCAATTAATATAGATTTACCCATTTTTCCATATGTCGTGTTCGAAACACTTTCCCACCTGTATATTTTAACTTTCACAGAAAGTATACCTTTATTTAAAGAGGGCTGCCGTGATTTGACCTAGATGTTTTTAAAAATAAACAGAACAGAACAGAACAGAAGTTTATTTACAACACAAGCATATAAGCTCATTGTACATAGCATACATAATTAACATACATGAAAATGAAAATAGTAATCATTCAATTTATAGTTTCCGAAGAAAGTAAATACCTTTATTAATTGATGGTTATGTTATTTTGTTGATTTTCCTTAAATAATGTATCTTGTTTAACCAAGTTAGATACTGATATGTATCCAAGTTGGGAAAACCAGACAAATTATGGTTAACATTCATGAATGACAGCATATAACTACCATTTTGAAAAATAACAGAACCTTTTTAGAAAATTACTATTTAAGATGGTGAGAGAGTATAATTCAAAAAATAAAATAAAATAATATATATATGATACAAATCTTATCATATTAGTACATCAGTTATTGGTATTCGACATATATTGATTTAAAAATAAATAAGCAGTGATCCACCTAAACAAACGTTACCCTTACCCGTCTGCAGCAGATTTCTTTTGAAAAACAATGTGACACAAATATAATTGTTCAAAGCTTTATTTAATATTTTAATACAGTTTGCTCAGTGTGCGGATTGTTACTACAATCTGTTATTTTCACTTTAATTATACCTTTATTTATAAAGTTTCCTTGTGTTTAGCTAGATGTAGATGTTTTTAACTTTTCACTTTAATTATACCTTTATTTATAGAGTTTTCTTGTTTTTACCTACATGTTAACAATAACGATAAATGGGCAGTGACCAACCAAACAAACTTTAACACTTTCCCGTCTGTAACAGACGACTTTTGAAAACATTGTGATGAAAGGTTAGTGTTCAAAATTAGCAATTTTTCCTTTCGCCGCAATGCTTTTAACAAGGCATTTGTGATCAGTACATAACCAGATCATCCTGTACATCCTCACAGCTGAATCTGAATATGCACTGTTTGCCAATTAAGTCATAGAAGGATTTTCAGAATACTTCTAAAAACATATCTATTTGAATAATTCAGCATGGAGGCATAGGCAAATATTTATCTACAGTTATAATACATACACATGTGCATCGCAAAAGGTACACGTTTGCGTAGACGAATATAAGTAATATCAGTATAATAAATATCTACGTTGTTCACATCATAACATATACACGCTTTGTTAGATGCTTCTGTCAAGTTCTGTTTATGCTTATAAGATATGTCAGATGTACAGGCTGATCTGAAACTACATTGTTCATTAATGCAAATTTGAAACTTTTCCCATGTACCTGCTCAATTGATACGCACACCTTATAATGTTGTGGCTGAGCATAAGAGTTTGCTTTGTGTACCGATTCTATCTTGTATCTGAAGCATATCATTATTTGTGTAAAAACGGATATAGTGTTGGCTAATATGTTTTTTATAGAATTCTTACGTGTCATTTAATAACTTATATTATTATTAGGACATTACCATAAGCCTATTATAAAAATGCTGCGTCACACGAATCACTTTGTTTTAACACTGGGCAAATGTTATACATATACTCCTTCTGTGGTACCGGGACATATCGCTTGTCCTTCTAGTCAAGCATGTCCCTGGTTCACTCCCAGTTTCCCCGCTTCGGAACTCCGTTAGTGAAACTCTTTGCCACCAAAGTCGATCATCGACTGCTACTGTCACCGATGTACGACCATGCAGCATGGGCAGTGGACGCATTGACCCTCGATTGGGACCTTCTGTTCGGGTAGACTTTTCCCCCGTTCGTGTTGATCCCAATCATGCTTCAGCTCTCAGCAGTACACAGTCCTACTGATAGCCCCCTTTTAGCATCGGAGGTCATGGTTTAAGGACCCTATGAGTTGTCTGGCGGATGTTCCTCGTCGCAATCATATTCGAAAAGATTATGTTAGAGCAGCTGGGTCGGTGTATTCATGTCAACCCGGCTATGCTTAATCTTCACGCTTGGATGTTATCCAGCGATCAATTCTGAGAAAGTTGTATCTCGTTTCGATGAATCTAGACGGCTGTCCACTAGAATCGTCTTTGATGCTAAGTGGTCAGTCTTTGCAGATTGGTGTTCTGCAAACTCGATTTTAGAAGTCAGAAAAAGTGGAGAACCGGAGTAAGAAAAGGAAGCTGTGATTTGACAGTAACAGTACAAATCTCAGCCAAAGAATAAGAGTCAAAAGTTTGGTAAGAGAGAACAAATTAAAGATAAGGGAGAGAAGTATGTCTACGATTATTACAAATAGTAATGAGAGTAAAACGTGAGTGGACGATATTATATATATATATCCTTATCATTAATTAAAATAAAACAACCGGCAGACATGTTGTATACCCATCCACTGATTAAAATATAACCAATTTACATATCGAGCTAGGCTTAAAAAATACTTCAGTTAAGGTTACATTGCACATCTGCACCAACAGATCTGGCTCCTCACACAGATTTGGATAACACTAGAATTTGTTACTGTACTATAGGCGGTACGCGGAGAATTTCTCGGATGAAATAATTTGGATTTGAGATTACATATCAGGTATTAAATGACGGGTAAATATTATATAATAAAAATACGTTAAGACTTAGAAAAACAATTTCTCCTTTTGCCACAATGTTTACAACTATTCATATAGTGATTTTAATATTTCTACTCAGTTGTTTATTTACCTTTATTTTAAAGTTCTCTGCATTACAGCAGTATAGTTGAGAACGTGTGTCGTAACATGTACGAATCACAAGCTGGTAGCTGTTGCACGTGTTAACCGTGCCGTGGCGGGTTCTCGTCAGTTCTATAGGGCGAGGTCAGATGGGCTTCTCTAGGATAGAGAACTGACGTCATGTCTAAATATAAATTCAGAAAAACATGCGCACTAATGCTTTCCATCTGAACGGTGTTTCCTCGTCTTAGTAGTAAACCATTCGGAACTCTCGGGTAATTCCGTAATCCTTCATCAACCATTGATGAAGCATTCATCACCGAGGTATTCCGAATGAGTAGTAAACATCGTTGGTCGCCATTTTGAAATGCTAGTAACCCCAGGTTTGAGGTGGGTTACTCGGATTCGGGTCAAAAGGTCAATGACGTCACTAAGGTTAAAAATATCACCGTTCAAATGGATTCCGAGTGCACTCTGGCTGTTCTCGGATCCCATATGAACTCGCCCATAGATATTATAGGAATACATCATTATTTATAAGACTGTATATGACTTGTATATAGGACACTAGTGATATATTGCATCATCGCTGAAAGTGGCGAAAACGCTAAACTTTTCATCATAAATTATGAGATGCATGTCTATGTACGATTGCGCAGGTTTTCCAGCGTTTTTCATTTAAAAATGGTTTTATCTCTGGTTTTTACCCCTGGGTCAATTGAATGATTTCTGTGTACAGAAGTATCAGTGTCATATTACATGTTTATTTTTACGATTATTTGTATGTTAAATGATTAAAATCGCAGTGTTGCCCATACAACAGGTGTTTGTTTGCGTTTAGTAGCGTTTAGTAGCGTTTAGTAGTAGCGTTTAGTAGCGTTTAGTAGCGTTTAGTAGCGTTTAGTAGCGTTTAGTAGCGTTTAGTAGGGTTTAGTAGCGTTTAGTAGCGTTTAGTAGCGTTTAGTAGCGTTTAGTAGTGTTACGACATGTTTTTACGTAGATATTTGAAACAAAGAATGAATCCATCAAACCAACTGTAACCTTTTTCTGTCTGCAACAGACGACTTTTGAAATTATTGTGACGGAGAAATAAATTTAAAAAGGTTTTACATATTTTTGGTTAAGGCATTTGGGATCAGTATAGATCCAGATAAGCCCTTGCATCAACACAACTGGATCTGAATATGCAATGTTTTTACAGTTGTAATGCGTACACCTGTGCATCGCAAAAAGTATAAGTTTGTTAATCGGGGTTAACCAGCGCGACATGCTTAGATTGATCCGGGTCGATATGTTGGTGATCCCGCGGGATGGCTCAAATGTGTTTTCTTGGAAACATTGTTGAAAATGGATATTGCTCACAATGTACGTGTTTCCATTTGCCACACTATTTTCAACAACATCTTTATTTATGTTAACTGCATTTAATTTCGCTCATTAGATCATTACCTCTGTGTGTTGTTTGTATTGTGTTGTATGTTAAAGCGACTGAAATCCAGATGGCACGAAAAAAGAAAAAAAAAAAATTCCAATTCGCCCTAAATGTTATTCTTTATGTTATCCAAGTAAAACCAGGGTAGAAAATGTATCGTTTTTTATCAATAAAGTGAACTTGAGTCGTTTTCAATTGTCCCGATGAAGGGGTTTCCTATTTAAAAATACTTACCCCGTTACTGACAGGGTAGAATTTGCGATGGAAAAAGTATCGAAAACAAGAAAATCTCACCGATTATAGGGGTATGTAATATGTCGGTTATCATATTTTAATGCCCCAAATACAAAAATAACACTTATTTTCTTAAAATTGGATTTTTTTTTTTTTTCGACAGTTGGGTATCTGGAGTTCAGTCGCTTTAATCTGTTGACAGATAGACCTAGCTCATGAAAATTTGTTTTTTTCTCATCGATGTGTACATGTATTATATGTTATTGACTATGCACTGGGAAATCATCGTTGCACCGACTTATCTAACGTGTGAAAGAAGATTGGCAATGACGCTTGACACATTGCCCTTTTTAAAACGTCGGAATGTATGTTGACTACCAAGCTGTGGTTCGAACTCGCCTCTTGGTTGACAACCCCCGTAGCTACCGAACCAACTGTCTGTATTTGCGTATTTTGCATTCTAATCATGGTATGTGGTGCGATCCCCGGCCGGCTCATACGAAATACTTTAAAAATGGTAGTAATGGCTGCCCTTCATAGCGCCCAGGGTTGCGGGTATATATCAAGGAAACCACGTGATATTACACGCCAAACAATAATAATAATGGTCTAAAGAATAGTTCATAAACTTGTTGGATCTTCTGGTCCATAATATACACAAGTCCGTCCAAAGAGGCTGTTTCGGGGGAACGGTGAGCGACGAGCTGTATGTTCCCCTCTGTATTTACACCAAAAATATATTTATGAAAATTCTTTTACCTTTCTTCGAACACCGTGCTGACGACAAAACTTGTAGTAATGGCTGTCCCCCATTGCGTTTAGGGTTGCGGGGAAAGCGTTACGATCGACTGACAGGTGTCGGGATAAATGGATCAGTAGTACTGATGACTTACCGAGGAAAGGCCGTTATATAACCGAAATATTGTTAAATATTTATTGTAATATTTTTCAACACTGACTTTTTGATATAGATATATGTACATCTATTTACTGGTTGTCCCTTCGAAGGAGTCCGCCCTATTTTGATAAAACAGTCACTGACAGCTGATTTGTTGTATTAGGGGAAAGGTTTATAAAAGAATACACGCGATTTTAGGACAAATACAACAGAATCGGTACACCATTTATCGAATATTTCATACATAACAAGTGTAAATACTTATAACAAGGACCACGTTTACGATTATAATGCATAAAGTTTTAACACTACGCTATTATGTCGTGTAAGCTATGGCCCCAATATAAAGATGTAACGACATATAATTAAAATACTGGTCAGCAATACGGACACATACAACTTGTCCTGACAACAGCTAGTTATTTGAAATGCTAACAGCGCAACCCTGAGCGCCAATGAGGGTCTTCCTATTGTATACACTGACCTAATTCGAACACATAATTATTATTTATTCACCAATAAGGAAATTAATTATCATAAGCGATATACCTATTGCTCTCTGGTCGTTAGAACATAAAACCATCCGACTACAGAGGCGCTATGCTCTTTATATGAGCCACGTCAGGCAAATACAGGGTCTTATTGCACACGATACTGCTTTGGGAAAAAAAGAAAACGATCTAGCTTTTCTGCATTGTTACATTGTGTAAGACAGTCGTGCAGAGGTCAAGTTCGAGTCCCGTGATGATCACGTTCTGTCTCCGGGCAACAGACATCGAGCGTGATTTATATAAGCTGACCTAATTCGAACACATAATTATTATTTATTCACCAATAAGGAACTTAATTACCATAAGCGATATACCTATTGCATTATCAAACCATCCGACTACACAGGCGCTATGCTTTTTATATGAGCCACGTCAGGCAAAAACAGGGTCTTATTGCACCCGATACTGCTTTGGCATAATACAATATGGATTTGGAGCGAAAATAGGCAGGCTACAATCTAGCTTTTCTGCATTGTTACACTGGCAGAGCGTTCACATCAGGTGCCATCCATTCGTGTGGAAGACAGTCGTGCAAAGGACGAGTTCGAGTCCCGTGATGAGCGCGTTCTGACTTTGGGACTTTTTATAACAAACTGCGCGAGTACTGGTTACGTCTCCAGGCAACAGACATCGACCGTGATTTATATAAGCTGAAAGCTTGTTTCGCTGTTGATGAAAACTAGATTGTCTTTCCGGGTTTTTTGACCACCCATCCGTATATCTGTCCATCACGGTCTGCATTAATAGTGCTAAGCGTTTATCTGTTTGGCAGATTCATTTCAGGGTCACACCTATACATTGTGATCAGGAGAACGAAACAATATTTCGAAAATAAATATGATGCGAGTTTTTGTTTGGTATAATCTCCATTTGCCATGCTTTTTCTTCGGCCATTGTCTCAATAAAGTTTCAGTGTATCAATTTCAAACTTGGTATAAAGGAAAGTTATGACCTGCAGATATGCATTGCACAAAAACCACAACTCTAGCATGACTTCGATTGTCTAAACCCTGGTTTAGGCGCAATTTTGACCCCTTTGTAAACAATGCAAATTTAGGTGCCATTGCTCAGAACGAGCAATATCACCTAAATTTCCATTGCTTACCAAGTAAAATGATTTAACGCTTATTAAGACTTTATGGCGAGGTGATTAACCTTGGTAAAAAAATACCAATTTAAGTTACAACCGTTTCACGCCAAGCCCTCGATTTAGCGTCCACTGAACAGGAAATATTATCCTTAAGGGGCGATGCAATGTTTGTCAATCTTTTGTTATTTATGATTTTATTTTGGCTGGCGTCAGGATATAACTGAAATATTGTTGAAAGCGCCTTAAAACACCAAACAATCAATCTAATAACGGTCTAAAGAATATTTCCTAAACATGTCGGATCTTCTGGTGCTTATTATACGCAAGTCCGTCCAAAGAATCTGTGTTTTGGGAATGGTGAGCGATGAGATGTATGGTCCCCTCGGTATTTACTGTATTTACACTCAAAACATATCCAAGAATGTCTTCGTGAATCTTTTGTAACCACTATAGGTTTGAACATACTTATGAAAAAAATGTCTTTCGTTTAATTTTAGCTGAACATTACACTTACGTCGTATCCATAACCGTTTACCACATAAATACATCTGTCGCAGACGACATTTCAAACATCGAGACAAAATGTTTAAACTCTTTTATAATAACATTAAAACATTATGGAAGAGGGGTTTGTTTTAAATAGTGTTTGACGTCGCTTTCAACATAAGTAGAGTTAAACCACGGCGTGTCCAGGGTACGTAACCAGTACACCGGTAATTTTTGTCATGACACCGGTTCATCCGTCTTAATGCTATCCCGGAAACCCTGACCATCAAGTAAAGAAGCCATTAGCGCTATATCATTGTTCTAGAGTCTTGAGTTTGACCCGACCGGAGTTCTAACCTAGATATCCCGTTCCCAAGGTCTACTTATACTTTTATCATCGGGTTTTCAAATTTATTTTGCTGCATATTCATTCAAATACTCCATGCTTGTGGATTTTAATTTCTCTGCAAACTGCTGATGTGTTTGTACGGTTCAATGGCGAAAAGGAAAGGACCTGATCAGGCAAGGTGAAGGTAATTCCAGGTTCTTCGATGGCAACACAATCCGAAGTGTCCGTTGTACTGTGACGAATCTCGTGTAATTGTTAGCTTTCAATATATGTGTTGGACATGGTTTACACGCCTACATCATTTGCTCTCTATAATTGTCTTTAACAAGGGGTCTCTTAAAGGATTTTGGCTCATACTAGTGATTTTCAACACTATTCAATAATGATACGATCACATATAGAGATTTTCCTTTTTTTTTCTTTTTCCTGAATATTTTCCAAGTCGTCAGCAACAGTAGTGTTGTAGGTGGGAATGGGTTAAAGAGAAATTCACCTGATTATCCATGAATCGTAATAAGAATTGATTCTTTGTTAGTTTTGTATTTTTCGTCGCTTTCAACAGTATTTATATTATTTAGTAATATCACGTGGATTCCTTGGTAAAATGCCAGTACTCTGTTGTTTAGTTTATCCAAACACCGGCGCATCAGTCGTCATGTAACGTACAAAGTCACTGAGAGCGAAGGAGGGATGCCAATTCTACAATAAGTCAAGCATATTGTATGACGCGACCGGGGTTGGAGCCTCGGTATCCCGCTCTTGGGGTGAACGCTATATTCACTACATCATCGATACCATATTTCAGTTATACTGTGACCAGTTCACCGAACGTGTTTTTCCTAGTTTTCTCGCACCAAACATAGTTTGTAAGTTCATAGGCCATGATACGTCATTTTCCGCTTCTATGATGCCGACGGCAATACACATTTTTGCAACAGACGACATAACATATCACTGACACATTAACGCCGTATTCAACAATATTACAGATACACCACTGCGGATTTAGGCCGTTTTCAACAACATTACAGTTATACCACGATGGAGTTTAACGCTCTTTTCAACAATATTACAGTTATACCAGGATGTATTGTAACGCCGTTTTCAACAATATTACAGTTATACCACGGCGAAGTTTAGCGCCGTTTTCAACAACATTACAGTTATACCACGGTGGAGTTTAACGCCGTTTTCAACAATATTACAGTTATACCACGGCGGAGGTTGACTCCGTTTTCAACAATATTACAGTTATAACACGGTGAAGTTTAACGCCATTTTCAACAATAGTACAGTTATAACACGGCGAAGTTTAACGCCGTTTTCAACAATATTACAGTTATAACACGGTGGAGTTTAACGCCCTTTTAAATAATATTATAGTTATAACACGGCGGCGTTTAACGCCCTTTTCAACAATATAACCGTTTTACCAAGGCGGAGTTTAAACCGTTTTCAACAATCTTTACAGTTATACCACGGCGGAGTTTACGCCGTTTTCAACAATATGGAATTTATCTGTCGTAAATGTCATCGTTTCGGCAATTCTGTCTTTACGGACAAGCTTTAATTATGTGCGAACATATTGTCTTGATCTTTTTTCTTGGCTTGATTTGTCACCTAGTGCGAC
The DNA here is from genome assembly GCA_031761405.1 of Serripes groenlandicus. Lineage (NCBI taxonomy): Eukaryota > Metazoa > Mollusca > Bivalvia > Cardiida > Cardiidae > Serripes > Serripes groenlandicus. The sequence continues at coordinate 38,767,600 of JASEVX010000010.1, read as the reverse complement.
TCGAAGCCAGATCGGGATATCAGTTATGTCGGCTAAACTCTTAACTCATACGTGTCGGGTGCAAATACTGGAAATAATATGAAGTATCAATCCGCTGGAATAGCCGAAGTTCCGACAACCCCGGCTGTATTAATATGCCGAGCCTGAACGGTCTATATGGACAAGCTTGAACCATCTGAAGTATCTGGAAATTATCTGGACATTTTCATATTGTCTTGATCTTGTACTTAGTGTGACTCAGAGCTAAAGTCGGCCCAACTCCGGCTGGATTTTGCAGTTAAAATCTCTAATTCGAACAGGACGGGTGCAAAGTCGTGTCTTAGTCAGTTAGGGTCCCTTTCGCGTGGCATGCATCAATGGGCTGCTCAATCCGTATATCTCCAAAAAGAGGCACGCAAAAGCGATAACGAGAGCCACTCTGTCATAAATCCGGCTGGCCAGTTAAAAACTCTCTAATTCGAAAACGACGGGTGCAAAGTCGGGTCTTTGTCGGGAAATCCTAACTCCGGCTGGGCATGGCAGCCGGCTGACGCAACTTTGCGAAACAATACCTCATGCAACACGAAGTCAGTTTGAGGCGCTTTCACCTGGCATGCATCAATCAACCGCCCAATCCATCTATCTGGAACAATAGGCACGCAAAACGAGGGTGTGGGCCACTCTGTCGGTCCAACTTCGGCTGGGTTTTGCAGCCAGCTGCCATAAATCCAACCATGAATCCATGAATCCATAAATTTATCCCAATTATGGATAAACCATAATTAACGGATTTATGGATTTACCATAAATCCATAAATCCAAAACTGCCAACATACAATCTTTGAGCATCAGGGAAGGCAGCCATCATAAGGGAATTCATAAACATAAATTCGATGAGAGTCAAAATGATATGTAACATAATATAACCTACGTGCCACGAGCGGCATAGCATCAATAACTGAGCAATTTCGTTCCAAGGTATAAAAGGAAGGTGACGTAGGTTTAAATTATCTGAAAAACCCCCAAAAGAAATGGTCGAATATTTATGGAATACAAATTAAACATACACAAATGGACAGAAAAAATGCACGCCAAACATACGAATCGAAACCATGACAAATGAACTTTCAGTTTTGATCTTCTTTCTTCTTACCAACCAGACTACCAGGACGGTGATGATTTACCAACCCATTTGAGCGTATTCGTTCGGTCGTATAATTACCAAGGTAACGATTGTTATTGAAGACAGGCGAAGTCAATGCGTGACAGGTAAAACATGTTTACTAAAATGTATGCAGTATTAAATAAACTGTAAAAAATCAGAACGCAAAGACTTATACAATTAAGATGCAGTACCCAGATATCATAAAACATAGATTGATATTACTCCACATAATTAACCAGGTACACATCTCTATATAAATATTTATATTGTGTTGGCATTTACCTGTATGAAGTCTGGTAGGTCAGTGGATAGAGCCGCGGACTGTCAATCAATTGGTCGTGGGTTCGAACCCCAAAGGTATATTAAGACGAAGTAAGGGAGGTTTGGTGTGGTATGCGGGATGAGTTCGAATAGTGTCAGGCGTATGAGGCTGATTGTGAGTGGTGTGGTGTGTGAGGGGAAGAGTTTGTGAGTAATTGCAGTGGTGATAGTGTGAGTCGGACTGTGAGAGGTGTGGTCTGGTGTGGAGTGAAGGGAAGAGTTTGTGAGTAATGGCAGTGGTGATAGTGTGAGTCGGACTGTGAGAGGTGTGGTCTGGTGTGGAGTGAAGGGAAGAGTTTGTGAGTAATGGCAGTGGTGCTAGTGTGAGTCGGACTGTGAGAGGTGTGGTCTGGTGTGGAGTGAAGGGAAGAGTTTGTGAGTAATGGCACTGGTGATAGTGTGAGTCGGACTGTGAGAGGTGTGGTCTGGTGTGGAGTGAAGGGAAGAGTTTGTGAGTAATGGCAGTGGTGATAGTGTGAGTCGGACTGTGAGTGGTGTGGTCTGGTGTGGAGTGAAGGTAAGAGTTTGTGAGTAATGGCAGTGGTGATAGTGTGAGTCGGACTGTGAGAGGTGTGGTCTGGTTTGGAGTGAAGGGAAGAGTTTGTGAGTAATGGCAGTGGTGATAGTGTGAGTCGGACTGTGAGTGGTGTGGTCTGGTGTGGAGTGAAGGGAAGAGTTTGTGAGTAATGGCAGTGGTGATAGTGTGAGTCGGACTGTGAGTGGTGTGGTCTGGTGTGGAGTGAAGGGAAGAGTTTGTGAGTAATTGCAGTGGTGATAGTGTGAGTCGGACTGTGAGTGGTGTGGTCTGGTGTGGAGTGAAGGGAAGAGTTTGTGAGTAATGGCAGTGGTGATAGTGTGAGTCGGACTGTGAGAGGTGTGGTCTGGTTTGGAGTGAAGGGAAGAGTTTGTGAGTAATGGCAGTGGTGATAGTGTGAGTCGGACTGTGAGAGGTGTGGTGTGTGAAGGGAAGAGTTTGTGAGTAATTGCAGTGGTGATAGTGTGAGTCGGACTGTGAGTGGTGTGGTCTGGTGTGGAGTGAAGGGAAGAGTTTGTGAGCAATTGCAGTGGTGATAGTGTGAGTCGGACTGTGAGAGGTGTGGTCTGGTGTGGAGTGAAGGGAAGAGTTTGTGAGTAATGGCAGTGGTGATAGTGTGAGTCAGACTGTGAGAGGTGTGGTCTGGTGTGGAGTGAAGGGAAGAGTTTGTGAGTAATGGCAGTGGTGATAGTGTGAGTCGGACTGTGAGAGGTGTGGTCTGGTGTGGAGTGAAGGGAAGAGTTTGTGAGTAATGGCAGTGGTGATAGTGTGAGTCGGACTGTGAGAGGTGTGGTCTGGTGTGGAGTGAAGGGAAGAGTTTGTGAGTAATGGCAGTGGTGATAGTGTGAGTCGGACTGTGAGAGGTGTGGTCTGGTGTGGAGTGAAGGGAAGAGTTTGTGAGTAATGGCAGTGGTGATAATGTGAGTCGGACTGTGAGTGGTGTGGTCTGGTGTGGAGTGAAGGGAAGAGTTTGTGAGTAATGGCAGTGGTGATAGTGTGAGTCGGACTGTGAGAGGTGTGGTCTGGTGTGGAGTGAAGGGAAGAGTTTGTGAGTAATGGCAGTGGTGATAGTGTGAGTCGGACTGTGAGAGGTGTGGTGTGTGAAGGGAAGAGTTTGTGAGTAATTGCAGTGGTGATAGTGTGAGTCGGACTGTGAGAAGTGTGGTCTGGTGTGGAGTGAAGGGAAGAGTTTGTGAGTAATTGCAGTGGTGATAGTGTGAGTCGGACTGTGAGTGGTGTGGTCTGGTGTGGAGTGAAGGGAAGAGTTTGTGAGTAATTGCAGTGGTGATAGTGTGAGTCGGACTGTGAGTGGTGTGGTCTGGTGTGGAGTGAAGGGAAGAGTTTGTGAGTAATTGCAGTGGTGATAGTGTGAGTCGGACTGTGAGTGGTGTGGTCTGGTGTGGAGTGAAGGGAAGAGTTTGTGAGTAATTGCAGTGGTGATAGTGTGAGTCGGACTGTGAGTGGTGTGGTCTGGTGTGGAGTGAAGGGAAGAGTTTGTGAGTAATGGCAGTGGTGATAGTGTGAGTCGGACTGTGAGTGGTGTGGTCTGGTGTGGAGTGAAGGGAAGAGTTTGTGAGTAATGGCAGTGGTGATAGTGTGAGTCGGACTGTGAGTGGTGTGGTCTGGTGTGGAGTGAAGGGAAGAGTTTGTGAGTAATGGCAGTGGTGATAGTGTGAGTCGGACTGTGAGAGGTGTGGTCTGGTGTGGAGTGAAGGGAAGAGTTTGTGAGTAATGGCAGTGGTGATAGTGTGAGTCGGACTGTGAGTGGTGTGGTCTGGTGTGGAGTGAAGGTAAGAGTTTGTGAGTAATGGCAGTGGTGATAGTGTGAGTCGGACTGTGAGAGGTGTGGTCTGGTTTGGAGTGAAGGGAAGAGTTTGTGAGTAATGGCAGTGGTGATAGTGTGAGTCGGACTGTGAGTGGTGTGGTCTGGTGTGGAGTGAAGGGAAGAGTTTGTGAGTAATGGCAGTGGTGATAGTGTGAGTCGGACTGTGAGTGGTGTGGTCTGGTGTGGAGTGAAGGGAAGAGTTTGTGAGTAATTGCAGTGGTGATAGTGTGAGTCGGACTGTGAGTGGTGTGGTCTGGTGTGGAGTGAAGGGAAGAGTTTGTGAGTAATGGCAGTGGTGATAGTGTGAGTCGGACTGTGAGAGGTGTGGTCTGGTTTGGAGTGAAGGGAAGAGTTTGTGAGTAATGGCAGTGGTGATAGTGTGAGTCGGACTGTGAGAGGTGTGGTGTGTGAAGGGAAGAGTTTGTGAGTAATTGCAGTGGTGATAGTGTGAGTCGGACTGTGAGTGGTGTGGTCTGGTGTGGAGTGAAGGGAAGAGTTTGTGAGCAATTGCAGTGGTGATAGTGTGAGTCGGACTGTGAGAGGTGTGGTCTGGTGTGGAGTGAAGGGAAGAGTTTGTGAGTAATGGCAGTGGTGATAGTGTGAGTCAGACTGTGAGAGGTGTGGTCTGGTGTGGAGTGAAGGGAAGAGTTTGTGAGTAATGGCAGTGGTGATAGTGTGAGTCGGACTGTGAGAGGTGTGGTCTGGTGTGGAGTGAAGGGAAGAGTTTGTGAGTAATGGCAGTGGTGATAGTGTGAGTCGGACTGTGAGAGGTGTGGTCTGGTGTGGAGTGAAGGGAAGAGTTTGTGAGTAATGGCAGTGGTGATAGTGTGAGTCGGACTGTGAGAGGTGTGGTCTGGTGTGGAGTGAAGGGAAGAGTTTGTGAGTAATGGCAGTGGTGATAGTGTGAGTCGGACTGTGAGTGGTGTGGTCTGGTGTGGAGTGAAGGGAAGAGTTTGTGAGTAATGGCAGTGGTGATAGTGTGAGTCGGACTGTGAGAGGTGTGGTCTGGTGTGGAGTGAAGGGAAGAGTTTGTGAGTAATGGCAGTGGTGATAGTGTGAGTCGGACTGTGAGAGGTGTGGTGTGTGAAGGGAAGAGTTTGTGAGTAATTGCAGTGGTGATAGTGTGAGTCGGACTGTGAGAAGTGTGGTCTGGTGTGGAGTGAAGGGAAGAGTTTGTGAGTAATTGCAGTGGTGATAGTGTGAGTCGGACTGTGAGTGGTGTGGTCTGGTGTGGAGTGAAGGGAAGAGTTTGTGAGTAATTGCAGTGGTGATAGTGTGAGTCGGACTGTGAGTGGTGTGGTCTGGTGTGGAGTGAAGGGAAGAGTTTGTGAGTAATTGCAGTGGTGATAGTGTGAGTCGGACTGTGAGTGGTGTGGTCTGGTGTGGAGTGAAGGGAAGAGTTTGTGAGTAATTGCAGTGGTGATAGTGTGAGTCGGACTGTGAGTGGTGTGGTCTGGTGTGGAGTGAAGGGAAGAGTTTGTGAGTAATGGCAGTGGTGATAGTGTGAGTCGGACTGTGAGTGGTGTGGTCTGGTGTGGAGTGAAGGGAAGAGTTTGTGAGTAATGGCAGTGGTGATAGTGTGAGTCGGACTGTGAGTGGTGTGGTCTGGTGTGGAGTGAAGGGAAGAGTTTGTGAGTAATGGCAGTGGTGATAGTGTGAGTCGGACTGTGAGAGGTGTGGTCTGGTGTGGAGTGAAGGGAAGAGTTTGTGAGTAATGGCAGTGGTGATAGTGTGAGTCGGACTGTGAGAGGTGTGGTCTGGTGTGGAGTGAAGGGAAGAGTTTGTGAGTAATTGCAGTGGTGAAAGTGTGAGTCGGACTGTGAGAGGTGTGGTCTGGTGTGGAGTGAAGGGAAGAGTTTGTGAGTAATTGCAGTGGTGATAGTGTGAGTCGGACTGTGAGTGGTGTGGTCTGGTGTGGAGTGAAGGGAAGAGTTTGTGAGTAATTGCAGTGGTGATAGTGTGAGTCGGACTGTGAGTGGTGTGGTCTGGTGTGGAGTGAAGGGAAGTGTTTGTGAGTAATTGCAGTGGTGATAGTGTGAGTCGGACTGTGAGTGGTGTGGTCTGGTGTGGAGTGAAGGGAAGAGTTTGTGAGTAATTGCAGTGGTGATAGTGTGAGTCGGACTGTGAGAGGTGTGGTCTGGTGTGGAGTGAAGGGAAGAGTTTGTGAGTAATTGCAGTGGTGATAGTGTGAGTCGGACTGTGAGTGGTGTGGTCTGGTGTGGAGTGAAGGGAAGAGTTTGTGAGTAATGGCAGTGGTGATAGTGTGAGTCGGACTGTGAGAGGTGTGGTCTGGTGTGGAGTGAAGGGAAGAGTTTGTGAGTAATGGCAGTGGTGATAGTGTGAGTCGGACTGTGAGTGGTGTGGTCTGGTGTGGTGTGAAGGGAAGAGTTTGTGAGTAATTGCAGTGGTGATAGTGTGAGTCGGACTGTGAGAGGTGTGGTCTGGTGTGGAGTGAAGGGAAGAGTTTGTGAGTAATTGCAGTGGTGATAGTGTGAGTCGGACTGTGAGTGGTGTGGTCTGGTGTGGAGTGAAGTGAAGAGTTTGTGAGTAATTGCAGTGGTGATAGTGTGAGTCGGACTGTGAGAGGTGTGGTCTGGTGTGGAGTGAAGGGAAGAGTTTGTGAGTAATGGCAGTGGTGATAGTGTGAGTCGGACTGTGAGTGGTGTGGTCTGGTGTGGAGTGAAGGGAAGAGTTTGTGAGTAATGGCAGTGGTGATCGTGTGAGTCGGACTGTGAGAGGTGTGGTCTGGTGTGGAGTGAAGGGAAGAGTTTGTGAGTAATGGCAGTGGTGATAGTGTGATTCAGACTTTGAGTGGTGTGGTGTGAAGGGAAGAGTTTGTGAGTAATGGCAGTGGTGCTAGTGTGAGTCAAACTATGAGTGGTGTGGTATGAAGGGAAGAGTTCGTGAGTAATGGCAGTGGTGCTAGTGTGAGTCGGACTGGTAGTGGTGTGGTATGAAGGGAAGAGTTTGTGAGTAATGGCAGTGGTGCTAGTGTGAGTCAAATTATGAGTGGTGTGGTATGAAGGGAAGAGTTCGTGAGTAATGGCAGTGGTGCTACTAGTGTGAGTCAAATTATGAGTGGTGTGGTATGAAGGGAAGAGTTCGTGAGTACTGGCAGTGGTGCTAGTGTGAGTCGGACTGTGAGTGGTGTGGTATGAAGGGAAGAGTTCGTGAGTAATGGCAGTGGTGCTAGTGTGAGTCAAATTATGAGTGGTGTGGTATGAAGGGAAGAGTTCGTGAGTAATGGCAGTGGTGCTAGTGTGAGTCAAACTATGAGTGGTGTGGTATGAAGGAAAGAGTTCGTGAGTAATGGCAGTGGTGCTAGTGTGAGTCGGAATGTGAGTGGTGTGGTGTGAGGGGCAGAGTTTGTGAGTAATGGCAGTGGTGTTAGTGTGAGGGGCAGAGTTCGTGAGTACAGTGGTGATAGTGTGAGTCTGACTGTGAGTGGTGGGTGTGAAGGGAAGAGTTTGTGAGCAATTGCAGTGGTGTTAGTTTCAGCATGACTAATGGAGTGTGGTCTCATAGAGGGTGTACGACATGAGATCACCTCAGGGTTAGTGGGATTGATGGAAGCGGTGTTAAAGAGGCTGTGTGTGAGTGGTTGAGACAGAAGAGCGTTTCTTCCTTACGTAGTTTTATTTTGTTCGCATTGACAATACTTCTGAAAGGATTTTGGCTCATACTAGTGATTTTCAACACTATTCAATAATGATACGATCATATATAGAGATTTTCCATATCTTTTCATTTTCCTGAATATTTTCCAAGTCGTCAGCAACAGTAGTGTTGTAGGTGGGAATGGGTTAAAGAGAAATTCACCTGATTATCCATGAATCGTAATAAGAATTGATTCTTTGTTAGTTTTGTATTTTCGTCGCTTTCAACAGTATTTATATTATTTAGTAATATCACGTTGATTCCTGGGTAAAATGCTAGTACTCTGTTGTTTAGTTTATCCAAACACCGGCAAATCAGTCGTCATGTAACGCCCAAAGCCACTGAGAGCGAAGGAAGGATGCCAATTCTACAATAAGTCAAGCATATTGTATGACGCGACCGGGGTTGGAGCCTCGGTATCCCGCTCTTGGGGTGAACGCTATATTCACTACATCATCGACATCATATTTCAGTTATACTGTGACAAGGTCACCTAACGTGTTTTTCCTAGTTTTCACGCACCAAACATATTTTGTAAGTTCATAGGCCATGATACGTTATTTTCCGCTTCTACGATGCAGACGGCAATATACGTTTTATCAACAGACGACTTAACATATCACTCAATCGCTAAAGAGAGTGGCTTCAATGATACTTTTACGACTAAGCTGATGACAAGGGAAAATATTTCAATGAGGGCGGGAAGGCGCCGGCTGATCTGGATCTTTCCTGATCGGAAAACCTCGAAGGTCAGTTTTATAGAGATGTGGCCATTGATATAAGAATGTCTTTAGGCTCGTCTGCTTTAAACACATCCGAGAAAAACGCATGGAAACCTATGATTTATAATGTACAGTCTTTTCAACTCTAAATAACAAAGGACAGACACACATGATTAGTTGGTCTCTCGTACATAAGGTCCCGGGCTCGAATCCCGTGATGATCGGGTTTTGACTTAGGGATGTTGCGACACAAACCGCGTTGATCGGGTTTTGACTTAGGGATGTTGCGACACAAACCGCGGTACCGGTTAAGTGTCCAGGAAGTGGACACCGAGCGTGATTAATTTAAGCTGGAGGCTTGTCTCGCATTCGATGTAAAGTAAATAAATTTAAACTGACTAGGGGGTTTAAGTCCAATCTTCGATAATGTATACCCCTTATAAATACTTGGGATGTATATATACTCTCAAAACACGGCTAGCACCTGTGAAAGCACCTACCCATATGTTTCCTGGCTTTTTCACCCCAGTTCTCCAAACAACAGTCTTTCCAAGCAACTGGCTGCCTTTTCGCAAAGACCATTGATAGAAGAAGAATGACGATTGTCGCATTGACTTATAATATGTCGGATAAGATGTTGGCTGAGCTTGGGTTCGAATTCACATCTTCTGGATTGACAGTCCGAGTCGCAACAGATTGAGCGGCTGACATTCGGCTCCGATGTTTTTGTAGCGAATTGTTTGTCAATGATCAGACAACCTTTCTATTGAAAGGGATCCACCAAGAATTTACAACTATGAGCTCCTTCTCTGGGCTTTTCTGATTTATGAAATGATCTTAACCCTTTACAACATATAATACTCTTTCTGAACACTAACATGAATGCAGAATCGAACCTGGTGGGAGCAATTCTGTCGGCGCTACACATTTTAAACGTTTTTTTTTAAAACTCAAACAGGGTGCAAATTCGGGAAATCAAACCAGTATCAACCAGGAACAGCCGGAGCTCCGCCAACTCAAGCTGTATTGCACATCAGCACCAACAGATCCGGCCCCTCACACAGATCTGGATAACACTAGAATTTGTTACTGTACTATATGCGGTACGCGGAGAATTTCTTGGATGGAATAAATCGGATTTGAGATTAATATCGGGTATTAAATGACGGGTAAATATGATATAATAAAACTACGTTAAGACTTTGAAAACATTGTGACAAAAGAAGAAATTGCTGAAAACGAACAATTCCTCCTTTTGCCACAATGATTACAACTTTATTTATATAGTGTTTTCCATATTTCTACTCAGTTGTTTATATACATGTACTTTTATCTTAAAGTTCTCTGTTACAGTGTTAACCGTGCATCGGCGGGTTCTCGTCAGTTCGATGCAAGACTTCTGGCAGTTGACTTTGCGATATCCGAATTCAATATAGAAAGTATAGGAATACATCATCATTTATAAGACGGTATAGGACACTAGTGATAATTACTAGAATAATAATGTTTAAGTTTAATTCGTAACAAAGGTTAACTATTGGATCATCGCTAAAAGTGGGCGAAAACGCTAAACTTGTCATCATAAGTTATGAGATGCATGTCTTTGTACTAGGGCTGTAACGAATACACTAGGTGGTGAATACGATATGTATCACGAATACAGGGTAACGAATACGAATATTTATTCATGAATATTGTCATGCATTTAACAACATGTAAACACAAAATAAATCAGAAAATATTAACTTAATATTTTCAGTACCTTGATTTTAAAATAGGCATAAGCAAGGGAAAGAAATTGTGAATTTAATGTAGCGTTTAAACGAGTTTTACCTGATGTCATAGTGTGAGTTGGAATGTCTACCTTGAATTATTTCGGAAATCCGAAATATTTACATACATTCGAGTATAGTTGGCCGGAGATTCAATGATTTAAATTTCTGTGTGGTTCACCATTTTTTGTTGACGGGTTTTTGTTGTCATTAAATGAGAATTCTCTATTTTCAATCGAATTATAATTCAACATTCATTAAAAACACATTTTAAACACTCACACAAACGTATGTCAAAATAAATCTTAACGAACACAACATCAAGTATCTTTTTTTGAGAAAATGAAAAAAAAAACATGTCGCAAAATCAGTGGTCAGTTGTTGTGGGTGGAGTTTAACGCCGTTTTCACCAATATTACAGTTATACCACGGCGGAGTTTACGGCGTTTTCAACAATATTACAGTTATACTACGGCGTAATTTACGCCGTTTTCAACAATATTACAGTTATACCACGGCAGATCTTAACGTCGTTTTCAACAATATTACAGTTTTATTGTATACTTGATATTTTTCCTTCTTGTTTCCATATGAACAAAGGATGCAATATAATTTGATATTGCACGGGTTAATATTGCACTGGAATCTTGTTCATGTGACGCTAAGGACGGAACTACTTTTGCTGTCAAAGAGACGCGCTATCTGTCATTCGATGTAAGCATGGACGTTGATTCAGGCGTTTCGCTTACTGACTCTGTCTTCCAGGAACTTACAGAAAAAGAAATTGATGAAATTGTCTAGCCATTCGAGCCTAAGAAATCCCGTGATCTGCACGGTGTGGCCATTGATCTGTTCATTGACGATCAAAAAAAAGAAAAATACAAGACTGAGTACGAACCGAGATTTGAAGAATGTACGAAGATGGTTGTTTGACAACAAGAGAAAGCCAATAGTCGGGGGTGTTAGGGCATTAAAGGGGCTGTTTGGTTCAGATTCTTCCAAAAGCACCAAATTTGGCCTGAAGGTCACCGGTGCCATACTTGTTACATTTTTGATGGGCGCCAAAAGTGGTGCCCCCTGGGGCCACCATATTGGCAAAATCCAAAATGGCCGCCATCCGGGTTGGATATCATTCGCAGGTAAAAAACTAAAAGGGCTAGAATCATGAATGATGCCACATTTTAGGGGTTTTCGGGGTCGGGGAATCCGATAAAGATGTTATTTCAATGATTTGAGGTCAAGTTTACCCCTCATCAACACTGTAAAGGTAACTGTGGGGGTTAACCCGGTGTTTTGGTGACTCATCGTCATCCCAAAAATCCTTTCCTATTATTAACTTTATGTTGCACAAGTTTGACATATCTCCATATCACAGAAAGAACCGTAAATGTGTGTGTACAAATTGACATTATTTAAATGCTAACCAGATTTGCAGGTTACGTCCTTCTTGCATATTTAGGAGCTGATACGAAACCTGCGACTCAGCCTGCTATCCTATCGCCATGAGACAAGATGACAAATGAAAATTCATTGCGACGACGAGACTACGCAATTATAATGGACTAGTAGTACATTGTTGTGTCAAGTGTCAAGCACATATATTCTACCACAATTATGAATTGGGAACTCTGCTGTCTTTGTCAAACGGACCAAAACCGAGGAAGCCCTGCAAACGCCTAAGAAAGATGGACTTTTATTCCTTGAGAGAGATCTCAAAGACTTCATTGCTATAAATGCCAATGATTCCACTGGTATAAATGTCACGATTAGTCAGTTGAATGATGGCTCAGGCATTGCAGCAACTCTTAAATCGCATAAGGCTATGTATCACAAAATGTGCAGGAGCTCATGTGTCAAACGGGCGAGAGAGGGAAGCTAGACAAAGAAGCTGGCGCTCAGAATAGTCCTAAAAAACTCAGGAGGTCATCTGGGGAAACTCATCCTCCGGCCAATATCAAGTGTTGCATATCTGTGAATGTGTGGATCAGTTAACCTCCACAAGGTAGTAACAAATGTAGTAGATGCCATTCTCAAGAGTTGGGCGAAGACCAACAACATCTTTCATTTACTTGGCAGACTGGTTGCCATAGCATCTGATGCAATTGCGGCTGATGCCTATTATCACCATTACTAGTATGTGCGTTTGCAAGACTCCGCTGCTGCTGCTGAGCGAAGCGATTTGGTGTGTCCAACACCTACGCCTTTCGATACAATCATCTGCACTCAAATTATAGCCCTGATCGAACATTCAGACACAACTTCATTTAAGATCTCAAAGCTACGCGAGATGTATCTAAAGCTTATGAGTGATCAAGGTCACCTATGCCGAGATAAAAAGGAGCCGCACTCATCTCGTTTCAGGGTTCAGCTTCTCAACTTCCTTCCTGAATGTGCTGAGTTTTCAAAGGGGAATAAAGGCAGGAAAGATATTTACATATCTCACAAATTGAAGGTGGCTGATGAGCATGCCAGGACATATAGGTCACAAAATGGTCAAGAGGACGCACTTATATTCATGCGGACTGCCGTGATGATGCACACGTTTTGTCTACAGAGTCAAGACACATTCGACGGCTTCTTCCCCCCTAACTGCCTGACGGCTTCAGTAAATGAGGAAATGAGGAGTTTCTTCAACATAGTGCTCCGGGGTCCACATCAGCTGTTCATGAAGATCGGTGGCGACGCCAATCTAGATGCAAGGGAGAAGATCGCATGTAACATCTCACAACTGCTTATCTATAATACAAGTAAGGGTACGCACCATGCAGTAAAGACAGCTGCAGTACGCCACAACACGGAGCGAGAAACCCCCTGTATCATGGCCTCAAGCTGCATGGACACGGACGGGACAAAAAAACAGATTGAGATTGACCACGAACAGGGTATCTCAGTATCGTACAATCGAGTCATGGAAGTTAAGAGAGGAACTGTGTGTGCTCGGCATGCTCAGGATGGGGTAGTGTTACCAACCAACATCTATCTCAAGGTCTTCACGACCCATGACGTGGATAATATAGATAGCAAGGCTCAGGACAACTTCTCACATGATGAGTTCAAAGGATATGTCCTGAGTGTGACAAACCATCTCTCTCACAGGATCCTTGGAGTGAAGCGGGCTACCATCAAGCTTGACACCTCCGACACGTCAACTCCAAAGCTACCAGATGCTTACATGATCCAGCCCCATAGTCAAACTCACTCAAACAAATGTCTTTGCACCCAGACTCGGCAACAGCAAAGTCAGACCACTCATTGATGTGCGAGATGCAAATGTCAAGGATGCGGCGTGGATGGCACATGTCAGCAGGGTGCTGAAGCAAGACACGCTGGCAGAGGATATGGGGTTACAACTCGATGCTAGCAAGCGACGATTCGGTGAAGCCCCCTGCCGAGATCGAGTTTACCCCCTATTCCCATACAAGGCCGCATCTGCATGGCGTGTCCCGGGTAGAGATAGATGCGTGCTATGGAAACCAATATTGCTTACCTTAATAAAAAAAAACATGTTTGTTTTTATTCATTTATTTACTCAAAACATATTTTTATTCAAATAAAATAGCAAATTAACCAATTATACGTCCGCATTAGAAAACTATAGAGAAAGTCTACGAACTTATCGAACAACCCTCGTATTGTTGAAAACGGCTTTAAACTCCCCCAGTTTCCACTGTGGTATAACTGTAATATTGTTGAAAATGGCGAAATTCCGTTGTGGTAAAACTAATATTGTTGAAAACGGTGTGAACTCCGCCGTGGTGTAACTAATATTGTTGGAAACGGCGTTTAACTCCCCCATGGTATAACTGTTATATTGTTATATTAAGTGTAGTTGGGTCAGAGACTGGAGATGATGTGAAAGAGACTAAATTCAAAGCTGTATTTCTGAATTGTATAGTTTTATTTCAACACCGAAAAATATTTTATGTAGGTCTGCCTTCTAGAAAAAATTAAGGGAAGTCAAGTTACAAAAAAAAGTTATTTAAAAAAGGTCATTTATTTGTACTTTTAGTGCACGTTATGAGTGATTTCATGCACAAAGAAACATATTTTATGTAGGTCCGCCTTCTAGAAAAAAAAGTTAAGGGAAGTCCAGTTACAAAAAAAGTTATTTAAAAAAGGTCATTTATTTGTACTTTTAGTGCATGTTATAAGTGATTTCATGCACACAAAAAACATATATTATGTAGGTCCGCATTCTAGAAAAAAAAGTTAAGGGAAGTCCAGTTACAAAAAAAATGTTTTTTAAAAAAAGGTCATTTATTCGTACTTTTAGTACACGTTATAAGTGATTTCATGCACAAAGAAACACATTGTATGTAGGTCCGCATTCTAGAAAAAAAACAAAATTATCATGTATATGTAGCCATATCCATTAGCTATGTAACCATAGAATGATAGCATATATCACATCAGGTACAAACGATGGGCTTGAAACAATGCGGGTAGTCAATTAAAAGGCCAACATACCATTTACACAGATTTTACCAAGGACGGACACAAGATCATTCACCTATAATAAGGGCATGTTTGTGTAGCTGTAACAACCATAAGCGGTGCAGATATACATCAACAGGATACATGCCAGGAAGAATAAGCTAGAAATATAGGCTTCAGACAGCTCGGTTAGTCCATGTAAAGTCCAGAAATAGGTTCTCCGATATTTTACAAAGTACTTCTTAGCCTAATACATCTTTCTTTACCCAATAGATCTAGTACTGTCACTGTGATATAACATGAAAAATACATATCGGTATGTTTTATATCTCACATTTGTAGACATAATATGTAACACGGATGCTGGAGTCGCTGTTTTCGATCCCGCGTCATTGATAAATGTGCTGTTTAACAGTCTATGCGGGAAAGCAGTAAGTACTAGTTTATGAAAAACAGGTAGCGCATTAGTAGGTGAAATGGTCGCCATGATATGAATGAAAAATTGTTGAAAACTGCGTTAGACTCCAACTAATAATCTCTCGGATAGGGTCATTCAAAATAGTTAAACCATGCCAACAATGGCTGTCCTCTTTATCGCTCAGGGTTGTAGGGAAAGCATTGCGATTGACCGGCTGGTGTCAGGATAGATGGATCAGTAGTACTGGTATCGTGGTAAGTTTGTTTACCCAATAGCTGTCACTGTGATATAACATGAAAAATCCTCTATCCTGCATCATTCACCAATGGGCTGTTTAACAGTCTATGTGAGAAAGCAGCCAGTTGTCAGTTAGGGTCATTCAAAATAGTTAAACCATGGTAGCAATTGCTGTCCTCTTTATCGCCCAGTGCTGTACGGAAAGCATTTCTAGTGACCCGCTGGTTTCAGGATCAGTAGTACTGGTATCGCAAAAGGGAGAGTGAATTAAAAGACAGACAGACAGACAGAAGACAGACAGACACCATCAATTCAATTTCAAAGTTTTATTAACAATAATACAATAACATATGATACATAATGGAAAGTAAGCATTCTGTCATCCCATCAGACTATGAGCCGTCCCGTGAGAAAACAAAAATTGTGGACTCCATTTTATGTATCGACCAGGATCAGCTAAATCTTTACCCTGTAGAATTTGCACGTTGATGGTTTTACAGTGTAGAGTCAGATCAGACATACAGTTAATTAAAGTAGAGCAAGAACATACTGTCTACATGGTTTTACAGGTTAGTGTCATATCAGACTCTACAGATATAGTTACTTTGAACTCTGTTGTTGGTATGTGCGTGTAGCACAGTTACCACCCTACACGTACATACCCATTGTATAGTTAGAACTATTGAAATACTACCCGTAAGTCTTTACTTTAATGTAATAAATAATTGAAAATATCATAACATTCTGATAGAATAATAGAATAATTGTGTAAGCCATGGCACCTAGTCCCCCGAGTTTTTACTCGTATTAGCTGCACTGTTGCAGGGGTCTCATCGGGCGCCATCCGACTCATTGTTGCTAGGTTTTGGCAACTCGCTGTGTAACACTTAACCCTTTCCCTCATATAGACGCTTTCTGACGCCTCTGCTGCAGACGGCTTTTTGAAAACATAGTGACAAAAGAAGAAATTGCTCAGAACGAACAATTTCTGCTTTTGACACAATGTTTTCCACTTTTAGTCATAGGTTATCCATTCAATTATTGAGATTTTCTATTTTTTGACAAAATATGTTCAAAGTCGTCTGCTGCAGATTTGTTGTATGTGGGAAAGGGTTAAACACTATATTATTCCGAGTGTTGGTGAGCTGATGCACATACGTCAACATTAAAGCATCTTCTTTCCAAACACCGTCAATATCAAGTGTCTATATACGTTAACCCTAGCATTCTTTTACCCACGTAGTCTATGTGGTCGGAATAATCGCTGTTTTAAAATCTTGTATGAACTATAGAGGCCAGCGTATGACCCTAACCCTCAGTAAACAGACTGCTTATGTTTATGATTGAAATGTTAAACAAATGGTCACAAAAGAATAATGTGTTATGGCTTGTGTCTCATATTTGTCAATTACAATGAGTACTCAGATAAAAAGAAACACGAAACACTGGGAAGAAACCAACTTGTTTCATAATCGTTTACATTCGTCTCAGTTTCATTCGAAATGGCGTAATTGTTCGGAATGGAATACCTGCTTTAGCACACTCGTCTCGAAATATATCGTATAACTGGCCATCAGTTACACCTAGTGTTCTTCGCTTAGCAGCAGCCTGTGTAAGCCTTGTTACTAAAGATAGCAAGATGAAATCACAGAACAAAAAATCAGCCAATGGAAATAGATCAAAAAGATGAACAAAATGTTCATTTTCGCCTTAGTCCCTTACCCTAACCCTATTTCAATATTTACATGTCGGATCGTTGGCCATAGATATTATTAGATCAAGATTATCTATTATGATATAATAGTATCTATGTTCTATGGTGGCATACTTCTGTATGGTGGCATATTACTGCCGTAAGATAATCAGTTAATGTTTTGTACATTATTAACTGGTTATCTAGTTAGGGTTTGCGAATTTCACTTAATAAGTAACATACTAACTAGTTAACTAGATAGGATTCGTGTTACCACTTATTTGATATTCTCGAAACGTAAGACTAAAACAGGCATGAAAGTGCCCAGAACTGCCACCAGTTACCTTACCATGCTGTAAAATAAGATTTACACGAGCATTAACTTACAACTGAAACACATTCGTGTTATCAGTTATCGATCACGCGTGTATTGCGCAATAAACGCGTGATCGATAACTGGTAACACGAATCCTATCTAGTTAACCACTTAGTGTCACATACTAACTGGTTAACTAGATAGGATTCGTGTTACCAGTTATCAATACTGCGGAGGTCCTTTGTATTTTTCCTTTGGATCGATAACTGTCCAAAGGAAAAATACAAAGGACCTCCGCAGTATCTATTACTAAGTGGTTAACTAGATCTAGGATTCGTGTTACCAGATATAAATAGATACTGCGGAGGTCCTTTGTGTTTTTCCCTTGGATCGATAACTGTCCAAAGGAAAAATACAAGGGAACTCCGCAGTATCTATTTATAACTGGTAACACGAATGTTATCTAGTTAACTAGTTAGTATGTGACATAATAAGTGCTTAACTAGATAGGATTTCAGTTGTACGTTAGTGATACTGCGTAGGTCCTTCGTATTTTTCCTAAATGAACTTGCAACTTCCATAGCGGAAAAATACAAAGGACCTCCGCAGTATTTATTTATAACTGGTAACTCGAATGTTATCTAGTTAACCAGTTAGTATGTGGCATAATAAGTGGTTAACTAGATAGGATTTCAGTTGTAAGTTAGTGATACTGCGGAGGTCCTTCGTATTTTTCCTAAATGAACTTGCAACTTCCATAGCGGAAAAATTCAAAGGACCTCCGCAGTATTTATTTATAACTGGTAACACGAATGTTATCTAGTTAACCAGTTAGTATGTGACATAATAAGTGGTTAACTAGATAGGATTTCAGTAGTACGTTAATGGTCGTTTAAGTCTTATTTTACAGCAAGAAAAGGTAACTGGTGGCAGTTCTGGGCACTTTCATGCCTGTTTTCGTCTTACGTTTCGAGAATATCAAATAAGTGGTAACACGAATCTTATCTAGTTAACTAGTTAGTATGTTACTTATTAAGTGAAATTCGCAAACCCTAACTAGATAACCAGTTAATATTTACAAAACACTAACTGGTTATCTTACGGCAGTAATATGCCACCATACTTCTGCCACCACATAACCACTTAATTGTCACGTTATTTAACTAGTTAGTCACTTAATTATCATGATAAATATCTGATTTACGCGTTAATTTTTATGTTAACAGATACATATGTCAACACAAAAAAGTCTATGTTACTGCCCACTACTGCCAACAGATACCTACATAATGCCATTTTAGACATATTTTAAGTGGTTAATGCGTTATGTAACTAGTTAATCAGATAAGTTTCGTGATATTTATGTGGTTAACTAGTTATTGAGATAAGTATCGCGATAATTAAGTGGTTAACTAGTTACGTAACTAGTTAGTCAGATAAGTTTCGCGATAAGTATGTGGTTAACTAGATACGTAACTAGTTAATCAGATAAGTATCACGATAATTATGTGGTTAACTAATTACGTAATTATCGCGATACTTATCTGACTAACTAGTAACGTAACTAGTTAACCACATAATTATCACGATACTTATCTGATTAACTAGTTACGTAACTAGTTAACTACATACTTATCGCGAAACTTATCTGATTAACTAGTTACGTAACTAGTTAACGACATAATTATCATGATACTTATCTCACTAACTAGTTAACTACATAAGTATCACGATACTTATCTGACTAACTAGTTACATAACAAGTTAACCACATAATATCGTGATAATTATGTGGTTAACTAGTTACGTAATTATCACGATACTTATCTGACTAACTAGTTACGTAACTAGTTAACCACATAACCACATAATATCGTGATAATTATGTGGTTAACTAGTTACGTAATTATCACGATACTTATCTGACTAACTAGTTACGTAACTAGTTAACCACATAATTATCACGATACTTATATGATTAACTAGTTACGTAACTAGTTAACTACATACTTATCGCGAAACTTATCTGACTAACTAGTTACGTAACTAGTTAACGACATAATTATCATGATACTTATCTCACTAACTAGTTAACTACATAATTATCATGATACTTATCTGACTAACTAGTTACAAAACACGTTAGTCACTTAATATATATAAAAAATGGCATTATGTAGGTATATGTTGGCAGTAGTGGGCAGTAACATATACTTTTTAGTGTTAACATAACTATCTGTTACCATAAAAAATAACGCGTTAATCAGATATTTATCATGATAATTAAGTGACTAACTAGTTAAATAACGTAATAATTAAGTGGTTATGTGGTGGCAGAAGTATGCCACCATAATGTTCACCTCCACGGGACGTTGACCCCATCAGACAGGTGGAGGAAAAAAATTGGAAAATTGATTGGTTTAACATATGTACAAAATAACACGGAATCACAAAAAGTCGCAGTTATTCGAAAAATGATTGGTTTAAAATATGTACAAAATCACACGGAATCACAAAATGTCAGTTATTCGAAAATGATCTGTCAGTTATTCGAAAATGATCGGTTCAACATATGTACAAAATCACATAATATCACAGTTATTCCAAAATGATTAAAAATGATTGGTTTAACACATATGTACATAATCACAAGGAATCACAAAATATCAGTTATTTTAAAAATGATTGGTTAACTTCAGTATCTAGGAATCACATAAAAATATCACATAACAAAAATCACATAAACAAATCACAGGTTCATCTCTTTGTCCAAAAACTGGGACATCCTGTCAGCACTGTTTCTTTCCAATTCCCGTGCCCTAATCTTTTTCCTTTCATTCTTCAACCGACTCTGCAGGTAACTACAAAAATCCTTACCGTTCTCTACCTGGTAGTCGGTTTTCCATAATCTCTCATCAATCCCCTCCATTCTAATGCTTTCCGCTAAAGCTGGGGTCAGCCGTTCCCCACTTTGGACTAGTCTATCAGCGCAAAACTTCATGAAAGCCCGTTGACAATCGTTCAGTTTGTCATTGGTTGCGTTTTTTCCGGGTTGATAGAATGGCTGTATCCTCGTCCGGAACTCTTCTGGTAGGTCCTCCAACCTGTCGATAACTCTGCAAACACGGCAAATATTGTTGATACAAAAATGCAAGAGTGCTTTCCAGGATGAACAATATTCCAGGGTAGAATTACTCAATGAATACACAGTTAAGCTAACCGTGTATTCGATCAATGCTACCTTATGAAGACAGTGTTTACAATTGTATATATATACTTTCATACGATCTTGATAAATAACTCTTTCTATATGTTTATGAATATAAAATGTACATAGCTAGATTTCTAACTGCTGTTACATTTTGTGAAGAAATTGACGAGTAAAACCTTTGAGACCTAGGTTGATGTAGAACATATACTGGCAATGTTCATCGTAATTCGTTAATCAGTGTATAATGGACAAACATTACACAATGCAACTTATCTTCAATTGAAGATTCACAATACAAGCATACACAGTATTCTCATGGGATTAGTCCTGTATCTACCTTGCTTCAACACTTAAATTCCGCTGTGGTCGAGTGGTTAGCCCCGGGGATTTCGAAACCGGGTGTCCCGTGTTCGATCCCCAGTCGCGGCAATGCGGTCATGGTGGAGTGCCCATGAGCAAGGCACATTTTCTAGCCTAGTACTGGTTTGTTTACCCGGGGATCATGAATGATTAAATTTAAATGCGCGATAAATGACCTTAGCTGTCGATGCGCCATAAAACAATATACATTCTAGAATTGTTAATGTAAATATTAAAAATGTAAGACTCAACCGTAAATTTAGTCTTATAGTTTAAATAATGACATAATGTGTCCTATTACCATTATACTAAATATGATTATACTGATCAGATAATCTGTGTGCATATTGCTGCAGACATGTGTTGGCATTATCAACAGACTGCTTTTCAATATACGTATATCCAAACCCATTCATGTATAAACTGTTTTTAACTTTTGTTTCCAATTTACTATGACAAATAATGTCTCGTAATACTTGAGCATTTCGTACCATTATTTGATATAACTATGATTTGATATATTTAATAAGCGAATCCAATATTTTCTACAACACTCAGCTGCAAAAATATACATAGGGAGTCTACCAATATTACCAACTATTGCATTATTACACGAGTTTAAATAATACTTACTGACTCGTCTCCTCTAATGTTCTTTTTGCAGTTCTGGCAGGTCTAACATACAATTCTGTCACTTCCGGTGACATCGGCCTTGGATCGGCATTTTGAGGCATAGTAGCAAACTGTAAAATCGGCGGTTGTGTTCCACCAACAGCCTCGTTGTTCAGAGCAACCAATCCCGACATGAACGCCGACTGCATAAGCTCCACACAGCGATGATGCATGGTTCTTTTCTCTTCTACCAGTCTAGCCACCTCGGCATCTAAATGCTGGTTTCTCAGCTCCAATATTCCCATTCGCACTTCCATAGCCTGGTTTTTTTCTTTCTGAGCTTCTAACTCCTTCTTAATTCTACCCACCTCCTTCGCAACAAACCTTTCGCACCCTTTCTACCCACCTCCTTCGCAACAAACCTTTCGCACCCTTTTACTAATGTTTCCATAAGTTCGAGATCGTCCTGCGAACTCATATTTACCCGAAAAGAAAGAAAAAGCTTTATACTTTACATTTTTAGTGTATGGAATTGCTTACCCAGCAACCGATAAAACGGTCTAAAAACCCTAACAATACAAACAAAACGACCTCTGAAAGCAGGGCGGGGCAATTGCTCCCTTTGTCACAGTGTGTTCAGTACTATTGAGTAGCTGGGTTGATTCACTCAGGAAACTTGCGTTTGTGAACAGAGCGGATGATTGGACAGATATGATGTTGAAAACGGCGTAAAACACCTAATAAAACCAACAAAACGACATTTGGAATCATGATTAGCGATGGCTTCTCTTTATTCATATAATTAAATCATGTTATTATTTCTGAAATTGCTATTTAAGACGTTTGCAGACAACAGTATACTTTAGATTATGTCGAGGAGTAATGTTCAAGTTTCAGGAGCACTTGGCTCGACACGGTCCAAGCATGAGCATTGGCTCTATTAGTGATAGAGAACTCCCGTCTTCACCATTGGTCTTAGAATGTGTCAAAAAGTAATGTTCAATGTTCAGGAGCAATTGGCTTAATAAGGACCAACAATGAGCATTGGCGCTATTGGTGCTAGAGAACTCCCGTCTTACTAATTACGTATTAACCCTAACCACAAAAGAGGGTAAGCCTGGGTAAGCATTACAGGTTATTAACCCTAACCCAAAAAGAGTGTAAGCCTGGGTAAGCCTTACTGGTTAGGGTAAGCCTGGGTAAGCCTTACGGGTTATTAACCCTAACCCAAAAAGAGGGTAAGCCTGGGTAAGCCTTACAGGTTATTAACCCTAACCCCAAAAGAGGGTAAGCCTGGGTAAGCCTTCCGGGTTATTAACCCTAACCCCAAAAGAGGGTAAGCCTGGGTAAGCATTACAGGTTATTAACCCTAACCCAAAAAGAGGGTAAGCCTGGGTAAGCCTTACAGGTTAGGGTAAGCGTGGGTAAGCCTTATGGGTTATTCTAACCCCAAAAGAGGGTAAGCCTGGGTAAGCCTTACGGGTTATTAACCCAATAACATTTCATTACAATTACCGGTGAAATCAGAATTAAAATGGCTGTGAGAAAAGCAAGATCTTAATTTTAAGTGAAATTTCAAGTCTCAGATATATATTTATAATTCAAGATTGGTATAAAAGCCTTATACCATATGTGTTGTATTAAAAGTACAATGTTATACAGAATTTGCTTAAGTTCAGATGTAAACAATAACACAATTATCAGTGAAATCAGAAGAAAGAAATTCAATTAGCGGTGAGAAAAGAGAGATCTTAATTTTCAGTGAAATTTCAAGTCTCAGATATATATTTAAATTTCAAGATTGGTATACAAGCCTTATAACAGTATGTTTTGTATTAAAGATACAATGTTATACAGAAATTAGTTCAGTTCAAATGTAAACAATAACATTTTATCACAATTATAAGTGAAATCAGAATAACAAAAATTCAATTGTCCATGAGAAAAGAGAGATCTTAATTTTCAGTGAAATTTCAAGTCTTAGATATATATTTATAGTTCAAGATTTGTATAAAAGCCTTATAAGGTTATTTGTTTTAGTATAATATCTATTTTATACAGAAATGACTTCAGTTCAGATTTAAATAATAATATTTAATAACAATTACTGGTAAATTCAGAATAGAATTATTCACTTAGCCATGAGAAAAGACAGATATTAATTTTCAGTGAAATTTCAAAGTCTAATTAAGATATATATTTATAATTCAAGATTTGTACAAAGGCCTTATAAGGCTATTTGTTTCAGTATAATTACTATTTTACAAAGAAATGGCTTCAGTTCAGATTTAAACAATAATATTCAGGGGTGCGGAAATCCACTGTCCAACTCGTCCGACACGGGTAATTGTATGGTCGGGCAAGTAGGATTTCCCTGTTGAGTTGTCCGCATGCAGGTTAAAAAAAAAATGCTCCACTATATATATCCACCATTTCATCTCTGAATATGTAGCCAAAATATACAGGTATGCCTCAATGTAATACCTTGCAAACTTGGTAAGTTACGAATCTAAAGTTTATCATAATTATGTACTTTCACTTTTAGCTTGCGAAAGTACAGCAACCAAAGAAACATTCCTGTGGAGTTTGGTTGTAATTTGTCCTATGGTTAAGGAGGAGATGATGTTTAAAGCAAACAACGGACGACAGACAGAGAGTGATCAGAACAGGCCACCTTGAGCGTTTTGCTCAGGTGATCTTAAAAAGTACCTCTTTTTAAAAATGATGAGTACTCACAAGCAAATAAAAAGTAAATTAAGCAATTGTTTACTCTTATGTTGCTTAATTTACATTGAATCAAACAAGATCAAAATGCAAGAAAAAGTATCTAAGGCTATATGGGAAAAGACAAATACTAAACAGTTCTCCTGCCACGTATGATTATCGATTAAATTAACAATCTTGAAAGAGGGCCACTAGAGGAACATTCCTGTGAAGTTTGGTTGAAATATGTCATGTGGTTAAGGCGGAGATGATGTTTAAACTTAAAAGTTAACGACAGATGACGGACAGAGAATGATCAGAATAGCTCACCTTGAGCATTTGGCTCACAGTTGATCTAAAAAGCGTGTGAATCGAGATAATACGTTGATTATCGATTAAATTGTTTCAACTCAATCAACAGTCAGTTAAAGCCGCGAGATATAATCAATTAGGCAACTTAAGTGATAAAAACCGAATATAATTAATAAATACACATTATAAATCAATAAAATAAAGAAATAAACATTAATAATCAATAATATTTACTGATCTACTAACTTCGTGTGTATAAGATAAGATACATTTTATCATAAATATACGTAATACAAGCCATTTCCTTATAGTGACACATATGTGGTAGGAGACACATTTAAACAAACAAAAAACGTACGAGGCAGGAGAAACCAAATTAAAAAAGTTTCTGGACGAAAAAGGAATCCCCAAATATATATAATTGACAAAAATTAGAAGCATTTGTTAAACTACACTGAAATATTGTGAGAAAAGGAGACTTTGCTTGTTATGTCTCCCTTTGGCATGATGCTTTCAAGTTGTACAAAAAGGCAATTATTTGAAGAAAAACAAGCAAATTCATGAAATTTATATCCCCCGCTTGCAGGAAAATGTTGAGGTTAGGTTTAAACATGTCAGTAGACTTTTTATTGAACATGTATTACAGGGTAAATTAAACGAACTTGGCCTAGGTTGTTACCAAGATTGTGGCAGTTATTGCACGGAAACAGCAAGAAGCGACTTTTTTTGTTAAATAAGGGGCCATAACTCCACCGAATAAAGTCCGCCGAAAGTGATGATCGAACTTGGCCTAGCCCTTAAGGCATTTAACCTTGTAACCAATTTTGAAAAAAAACGGTTCACATTTGTGGCAGTTATTGCACGGAAACAGCAAGAAACAACATTTTTTGTTAAATAAGGGGCCATAACTCCACCGAATAAAGTTGGCCGAAAGTGACGATCGAACTTGGCCTAGCCCTTAAGGCATTTAACCTTGTTACCAAGTTTGAAAAAAAAAAATCACATTTGTGGCAGTTATTGCACGGAAACAGCAAGAAACAACATTTTTTGTTGAATAAGGGTCCATAACTCCACCGAATAAAGTCCCCCGAAAGTGACGATCAAACTTGGCCTAGCCCTTAAGGCATTTAACCTTGTTACCAAGTTTGAAAAAAACCGGATCACATTTGTGGCAGTTATTGCACGGAAACAGCAAGAAACAACATTTTGTTAAATAAAGGGCCATTACTCCACCAAATAAAGTCCGCCGAAAGTGACGATCAAACTTGGCCTAGCCCTTAAGGCATTTAACCTTGTTACTAAGTTTGAAAGAAAACGGTTCACATTTGTGGCAGTTATTGCACGGAAACAGCAAGAAACGACATTTTTTGTTAAATAAGGGGCCATAACTCCACCAAATATAGTCCGCCGAACGTGACGATTAAACTTGGCCTAGCCCTTAGGCATTTAACCTTGTTACCAAGTTTGAAAAATACTGGATCACATTTGTGGCAGTTATTGCACGGAAACAGCAAGAAACAACTTTTTTTGTTAAATAAAGGGCCATAACTCCACCAAATAAAGTCCGCCGAAAGTGACGATCAAACTTGGCCTAGCCCTTAAGGCATTTAACCTTGTTACTAAGTTTGAAAGAAAACGGTTCACATTTGTGGCAGTTATTGCACGGAAACAGCAAGAAACGACATTTTTTGTTAAATAAGGGGCCATAACTCCACCAAATATAGTCCGCCGAAAGTGACGATCAAACTTGGCCTAGCCCTTAAGGCATTTAACCTTGTTACCAAGTTTAAAAAAAAAATATTCACATTTGTGGCAGTTATTGCACGGAAACAGCATGAAACGACATTTTGTGTTAAATAAGGGGCCATAACTCCACTAAATAAAGTCTGCTGAAAGTGACGATCGAACTTGGCCTAGCCCTTAAGGCATTTAACCTTGTTACCAAGTTTGAAAAAAAATGGTTCACATTTGTGGCAGTTATTGTACGGAAACGAAGTGTGACAGACAGACAGACAGACGGACAGACGGACAAACCAAAATTAATAACCCCCCTTTTTTTCTTCGAAAAAGCGGGGGATAAAAATGATGGGGTGAATATATCTCTGTTAATCAATTTAAACTAGAACTGTGATTGAACCCACAAAGATACCCCCCGTTGCGCTTACAAGACATATGGACAGACAGACGGACAGATATATTTTTCGATCGGGATAATCTTACTTCATGTACATCCTCAGGTTGTGTACTGCAACTGTGTAAAGTTTCATCAGAATCGGTCAAGCCGTTAAGGAGGAGTTGCGCTTACAAGACATATGGACAGACAGACGGACAGAGTGATTCCTATATAACCCCCCAAAATTTCTTTGTGGGGTGTATAAAAAAAGCAATTGTCTGAAAATCAATGGGGTAAATACCCAGTTCACTAAAAACATTATGTAACCTTGTGGTCTTACAAAGGTATGCTGCTCTTCAGTCTTGAAGCAGATTTTCTAGAAAGAACTACAACTGTGAGTGAACTCACAAAGATACCCCGTTGCGATTACAAGACATATGGACAGATATGTTTCCGACCGGGATAATCTTACTTCATGCACATCCTCAGGTTGTGTACTGCAACTGTGTAAAGTTTCATCAGAATCGGTCCAGACGTTAAGGAGGAGTTGCGCTTACAAGACATAAGGACAGACAGACGGATGGACGGACAGGGTGATTCCTATATACACCCCCAAAACTTGTTTGTGGGGGGTATAATGATTGAGCAAGCTTTCAAACATGACCACTGGATTAATAGTCCTTGTTGTTTACCATTTTCAGGAGTGATTGCTACTCAATATGATGAAAATAAGTGTTGCAGTATGTCAAAGCAATACTTATAGACGTAATGGTTTAAGAGAAAAGTGGATATATATACCAGTAACACATATTTATTTAGACACAATATTTCATAAATTTGTCCCAAAGTTTAGCACAGGTTCATACAAAAATTGTTTTGTTTGTTCACAAAGACAACAGATGGACACAGACACATTAACTTGCTTACCTTGATCACTTTTAGTCCTTCATAGAAAGAAATCCTGTAAACTCATTGTTCACTCCTTTACCTCATAGAACAATTCTGCAGCAGTCGACTTTGAACATATTTTGTCAAAAAATAGAAAATCTCTTTAAATGAATAGATAATCTATGACTAAAAGAGGAAACCATTGTGGCGAAAGGAGAAATTGCTCATTTTGAGCAATTTCATCTTTTATCACTTTTTTTCAAAAGCAGTCTGCTGCAGAAGCGTCAGAAAGCGTCTATATGAGGGAAAGGGTTAAATATATATTCAAAATACATGAAATAAGCAATTAAATATAGGCTATATATTTTTATTTTCAACGTTTTCACTCCAGTTTTGTTCTGTTTTATTAATTCGACGTTTTATTAATTCAACAATTTGTAAGTATAAATTTAGTTTAATATTGTATATGCAGTTCTACGATCTATGAACTTAACACAGATTAAATGACAGCTTTGTTCATGTATTTCATGTATGATGTAGTAATACTATAGAGACCAAATAAGTCAAAACTTATAAAAGGTCCTTTAAGTTTTGTTTTCCATCTTTGTGATGTGGTTTGTGATTCCGGTGGGTTCTCATCATTGAATGCACTCTCCTTATATTACTTTACACTAATTATTCACTTCAGTATTGTCCTTGCCAATCTGATCATTCCGTTAAAACTACAGTTAGTGTGGTAGTTTCGGATCAGATCATTGTCTTTTAAGAAAACATGCACAGAAGCAAAGTTTACAAAAAAATATACCTTGTATATGTAGAAAATTCAAACACTTTCCGTAATTGAAAGACAATACATCTCCCTCCCTCCCTCCCTCCCTCTCCCTCTCCCTCTCCCTCTCCCTCTCCCTCTCCCTCTCCCTCTCTCTCTCTCTCTCTCTGAGAAAGGACTGGAATGAATTATATTATACATTCTTATCTAGTCTTATGTACGTCCCTGTCACAACGAAGGGCATTAATCCACATACCTATATAGTTAAAACCGTAGTTTATGCACGAATGTTCTCACATCTCGCAAATTTCATGGCTACATGCCGGCTGAGCTTCATTTCCGGTGCGCATGCGCATTTGTACAAAAAACACAAAACTTCACTGATCTCGTCTTATTCACGTTACACCGGTACAGTCTGGTGCAGACAATTTATTTATTTATTGGGGTTTTAACATTATTTCAGTTATATCACGGCGACAGTTCACTTATTCATGATCCCTGGGTAAACAAACCAGTACTAGGCTAGAAAATGTGCCTTGCCCAAGGGCACTCCACTGTGACTGTAGTGTCGCGACTGGGGATTGAACCCGGGACACTGGTGCAGACAAGGGTTAGCTCATTTCTCCCAAACGGCTTCACGGATATATGTTCCTAGTCAATTAAGAGAAATGGTTTTAATTGCATATCATAATATAGGACACCCTGATGTGAATAGGATGTTTAATGCTGTGCGAAAAGCTTATTACTGGCCCAATCTCTTCAAGGATATTTACACATTTGTAAGGACATGCATAGCCTGTCAAACTGTCAATCTTAAACCGATCAATTGTCTATGTTTGATGACGAGTCCTTGTCAGCTCCGTTAAGCGACATGGACTGGAGATTGACAGTTCTATGTTAATTAAGATTTCAGCAAGAATTAAGGTAAATCAGTTACCTAATTATGAGTTAATACTATAAGCGTAATAGCTAATTATATAATATTGTGAGAAGATTTGAGCGAGATTTAGGTTTATACCTATTAATTAAAGTAAATAAGTTAATTAGAAGATAAATATTATAAGCGTACTAGCTAATATATAAAATTGTGATGGTTATTCACACGTAAAATGGAAACGCGGTTTTTATAACAAGACTTTAAAAGTTATACTTATGCGTAAATAAGAGTTAAATAAATAAATGTATTCTTGCCTATAATGGTTCCAAGAAAATTGTTGTGTATTAAATGCTAATGTAAGAATTTTACTTAATCTAGCATATGGAAGAACATTCAAACGTCTCTAGTATGAGAGGGAATCAAATTACAATTATAATGTAGGAAAGGTATACCTGTATATATATAATATAATGGTCATTTTTATCGTTTTTTCAAGTTTGTTATTTGGTTTAAGCGTGTTATTATTAAAAAGAAAACAAGAGGATTGTGTAGAAATAAATGATTGTTATTACATGTACACAATTCAAATAGTTAACTTATATGAAGTGAATAATTCCTTATCAAGTTATGTCTATGTCACCAAAATATCACTGTCTGCTTTAGAGATTTTTTTGTCTGGAAACAATGCAAACAATAATAAAAACAGGATTTATAATGTTCCTTGAAGTATCAATAGGGAATAATGCTATTGCTTAAAACAATGATCAATATTAAAGACAATGTCGCTCCAATAATCACACTTAACGGACAAAAAATGAACAAACTAATCAACAAGAGCTGTTGGAGGACGCTCGACTTTAAGTCACTTGTCTTAGAGTTGAATGCATTGTTTATATATCTAATTTCTGCAGTGCATACTATTAAATTGTATACCGTTTTCAATGGAGTCACAGTGACTGACAAGCCCACTCTCCACACCTCCATCTATGCCGGACAGGACATTGGTGTCCTTCAGTTTTTCCAAAAGCATATTTTCACATGCTGAAAATTGCTCGGCTGGACCACCACCTGTTTTTTTACTTTTGAAGTATTTCTCCTTGGCTAAAAAATATTGTAATAATATGAAAGTAGTGTAGAAATGCTTATTCCCCAAACAATTGTTTTGTAATGGTTATTATTATTTAGGTCAGTTCGCACTCATGCTACTAATTGCATTAGTGTCGCCTTGCAGTTAAAGGCTTGAGGCTGGCTCCTAACCACCCCTGGCTCCTTGGAGGGGGGGGGGGGGGGAAGATCCCAATTCTACACTACTTATGGATCAATTTAACAAATAGTATACAAATGATTGTGAAAGCAACTTTCATTTCACATTGCAAGGGACATGTAGGCACAACAAGAGCGCCGCGAGCGAACGCAAATGCTTGACTATCGCCGCTTTGTTTTAGAGTTGAATGCAATTATTGATGTAATTTATATAAGTGCCAATTCTACACTACTTATGGATCAATTTAACAAATAGTATACAAATGATTGTGAAAGCAACTTTCATTTCACATTGCAAGGGACATGTAGGCACAACAAGAGCGCCGCGAGCGAACGCAAATGCTTGACTATCGCCGCTTTGTTTTAGAGTTGAATGCAATTATTGATGTAATTTATATAAGTGCCAAGCAAAATCATATCTAACAAGTATTACGTATATTGACTAAACTGCATGTAGATATTTGTCCCTCAGCATGTGTGACTGTATAACATACATATTGTATTGGAGAACAAATATCCCAAGTTGCCCGAACACGTTTACCAGACTTTCTAAGTCGATCAAGGGACATAATTTGTATTAAGGATCATATGGAGTTGTGAAACCTAATTGTGCGATGGCCATGAACAACGTTTTGAAGTATGAAGTCAATTGAATGAAGGGTATTGGAGATCGGAGTTAAAACCCCAAGTTGCCATTAAACTTTAACCAAACTTTCAAAGTTGATAAAGGGCCATAATTTGTATTTAGGATCATATGGAGTTGTGAGACCTAATTGTGTGATGGCAGTGAACAACTGTGTGAAGTATGAAGTCAAGTGATTGAGCTGTATATTGAAGATCAGAGTTAAAATCTCAATGTGCTAATTTCATTGTGCTAATTTCATTTACCAAACTTTCTAAGTCGATCAAGGGCCATAATTTGTATTTAGGATCATGTGGAGTTGTCTAACTTCATCTTCTGATGGCCGTGAACAACTGTGTGAAGTATAAAGTCAATTGGCTGAATAGTATTGAAGATATAAGTAAAATTCACCATCTGACCAAAAACTTTAACCTGACACAGCTTGCCCTAAAACTTTAACCCAAGTTCATAAGTCAATCAGGGGCCATAATTTGACTTTATAATCATATGAAGATGTCTAACCTCATTGTCGGATGGCCGAAAAAAATTGTGTGAAGTATGAAGTCAATTGGATGAATAGTATTGAAGATATAAGTCAGATACACAATCTGCCCTAAAACTTTAACCGGACGCCCACACAGACGCCGACGCGACTAGTAAAGCCTCCTTGTTCTTCGAATAGTCCAGCTAAATAGCACTTATATGAATCATATCATACGAAATTACCAAAAGCACATTTTCAACCATAGAGCTTTTGGTGTTTAAAGTTGCAAACCTCATATTTCATCCCCCCCTCCCCCCCCCCCCCCCCCCCCAATCGACAAATTCCACACCCACTCCTGCAATGGTAATTATTTATCATTGGGGGGGGGTGCAAAATGGAAGATGCAACTTCCATTCCCGATAGACCCCCTGATCCAGAGTCAGATACATTGTATGCTAACCATTTCACGGCTTTTTGTATTTAGTGTTTGTACATACATGAAATTGTGCGTTGATTAATCATAATTCAGGTACAGTTACAAATCCCCAACAATAAATACTAACATGTAGTCTGATTCCCAACATAAGTAATTAATAGCCATTCCCTGTAAGCATTCGCACTCCCATATAGAGTGTGGCACGCATCGTCAAGGATTTTGTTCAAACTTCCCACAATTTCTCAACTTGATAAAAGAAATGTAAAATGGCAAAAAAATCTTTGGTTGCCATAGCAACCAGCTCTCTTTTTATATAGGACTGATTTCAATGGGAAATTCACTAAATTTTACAATCAGTTTTTAGCATAAATGAAGATATATCTGCAGAAATTCATATTTTCTACAAAAAGACATCATTTGATGAAGAAAATTAAGTAATAATTTTTTTTTTATCAAATTGATAAATTCGATCCCAAACCCTTCTTTACAAATTTAAGATTCATCCCTTTCCATATGCATATGCTGCAGACAACTTTTGGAGAAATTGTTCATAATTGTTTTCAATAAATATTCTTTCATTTGAGAGATTTACCAAATTGCGTTTGTCTATTTTTATTTAAAGTAGTCTGATACAGATGCGTTGTATATGGAAACTGTTTTTAAAATGATTGTTTTGTTAACAGCACTTTAAAATAGATCTATAAGCTGATTGAAATTTATGAAGTGTTAGCTGCAAAACGTTCACCGTCATTGCCAAGAGTATCAGGACATACACGGGTGAAGCAGAATCTCAGCAAAAAATGCTTGCTTAGAACCCAGTCGTCCCAAATCATTAACAGGTGATAGCTCAACAGCTAACAGCACTTTAATATATATTTGTTAGCTGAATGAAATTTAAGAAGTGTAAGCTGCAAAACGTTCACCATCATTGCCAAGAGTATCAGGACATAAATACGGGTGAAGCATAATACCGAAGTAAATGCTTGCTTAGAACCCTGTCGTCCCCAATCATGTTCAGGTGAAATAGCTCAACAGCATAACAGCACTTTTATTTA
Source organism: Serripes groenlandicus (assembly GCA_031761405.1). NCBI lineage: Eukaryota > Metazoa > Mollusca > Bivalvia > Cardiida > Cardiidae > Serripes > Serripes groenlandicus. The sequence continues at coordinate 38,734,821 of JASEVX010000010.1, read as the reverse complement.
TGTTTGTAAGCTGAATGAATCAAGTGTTAGCTGCAAAACGTTCACCATCATTGCCAAGAGTGTCAGGACATACACAGGTGAAGCAGAATCTCAGCAAAAAATGCTTGCTTAGAACCCAGTCATCCCAAATCATTAACAGGTGATAGCTCAACAGCTAACAGCACTTTAATATATATTTGTTAGCTGAATGAAATTTAAGAAGTGTAAGCTGCAAAACGTTCACCATCATTGCCAAGAGTATCAGGACATAAATACGGGTGAAGCATAATACCGAAGTAAATGCTTGCTTAGAACCCTGTCGTCCCCAATCATGTTCAGGTGAAATAGCTCAACAGCATAACAGCACTTTTATTTATGTTTGTAAGCTGAATGAATAAAGTGCTAGCTGCAAAACGTTCACCATCATTGCCAAGAGTATCAGGACATACACAGGTGAAGCAGAATCTCAGAAAAAATGCTTGCTTAGAACCCAGTCGTCCCAAATCATTAACAGGTGATAGCTCAACAGCTAACAGCACTTTAATATATTTGTAAGCTGAATGAAATGAAGTGTTAGCTGAAAAACGTTCACCATCTGATAATTGCTAAGAGTATCAGGACGTAAATACGGGTGAAGCATAATACCGAAGGAAATGCTTGCTTAGAACCCTGTCGTCCCCAATCATGTTCAGGTGAAATAGATCAACAGCTAACAGCATTTTAATAAGTATTTATAAGCTGAATGAACTAAAGTGTTAGTTGCAAACATTCACCATCATTGCCAAATATATCAGGACATTAATATGTATGATTAGTGTGATTCCAGAGTGTACATCTACATCCTAAATTGAAGAAAAAGTCCCATCAAGATGTAAGGAAAAAACTTACTCATTAAATTTTAATGCACAGATTCAATTATATTTCAAATATCGGTTTTGTCTTTACCTTGATATTCATGATAACACGATATTCATACTCATAGAACTGACAATTCTTGTATGAAATATAAAGACATTGTACCACTATTTTGAAGTAAAAACAATACTTTAATAAGAAATTGATGTAGATTCCACAAACTAGTTACTTTGCCTTTTGGACAGGTCCTTTTTGATTTTGAGCCTTTCTGACACTGATTCACAATTTCTCATATACCGGTAATCTTAAATATATAGTGGTACGAAGTCTGCGTCCAAATACTTTATTAGTCTTACCTGTGCCAATCGGAAGTATAATTCCTTTTTCTTTTGAAAATATATCTGGCCTGTTTTTCATTCAATTGTCGTTCTTTGCTTGTTTTTATTGTGGCTTTTTAGATCTGAGGTAACATAATTACACGAAGGCGATCGCTGTCTATTGTAAAGATGTGGGTGCATTTTTTTTTTTAAATTAGTGGTAAATATTGCATTTTTCCTTAAAATCTCAACTTTGCACACAGTTTCCATGGCAACAGGGCAATAATTGGAATTTCTAACAATACTTAACTGAATAGTTCACTGATCTCAACATGTGGAATAAGTTTAAGCAATATCCGTGACTATAAACACATACATGTATTAATAAACAATGGGTATAACCACCTGCCAGGGAAGCTCAGTGACAATTGATTAGAGTGCAGGTCGAACTTAACCTCATAACTTGACCAATGTTTTCATTAGTACAATAGTACCAGGTGAGTAGCCAAACTACTAGCGTGCCATTCTCATTCACTCATGTGATATATGTATCATGTACATAACATAAATTAATCAATGGTGAAAGTTGTGGTTCACGGATCCAGTGGGGCAGACACGGTGTACTCCCCCCTCAAAAATGTCACTATAAATGACCAAACACCTAGTCAAATAAATTTGGGTTCCGAGTCTGCGGGAGGGGCACATGGTTAAACATTGTGTCCATAACTCACGTCATTCTAAGGTCTGCCAGGTCAACTGATGAGCAACCATATTTTAACATTCTGAATGTGATCGTAATAAAAAAATAATCATAGTGAAATTGCATTAACAATACAAAGTGTAAAGATTTAATCGGATGAATATGTTTTCCATTATACACTCATCTGTGCTACATGAACCCAACAATAATATTTGTTTATGCCTTTTGGACTTAAAAAAGAAAAAAAACACGTTTTAAAAGGGGGTTTATCTTGCAACAAAAAATATAATGGCAATGCAAATGCATAACACGTATTGACTTATTATTTAACTTACTTAATACGGGTAAACAAATCCTGTTTCCCGTCAATAGGTAATGTGTATGAACTTTGCAAACTTTTGCTATACCTTCTTTCCAAAAATTGTGTTCTGAATGGATTTTTCGATGCAGTCACGATTCTGCTACAGTGCTTACGTTTTGATTGGATGAAAAGAAAATATCGAAACAAAAAAAAATTCTAGAGAAAATAATTAAATATGATAATACGTACTCGATAAAGGAACGAGCACAAGAAATTTTATGTGTGATAATTTCCGTTTAATAACACTAGTCGTCTTTTTCTAAAACGAGTTCAAATATCAACTTGTAAGGGTTTTTTGACCTTTGACTTTCCGGAAGTTATAAATCCAAATTTCTGTAATATGACGTCATTCTATTAGTGGTGCAGAGGTAGAGCGTCGGCCTCTTGTATCAAAGGTCCCTGATTCGAGTCCTGTGATGAGCGGGTCCTGACTTTGGGATTTTTTTCACACAAACGGCGTGAGTACTACTGGTTAAGTCTCCAGGAAGCAGACATTGAGCGTGATTAATATAAGCTGAAAGCTTGTTTTTGTTTCACAATTTTCACAATAAATAAGTGAACCAAAAGGAAAACAACAGAAATTATAGGAAACGTTAGTTTGACTTGTCACAAATGTAGTTCCGTAAATTATGGAATCGTTTTATTTGAAGTACTTTATGAAGGGCAAGTTGATTATTTGTTGTACCTAGTTGTCATCATAATTTCATGGATGTAAAAACTTGGCTATATTTTAAAGTTAAATATAAGCTTAACCTGATGATGATTTTTAGCTCCACTGGCTGAAAGCCAGTCGAGCTTATGTCATGGCGAATTGTCCGTCGTGCGTCCGTGCGTGCGTGCGTTAACTTTTTCCTTTAAACGACTTCTTCTCCCTAACCACTTGGCCAATTTGGTTGAAACTTCATGGGAAGCATCCTCTCAATGTCCTCTACTAAATTCCTTCAATTTTTTTTGATCCATTCAAAATTCTGGTTTCCATGGCAACCGAAAGAAAAAAATAGTGAGAACTTAAAAAATCTTCTTCTCCGAAAGTGTCAGGCCGATTTTCAAATAATTTTGTAGAAATGTTCCTTGGGTGACCCTTTATTAGATTCCTTCAAGAAATTTTGATTGGGCGAAAAACATGGCCGCCAGGGGGCGGGGCTTTTTTGCCTTATATAGCTATAGTGAAAACTTAAATAATCTTCTTCTCAAAAAGTGTTCAGCAGATTTTCAAATAATTATGTAGAAATGTTCCGTGGGTGACCCTCTATCAGATTCCTTCAAGCCATGTTGATTGGTAAAAAAACATGGCCGTCACAGGGCGGGGCTATTTTGCCTATATGGCTAAAGAGCAAACTTAAAAAATCTTCTCCTCCAAAAGCGTCAAGCCGATTTTCAAATAATTTTGTAGAAATGTTCCTTGTGTGAACCTTAATTAGATTCCTTCAAGAAATGTTGATTGGGCGAAAAACATGGCCGCCAGGGGGCGGGCCTTTTTTGCGTTATATAGCTATAGTGAAAACTTAAAACATCTTCTTCTCCGAAAGTGTTCAGCCGATTTTCAAATAATTTTGTAGAAATGTTCTTTGGGTGACCCTCTATCAGATTCCTTCAAGCCATGTTGATTGGTCGAAAAACATGGCCGCCAGAGGGCGGGGCTATTTTGACTTATATGACCATAGTGAAAACTTAATAAATCTTCTCCTCCGAAAGTGTCAGGCATATTTTCAAATAATTTTGCAGAAACATTCCTTTGGTGACACTCTACAAGATTCCTTTAAGCCATGGTGGTTGGTAAAAAAAATAGCCACCACGGGGCAGGGCTGTTTGGAGATTTTATTTTTGCCTTATGGCCGTGGAGCGATACTGGCCCTCTTGGGCCTCTTGTTATTTTCTTTGCCTAGGTCGGTAGGACTCGTAATTGACGTAAATAACCGGTCTCACTATTAAGCGACAAGAAGCGTCAGGGGGTTTATTATTACAAAAAGTCAGTGACAGGAAGAAACTACAGATTAAATGACAGGAAGAAACTACAGATTAAATGACAGGAATAAACTACAGATTAAATATACTTCAATTAATCTAAATCCGTTTAGTTTTTAAAAATCCATTCGATAGTAGTGAAATAAATCAACTTTGTTTACAATATTGGCAAGCGACAAGAGATCCTCGCCATTTTGATTTATTGACAAGGGAAGTAACTCCTCATGAACCAAGCGACAAGAAGCGTCAGGGGGTTTATTTTAACAAAAAGTCAGCGACAGGAAGAAACTACTGATTAAATATACTTCAATTAATCTAAATCTGTTTAGTTTTTTAAAATCCATTCGATAGTAGTGGAATAAATCAACTTTGTTTACGATATTCGCAAGCGACAAGAGATTGACAAGGCAAGTAACTCCTCGAAACCAAGTGACAAGAAACTTCATATGGCCAAGAAGCGACAAGAAAGTAACTTTTCATAAACCAAGCATCAAGAAACTCTATTCTTGGCCAAGAAGCGACAAGAAAGTACGGAAAGTACATACATGGTCAAGAAATTAACTTATCATAAACCTAGCGTCAAGAAACTCCATACATGTTGACCAAGAAGCGACAAGAAATATTCTTGATATTTTTTAAGATGCAGCGACAAGAAAGAAAGGAAGTAATTCCTTACTTAGGATTATGCCTAGGTTTGAACAAACACAATCATATAATAAAAATAATAGTAAACTTATAAATTCAGTTGTATTAAAAATCAATTCAAACACATTAAATATATTGCGCACTGTCAGAAAACATGTATACACCAACTTTATTAAAATTAATATGAAAACTTTTCCATGAATGCGCTTGCACTGGTTTTGAGTTGTGTGTATGTTTGGTTTTTAATTGCTTGATTGCTTTAAGAAACAGACAATCAGTTAAATATCTGTCTCACTAATTTAAATAATTAGTGGCAAACATGATCGCAAACAGCAATCAAATCGCGTGTATCCAATTAATGGAGGTAATCAATGTAAATTACAATCGGGATCAGCTTGCTTGTTGAGTTAAGTTAAAGTCATTAAAGAACAACTATAAAAAAGATTTTGAGTTGGCACCCTTGGTCCGCCGTCTACAGATATCCCTCCTCAGTTATAAACAGAAAACGGAAATTGAAAAGACAACTCTATATCGTAATTGTTTAAAATTTCGGAGAAAACGAATGGTTGAGGCTTATTTAAAGTCAACAGATGGTGGACTGGTAATTCCGAAAACCACAGCATTAGCAAAAAAAACCAGGCCAACAAAAAAGAGTCAAAAGTTCAAAAACAGTTACAATTCCAAAGAGACAGCGGACCAAGTAGATGTTTTCAACATCAAATTAACATGTTTAACAAATTTTCTTTCAGCAAAATACGATGTTTATCTGTTTTCAAACAAAAAATCAACACCCAATTGATAAACTCACAATAATCTTATGAAACAATACTAGATCTACTGTTTTCAACAATATTTCAGTTGATCTAAACACTCAACCTCTGGCGCGGTCTAACAGCCCGTAAGTTAATACTAGGACTGTTGAACTTTTCACCAATATTTATGTTGATCTTAACAGTCTAGTAACCTCTGGCGCAGTCTAACAGCCTGTAAGTTATTATTAGGACGGTTAAACAGTTTTAATACTAAGTACTACTGCTTTATTGTGTTATGGAAAACCAAGAAGAGTCGAATTATTTTCTTTCATTACAATTTTCATTTCATTTATTTATATATTGAAATTCATGAGTATCATCATCAGCGATATTAATATAGTTAATACATGTTTCTTCCAAAGGGAGCTTCATAATCAAATAATTATATTCATATTGAACTCTTGATATCAACCTACATTTCATGTCGCTTGGTTCGTGAGGAGTTACTTCCCTTGTCATTAAAACAAAATGATTTAGATTAATTGAAGTATATTTAATCAGTAGTTTCTTCCTGTCGCTGACTTTTAGTTATAATAAAGCCCGCGACGCTTCTTGTCGCTAAATAGTGAGACCCTAAATAACTGATCGTGCTGCAAGCAAGGGGCTAACTGCAGTTCGCGGGGAATTATTCACCGATCACAACATATAATAAATGTTTACCCGAAATAGGTAGCACCTATACTCATATTAACTTTATTTTAACACTTTACAGTCGAAAAATAAAATATAAAAATGATTTATCATTTTACTTACGAATTTATCTCGTTCAAAACGAAAGTCCATTTTGCCTCCTTGGCCTTGTGAACGAAGGTGGCACCTTTAAATTTTGAAATAAGTTCATCATGGTGACTGATAATGGTGGACAGAGCAGCATGTCGCTCTGCCTCTGTCCAGTTGGAACCCCGTTTCTTCTCCATCTTACATTTCTGTAGCGACCGACCAGTGACAAACCGTGACAGACGACACCGGATGTTGATATGAATCTCGCGTTTTATCTCCCGATTGAAGAGTATTTAAACCAATTTGAGTCCAAAAAAATTTCTCAAGTCAAAATTTGAGATTGAGTTTGAGTTGGTTCGTGATACTGGGGCCTGTTCTGGATGTTCCAGAACAAACTGTGCTGTTCTGGGAAATCGAACAACATGGAACTGAGTATAGGAGAGTTACTTCCGTACCCTGATTGACTGGGTACCCACAGAACAGAACAGAATGACCTTGACCCGTGAATATTACTCCGCGCCCTGGAAAATGGCAGATCAGAACGAACCTCCCAACAAAAAATTGAAGACGGGGTCGATGTTTCGTCCTTTATTGGTAAGACAAGGATTAGAAAAAGCAAGGATACTCTATTTAGACGTGATTTAAGTAAATCACTAAATGATGACTTCTGGTTTTCCTACTACGGGACTAGTCTCAATATATCGCCGTTACATACTGCATTGTAGGATGCGAACAGTCAAAATAAAAAATCGCATTCCTTGTACAGAAACCTGGACTTCTACGGGACCAAGGGGTATTGACAACTTTGATCAAATGGATAGGGGGGATACCTGTAACTTTTGAATTTAAATAGAGGGGCTTAATTCCCCCCCCCCCCCCCCCCCCAGCAATTTTTTGTCGATTTTTTGACATGCCATATTTCCACAACATGATAACAATATAATGCTTGTTTTTTCAGGATTGGGCACATAATTACCAAGCTTTTTCTGTGGAAACTGAAATACCACAAATTGATGAAGAGGAGGAGGCCTGGGACGAAATGTTCCCCATCTGTGTCATCTTCCATAATCCAAATAACCACGACACATCCACCTTCAAAATATTGAATTCTGTTGGAGATCGCGTGGATGTCCTATCTAAACTGGAGCTGGAGGACGGCTTCAACACCAACTTGAGCTGTAACTGGTCAAGCCTGAGCAGCTTTCTGGAACGAATGAAGTACGTGAGGCCTGTTAATAATACCGCAAGACAGCCGTGGAACTACTCTTGTAGTGCTGTGGTTTTCAAAGGTTAGTCAAAAGGTTTCATCAAAAGTTTGATCCGACACAACATTTCGTCATTTTGACTGGCACTTTTGGTCAAAATTTAATTGGAATTTCCAAATGAAACCAGTTGTATTTGGAGCAGATATAAGCAGCTAATTATGAAAATTTCGATCTGACTCAAATTTCGTCATTTTGGCTGGCACATTGTCACGTTTTCAACCTTTAGTTGGAATTTTCAAATGAAACCAGTTGTATGGTATTTTGAGAATCTAGTTATAGCAACTATGTCAATCTTCAGTAGTACACAAAAATACATGTACACTAGCAATCCTGATCAAGTATAAATTCCCAACCAACTAGCGGAGCTATTCAGGCCAAGAAAGTATTTTTTGTCAAAAAGGGATTATGATGAGTAGGAGGCATCGTAAAACGAAAAATAAAAAAAGTCCTGGCCTTAGTGTACCATCTATCGGATGTGTACCTACATATCGGACACCTTTTAGAAGCAACAAATCTTTTATGTTTGTACAACTTTTACTTTTTCTGTTTCAGATGATGATCTTGATGATATGAAGTGGTTATGCAGCTTACTTGTCCTAGCATTAAGATCAGACTTTAAGAATGGTGACATAAAACTTTTCATGGTTGAGTTGTGTACCAACATCCTTTGCCGCTTGTCTCTAGATGACTTCTTTGTTAATCAGCCTTCGCCTACCACTGCCACAAATTCTGTGGTCAATAGGATGGGATACAGTGGTACAGATCGTCCCACTTCACCGGATTCCTCAGTGTACTCACTCGGAAGATCAGGGTCAGGCATCGTTGTGCCTGATGTCATCGTTTGCCACCGCTCTGTGCCACTGTTTGTACTCAATATTGTCTGTAAAAGGGGTACTGACAAAATGGATCGCGCTATAGTACAGTGTTTCAATCAAATGCTTTCGCAAATACATCAGCAGAATCTCCATTTTGGAATCGTCGTTACTCCACTGCAGTGGCATTTGATGGTGCTGAAAAAGACCCCTCAGGAACAAATTCAAGTCTGGCAGAAGCAGGAATATTTGTATACGCTGCGCGGCAATGAACAAAATCATGAATTCAACATACAGTCCTTTATCACAATGTTGAACTGGATTTACAGAATACTTGCCTTCAGAAAACTCTCTAACAGATGAGTATTGAAAACATTGTAGGAAATGGACCATTTGCTCATGATGAGCAAATGCTCCATTTTCCACAATGTTTTCAAAGCTATTCAAAATTGGTGTTTTCCTTTCTACTTGATAATCTTCATATTCATCATATACTTTCATTGTGAATGAGTTAAATATAGCATATGGAGAAAAAGGGTTATTAACCCTTTCAGTGTGGAAATCAAGTATATTCGTTCTTGTACTCAATATTGTCTGTAAAAGGGGTACTGACAAAATGGATCGCGCTATAGTACAGTGTTTCAATCAAATGCTTTCGCAAATACATCAGCAGAATCTCCATTTTGGAATCGTCGTTACTCCACTGCAGTGGCATTTGATGGTGCTGAAAAAGACCCCTCAGGAACAAATTCAAGTCTGGCAGAAGCAGGAATATTTGTATACGCTGCGCGGCAATGAACAAAATCATGAATTCAACATACAGTCCTTTATCACGATGTTGAACTGGATTTACAGAATACTTGCCTTCAGAAAACTCTCTAACAGATGAGTATTGAAAACATTGTAGGAAATGGACCATTTGCTCATGATGAGCAAATGCTCCATTTTCCACAATGTTTTCAAAGCTATTCAAAATTGGTGTTTTCCTTTCTACTTGATAATCTTCATATTCATCATATACTTTCATTGTGAATGAGTTAAATATAGCATATGGAGAAAAAGGGTTATTAACCCTTTCAGTGTGGAAATCAAGTATATTCGTTCTTTGTAAACAGTGTAGACCCAGATCAAAGGGCTCTTTAAGGAGCTCTTTTATCAGGGTCTGCACTATTTGCATATATAATCTGTCTAGCAAAGTCTTTTTTCCACAAGGAAAACATTTTTTTGTAAATTTATTAGCCAATTTCATGATTCTTATAATTAATTTTCATAGTGAACAGTCTTAAATAAATATTCAGCATTGGTTATCAACCCTTTCCTCCACATAAGTGCTTTTTAGTGCATCTATAACTGATGACTATTGAAAACATTGAAGGAAAATGGAGCATTTGCTTGCTCGTGATGAGCAAATGCTTCATTTCCTACAATGATTTCAATACAATTTGGCTTTATTAAACTCAAGTTTAACTATTGTTACCTAGCACTTGTTACGCTGTAAACTGTTATTTATGTACTTAGATTGGAAACCAAAATAAATCTTTGTATCACATTTGAAATGGTTTGTTAATTTCACCAAACATATACATGTAGAAAGGTCAGATCCTAGATCCCAGCTTTTACATGTTTTACCGCAGAACGGTTCATATTTCCCGCAGCCAAGACAATTTTACCGCTGAATTCTTGCGGTAAAAGATTTCAAAATCGCTTTATCATACAACAGCTTTGTACAAAGAAAAACAAGTGGGTAAAATAAAGTAACAGTTATCAAAAACATTTATTAAATCATAATGAGAATTTTAATTGACATGGAAATTATGATTAAATAAATGTTATCGATAACTGTTATTTTATTTTACCCACTTGTTTTTATACGCCCGTTTTGAAAAAATGGATCGTATTATAGTTTTACCTGCGGCGTACGGGCGGGCGGGCTGCGTCCAGTATGTTGTGGGCTCAATAACTTTAGAAGCCTTTGTCCAATCATCACCAAATTTGGTCAGAATGTGTATTCGGATAATATCTCAGACTAATTCGATAACTAGCCATATCGCTTTAGTCTATCAAGAGTTATCGCCCTTTAATTATAGAAATTATCCAAAATTGGTCTTGTCAGCTCTATAACTTGAGAAGCCTTTGTCCAATCATCACCAAATTTGGTCAGAATGTGTATTGGGATAATATCACGGACAAGTTTGATAACTAGCCATATCGCTCTAGTCAATCAAGAGTTATCACCCTTTAATTATGGAAATTACCCAAAATTGGTCTTGTCAGCTCAATTTCTTTAGAAGCCTTTGTCCAATCATCATCAAATTTGGTCAGAATGTGTATTGGGATAATATCTCGGGCAAGTTTGATAACTAGCCATATCGCTATAGTCAATCAAAAGTTAACGCCCTTTAATTATAGAAATTACCTAAAATTGGTCTTGTCAGCTCAATAACTTTAGAAGTCTTTGTCCAATCATAACCAAATTTGGTCAGAATGTGTATTGGCATAATATCTTGGACAAGTTCGATAGCTAGCCATATCGCTTTAGTCAATCGAGAGTAATTGCCCTTTAATTATCGAAATTACCTAAATTAGTCTTGTCAGCTCAATAACTTTAGAAGCCTCTGTTCAATCATCACCCAATTTAGTCAGAATGTGTATTGGCATAATATCTCGGACAAGTTAGATAACTAGCCATATCGCTATAGTCAATCAAGAGTTATCGCTCTATAATTATAGAAATTAACTTTGATAACTTACAACGTTATCTTAGTCACTACACAATTCTGTCCTTCGAAATGTGCTAACAGTGTCTGCTCTCTAAGTTTGGCTGATGTACAACAAATTATCACTATACTTTGTCTCAAAAAAACAGGACGGGCGTATTTTGTGACATTTGGCGCTCTTGTTCTTTGTACAAAGACTATCTTTTATAATAATTTGTTTTATATTACTCTAGCAAAAACCCTCGTGTTTGGATGCCTGATTAAAATTAAATAGAACCTTGAAGCGATTTTTCCAGATGCAGCAGTTTCAATGTTTTCCCAATTGCTTCAATGTTAGGATCGCTCTAATGTTTATGCCCCCCTTCTGAAAGAAGTGGGGGTATATTGCTTTGCCCATGTCGGTCGGTCGGTAGACTAAATGGTCTCTGATCAATAACTTGAGAACACCTAGACCTAGGGACTTCAAACTTGGTAGGCTGGTTGGTCATGACCAGCAGATGACCTCTATTGATTTTGAGGTTGGTGGGTCAAAGGTCAAGGTCAGCGTGACCTTTAGCTGAAAAACGGTTTACGATCAATAACTTGAGAACTCTTGAGCTCAGGGATCTCAAACTTGATAAGCTGGTTGGTCATGACCAGCAGATGAACCCTATTGATTTTGAGGTCAGTGTGACCTTTAGCTGAAAAACGGTTTCGGATCAATAAGTTGAGAATGCTTGGGCCCAGGGAGCTAAAACTTGGTAGGCTGGTTGGTCATGACCAGCAGATTAACTCTATTGGTTTTGAGGTCAGTGGGTCAAAGGTCAAGGTCAGTGTGAGCTTTAGCTGAAAAACGGTTTCCAATTGGTCCATGCCTATTTTATTCAATAGTCCAAAAGTTACTAACAACATGGCTCTCAAGGGGGCATAATGTTTTACAAACATCTCTTGTTTGTTTTGATTTGCTCTGAAGAGACATAAGTTGTCGAAATGGCCATCTGCAGAAATTAAATTGACAGTAAATTCACTTAAGTTATTTTCTAATCAGCCATCTTGAATTTTCGTGCACATGGCGTATACGTGGTATACAGGGTGTGTACAGGTTGTATACTTGGTATACTTGGTGTATATATCCGACGATATATAACCCATGATACATTGGGTATAGCTGGTGGACAGGGCGCATACTTGTACATTAGGTATACTTGGTGTACATGGCGTATACATAGTATACAGGGTGTATACTTGGTGCACAGGGCGTATACTTGGTGTACAATACTTGGTGTATATAGCCGATGATACATTGGGTATACTTTGTGCACAGGGCGTATACTTGGTGTACATGGCGTATCCAGAGTATATATTTGGTGCACAGGGCGTATACAGGGTGTACAATACTTGGTGTATATAACCGATGATACATTGGGTAAACTTGGTGTACAAGGCGTATCCTTGTACATGTGGTATACATGGCGTATACATGGTATACAGGGTGTACATGGCGTATACTCGGTGTACAGGGTGTATACTTGTTAAACTTGCTGCACAGGGTGTATACTTGGTGTATATATCCAACTATATATAACCGATGATACATTTGGTATACTTGGTGCACAGGGCGTATACTTGTTGTACAAGGGGTATACTTGGTGTACATGGCGTATACGTGGTAAACAGGGTGTGTACAGGGTGTATACTTGGTATACTTGCTGCAAAGGGGGTATACTTGGTGTATATATCCGATGATACATTTGGTATACTTGGTGCATAGGGCATATATTTGGTGTACAAGGGGTATACTTGGTGTACACGGTATACAGGGTGTATACATGGTATACAGGTTGTATACTTGGTATACTTGCTGCACAGGGTGTATACTTGGTGTATATATCCGACGATATATAACCGATGTTACATTGGGTATACTGGGTGCACAGGGCGTATACTTGTTGTACAAGGGGTATACATGGCGTATACAGGGTGCATACAGGGTGTACATGGCGTATACGTAGTATACAGGGGGTATACAGGGTGTATACTTGATGTACCATACTTGGTTTATATATCTGACGATATATAACCGATGATGCATTGGGTATACTTGGTGCACAGGGCGTATACTTGGTTCAAACGGGGAATACTTGGTGTACATGGCATATACGCAGTATACAGGGCGTATCCAGAGTGTATACTAGGTATACTTGGTGTACATGGCGTATACACGGTATACAGGGTGTATACTTGGTGCACAGGGTGTATACTTGGTGTATATATCCGACGATATATAACCGATGATACATTTGGTGTACGTGGTGCACAGGGCGTATACTTGTTGTTCAAGGGGTTTACTTGGTGTACATGGCGTATACGCGGTATACAGGGGTATACATGGTGTACACTTGTACATTAGGTATACTTGGTGTACATGGCGAATACGTGGTATCCAGGATGTATACAGGTAGTATCCTTAGTATACTTGGTGCACAGGGGGTATCCTTGTTGTACATTGGGTATACTTGGTGTACATGGCGTATATGTGGTATCCAGGGTGTATACAGGGTGTATCCTTGGTATACTTAGTGCACAGGGCGTATACTTGTTGTACAAGGGGTATACTTGGTGTACATGGCGTATACGCGGTATACAGGACGCATTCAGCGTGTATACAGGGTGTGTACATGGCGTATACGCGGTATACAGGGTGTACATGGTGTATACTTGATGTACAATACTTGGTGTATATAACCGACGATACATTGGGTATACTTGGTGCACAGGGCGTATACTTGGTGCACATGGGGAATACTTGATGCACATGGCGTATACGCGGTATACAGGGCGTATCCAAAGTGTATACTAGGTATACTTGGTGTACATTGCGTATACGCGGTATACAGGGTGTATACTTGGTATACTTGGTGCACATGGTGTATACTTGGTGTACAATACTTGGTGTATATATCCGACGATATATAACCGAAAATACATTTGGTGCACAGGACGCATACTTGTTGTACAATGGGTATACTTGGTGTACATGGCGTATACGCGGTATACAGGGGTATACATGGTGTATACAGGGTGTATCCTTGGTATACTTAGTGCACAGGTAGTATACTTGGTGTACAATTCTTGGTGTATATAGCCGACGATATATAGCCGATGATACATTGGGTATACTTGGTGCACAGGGCGTATACTTGATGCACATGGGGAATACTTGGTATTCAGGGTGTGTACATGGTGTATACTTGGTATACTTGCTGCACAGAGTGTATACTTGGTGTACAATACTTGGTGTATATATCCGACGATATATAACCGATGATACATTTGGTATACTTGGTGCACATGACGTATACTTGTTGTACAAGGGGTATACTTGGTGTACATGGCGTATACACGGTATACAGGGTGTATACTGGTTGTATACATGGTGTACATGGCGTATACGCAGTATACAGGGAGTATACATGGTGTATATTGGTATACTTGGTGCACAGTGCGTATACTTGGTGTACAATATTTGGTGTATATATCTGACGATATATAACCGACGATACATTGGGTATACTTGGTGCACAGGGCGTATACTTGGTGCACATGGGGAATACTTGGTGTACATGGCGTATATGCGGTATACAGGGCGTATCCAGAGTGTATACTTGGTGTACATGGTGTATATGCGGTATACAGAGAGCGTATACAGGGTGTCCATGGCGTATACGCGGTATACAGGGGGTATACAGGGTGTATACTTGGTGCACAGTGCGTATACTTGGTGTACAATACTTGGTGTATATATCTGACGATATATAACCGACGATACATTTGGTATACTTGGTGCACAGGGCGTATATTTAGTGCACATGGGGAATGCTTGGTGTACATGGCGTATACGCGGTATACGGGGCTTATCTAGAGTGTATACTAGGTATACTTGGTGTATACGCGGTATACAGGGCGTATACAGGTAGTATACAGGGTGTACATGGCGTATACAGGGGGTATACAGGGTGTATACTTGGCGTATACGCGATATACAGGGGTATACATGGTGTATACTTGGTGCACAGGGTGTATACGTGGTGTACAGGGCGTATAGGTGGTACAATTATTGGTGTATATAGCCGATGATACATCTTGTATACTTTGTGTACATGGGGTATACTTGGTGTACATGGGCTATATACTCGCTAAACAGGGTGTATACTTGGTGTACAAGGTGTACAGAGTATGTACTTATACTCGCCACAAAGGGTGTACAGTTCGTGTACAAGGTGTTCAGAGTATGTACTTACTTGGTGTACAGTCGGTATACTTGTATATAGCCCGGTACACGAAGTATACCCCATGTACACCAAGTATACGCCCTGCTTACCGAATATACCGACTGTACACCAAGTAAGTACATACTCTGTACACCTTGTACACGAACTGTACACCAATGTACATCAAGTATACACCCTTAATAGCGAGTATATAGCCCCTGTACATCAAGTATACCCCATGTACACCAAGTATACGCCATGTATACTGAATATATAGCCCGGTACACGAAGTATACTCCATGTACACCAAGTATACGCCCTGTAGATCGTGTATCATCGGTTATGTATCATCGGATTTGTACATCAAGTATTGTACACCAAGTATACGCACTGTACACCACGTATACGCCCTGTTTACCGAGTATACCGACTGTAAGTACATACTGTGTACACATTGTACACGAACTGTACACCAATGTACACCAAGTATACACCCTGTATAGCGAGTATATAGCCCCTGTACACCAAGTATACCCAATTTACACCAAGTATACGCCATGTATACTGAGTATATAGCCCGGTACACGAAGTATACTCTATGTACACCAAGTATACGCCCTGTAGATCGTGTATCATCGGTTATGTATCATCGGATTTGTACATCAAGTAGTGTACACCAAGTTTACGCACTGTACACCACGTATACGCCCTGCTTACCGAGTATACCGACTGTACACCAAGTAAGTACATACTCTGTACACCTTGTACACGAACTGTACACCAATGTACACCAAGTACACACCCTGTATAGCGAGTATATAACCCTGTAAACGAAGTATACCCCATGTACACCAAGTATTTGCCATGTAGACCGTGTATCATCGGGTATGTATCATCGGTTATGTATCATCGGTTATGTATGTATACCCCATGTACACGGTCTACATGGCGTATACTTGGTGTACATTGGGTATACTTGGTGTACAGGGGCTATATACTCGCTATACAGGGTTTACAGTTCGTGTACAAGGTGTACAGAGTATGTACTTACTTGGTGTACAGTCGGTATACTCGTATATAGCCCGGTACACGAAGTATACCCAATGTACACCAAGTATACGCCCTGCTTACCGAGTATACCGACTGTACACAAAGTAAGTACATACTCTGTACACCTTGTAGACGAACTGTACACCAATGTACATCAAGTATACGCCCTTAATAGCGAGTATATAGCCCCTGTACATCAAGTATACCCCATGTACACCAAGTATACGCCATGTATACTGAATATATAGCCCGGTACACGAAGTATACTCCATGTACACCAAGTATACGCCCTGTAGATCGTGTATCATCGGTTATGTATCATCGGATTTGTACATCAAGTATTGTACACCAAGTATACGCACTGTACACCACGTATACGCCCTGCTTACCGAGTATACCGACTGTAGGTACATACTGTGTACACCTTGTACACGAACAGTACACCAATGTACACCAAGTATACATCCTGTATAGCGAGTATATAGCCCCTGTACACCAAGTATACCCAATTTACACCAAGTATACGCCATGTATACTGAGTATATAGCCCGGTACACGAAGTATACTTTATGTACACCAAGTATACGCCCTGTAGATCGTGTATCATCGATTATGTATCATCGGATTTGTACATCAAGTATTGTACACCAAGTATATGCAATGTACACCAAGTATACGCCCTGCTTACCGAGTATACCGACTGTACACCAAGTAAGTACATACTCTATACACCTTGTACACGAACTGTACACCAATGTACACCAAGTATACACCCTGAATAGCGAGTATATAGTACTATACGTCGGCATTCTTGGCAACGTGAAAAGGGTCCAGTTTGGGGAGCCATTAACACAACATCATTTATTCTATCAACAACATCATTTATTGCATCAACAACATCATTTATTGCATCACTTTAAATGTTTTTAAAGTGAGCACTAGCATAGATTATATCCAGTAATTATTATGAACAA
This sequence comes from Serripes groenlandicus, assembly GCA_031761405.1. NCBI lineage: Eukaryota > Metazoa > Mollusca > Bivalvia > Cardiida > Cardiidae > Serripes > Serripes groenlandicus. The sequence goes on along the minus strand of JASEVX010000010.1, from coordinate 38,717,399 downwards.
CATTTTTGCAAATTGCTGAAATGCAAATTTGGGAATTGTGGCCTGGACTAAGCAATAAGTCTTCCTTTGTCGCACTTGAACATTCAAAAGAACGAGCACAATCACTTGACCTAATTGCAACATTCACAACCATATGATCTTGGCCGACCCATTAACAATTTTAAATTTATCATATTTAGGTAATAGTTATAGTGTTTTCACCGAGCCTGATTTTCCCATTAATGTAATGGTTTCGCGCCAAGTGCTTAATTAAGCCTTGAGCTGACATTATGTTTTTGCCATTGCAACTGCAAGTACATATTGTGTCATGATCTCTATACAATATTTTCAGCCATGTCCTCCAAGAACAAAGATAAATGTCTTTGGTGCCAAATGTTCCTTTTGCTGTCCGGCCCTGCTCCTTCCCACGTTCTTTATTTGCTTGTCCATCAAGTTTTCCTAAAAAAACTGATTGGATAGCACCAACCTGTGAGCCTGAAAGAAATGGTCAATGTTAAGCACCAAAAAGCCAAAATTATGTTTTATAACTACAATACAAATTTCTGCATGTAAGTTTTTGAAATATCGTGGTCACAAAGCCAAATCCACACGAAAAAGACCAATGAAAACTCAACCACATCGCTCAATTGAGCCTCAATTGAGAACTGGGTTGAGTTGACTTGAGATGTGGGTTAACATTTTGCCATGCAAATGAGTTGAGGCTCAAGTTGCTGAAATGCTCAACCACCATCAATTTGCAGACCAAATTGAGGCTCAAGTTGCTCAAGTTCCTCAACTGTCCTCTAAGTTGAGCGGCTTGAGCCTCAAGAGCCACAGTTCCTCAATTGAGGCTCAAGTTGCTCAAGTTCCTCAACTGTCCTCTGGGTTGATTGACTTGAGCCTCAAGAGCTATAGTTCCTCAATTGAGGCTCAAGTTCCTCAACTGGTTCGAGTGACCTAAATATGTCTAAGTACAGTTCTAAATCAAGACTTTCTAAAGTGTGCATGCAGTATGCCATATACGTGTGCTGTGTAAAACATTCAAGTTAAACGTACAGTGCAGCTTGAGTTGACTTCAAAGACTTCAAATTACTGGATTATTTAAATATATACAAATGATTGAAATAGCAATTGTTAGCTCTTGCTGAAAAAAATACTCTGAATATGATTTCATTGCTAAATATATACTATCATAAAGTACATGTACATGCAAATTTGATCTTAAATATTGGTTTAACAATAAATTCTAATTCATGCAATTTGATAAAATTTAACTACATGTATTTAAAATGCATTGAATTGTATAAAAAAAGTTCAATACATATGTCTGGATCAATAAAGTGATCACAATCATGGCACATGTATGTATGATAAAATATTTTACTCACCATGTAGTTGAAAAAAAAAGAAAAAATTGAATCCTAGGATATAATGTTTTCCATACCTTTTAATACAATGCAAATTTCAATCTAGAAAGCCTTTCAAATATAACCACACTATTTCACACACAAAAAGAACACCCTTTCCCTCCACAATGCTCCAATTCAAATTTAAATTTTTCTCCCACAATTCCCTGGCAGGAAGCTCAAATGCTCAAGTCAGCTCAAGTGAAACAATCTTGAAGATGTATCTCAATTCAATCCTCAACTATAAACATTGTTTAAGTCCAATACTTAAGTCCCTCAAGTCACAAAAACTGTCTAAGATCAATTCCTAAACCTTCTCAAGTAATATTTCAACTTGCTCAACTATTCTCAAGTTGCTCAAGTATGCTAATTAATTGAGATATCAAGCTCAAGTATGTAAATTAGTTGAGGATAAAGCCTCAAGTTTAAATCCTCAACCAACAGTTGAGGCTCAATTGAGGCTCAACTATTCTTTTTCGTGAGGGAATCTTTTAACCACAATACAAAGTTGTTCGGGTGAACTTACCTTTCGCTTTTTTTGTTTGGAAGTGGATGGCCGCGGGCTGGAGGGATGCTGGGGGGACGAGCTTGCGTCCACCTGCAAAAAAATCTCTATTAGTCCAATGTCCAATTACTTCTTTATATATTTGTAGAGATTATATAAATATACATATATATTTATTATATTACTTTTAACCACAATACAAAGTTGTTCGGGTGAACTTACCTTTCGCTTTTTTTTGTTTGGAAGTGAATCTGAATCTGAGTGGGTGTGATTCTAAATCTGTGTGAGTCACCATCACTCAGTCTTGGCCACCGTCAATAAGTCTCAGTCACCATCACTAATTTTCAGTAACTTTCACTTATTTACCATCACAAAGTCTCAGCCACCATCACTCACGCTCAGTGACCCTCTTACTACGAATTTCAACAAATTTCAGAAACAATTTTGACCTAGCTGGGGTTCGAACCCACAACATTTACATTGACAGGCGGCTGCTCTACCAACTGAGCTACCGAGCTTCATACAGATGTATGCCATTAAAAGATATATATTCACATAAAACATATCACATATTATCATCGATACATGTATAAGGGGAAAGGTTTAGAAACAATGCACACGATTAGGACAAATACAACAGAATCGGTACACCAGTTATCGAATATTTCCTACATAGGTAATGTTAATACTTATAACAGGGACCACGTTTACGATTATATTGCAAACAATTTAACACTACGCTATTATATCACATTAGATATGGCCCTGATAGATAGATGTAACTGCATATTATTCAAATACTGGTCAGCAATACGGACAGATAAAACACGACGAAGTTTGGGCAAATTCTACGGAATATTCAGATGTTATACTTTGTCAACATTGAATCATTAGAGCGTCGAATATATAGTATATACAAATCAAATTTAGAAAAAGAAACAAACAGAAAAAAGATGCACGCATATCATAAGAATCGAACAAATGCAAAGTGAACTTTGAGGTTTATAGTGCTTCTTTCTAAGCCACTAGGCTATGGCGACGGTGTTATTTTGAGCACCTAAGTTTACGTATTAATAGGCTGCACGCGAAGATTGAAGCTTAAACCTGTTAACTAATATTTATTTAGTAATACTTTTAAATGTATAAAATCACAACACGAAGACTTATATTATTATGATGAGATACATGTACAACTTTGTATCGATGATAACATAAAACATACTTTTAATATTACAGCGTTTACCTGGTAATTAACTTTAAGTAAATATATATCCTGTAACTGCATCGATATGTATGAAGCTCGGTAGCTCAGTTGGTAGAGCAGCCGTCTTTCATGCAAATGTTGTTGGTTCGAAGCCCAGCTAAGGTCAACATTGTTTCTGACATTCGTCAAAAGTATATGAAGGCGTAGTTTGATTGTGTCTGAGACTACGTGATAGTTGCTGATTGAGAGTCTATGAGAATTAGTGAATGTGGCTGGGACTGACTGATGCTGGCTGATTGAGAAAGGGATAGACTAAGTGAGGTTGGCTGAACCTAGCTGATAGTAATGATGACTGGTTGTGTCTGAGACTACGTGCTAGTGGCTGAGTGAGAGTCTTTGAGAATTAGTGAATAGGACTGGCTGATTGAGAAAGGGATAGACTAAGTGAGGTTGGCTGAACCTAGCTGATAGTAATGGTGGCTGATATGACTGATTGTGTCTGAGACTACGTGATAGTGGCTGAGTGAGAGTCTCTGAGAATTAGTGAATGTGGCTGGGACTGACTGATGCTGGCTGATTGAAAATGGGAGGAAACTAAGTGAGGGTGGCTGAACCTAGCTGATAGTAATGGTGGCTGAGATGACTGATTGTGTCTGAGACTACGTGATAGTGGCTGATTGACAGTCTCTGAGAATTAGTAAATGGGACAGACTGATGCTGGCTGATTGAGAAAGGGAAGACTAAGTGAGGGTGGCTGAGCCTAGCTGATAGTAATGGTGACTGAGATGACTGATTGTGTCTGAGACTACGTGATAGTGGCTGAGTGAGAGTCTCAGATAATTAGTAAATATGGCTGGGACTGACTGATGCTGGCTGATTGAGAAAGGCAGAGACTTAGTGAGGGTGGCTGAGCCTAACTAATAGTGGCTCAGTGATAGTCGCTGAGGGTTAGTGAACGATGGTGGCTGAAAAGAAAGGTTGATACTAATTGAGTGAGGGTGGACGAGACTGAGGGAGGCTGATAGTGAGTGAAGAAGCGTGACTGAGGTTGATGTTGATTGAGGGTGTAGATTTGTAAGAGGAATGATGTGAATGAAACTGAATTCAAAGCTGTATTGCTTATTTATATAATTTTATTTTACTCTTTGCAACACCATTCAACAATTATACTATCAAATATAGATAGCATTGTGCATTTTCCTAAATATTTTCGAAGTTTTCTGAGTCAGAGTTAATGTATTAAGGGAAAGGTTTGGAAAAGAATGCACACGATTCGGACAAATACAACAGACTCGCTACACGCTAATATTTCCTACATAAAAAGTGTAAATACTTATTAAAGGGACGACGTTTTTATTATTGTATTGCATATAGTTTAACACTAAGTTATTATGTCATGTTAGCTATGACCCTGATAGATGGATGTAACAGCATAATATTCAAATACTGGTCAGCAATACGGACAGATAAATCATGCCAAACTTCGAGCAAATTCTACGGAATATTCAGATGTTATACTTTGTCAACATTGCATCGTTAGAGCGTCGAATATATATTATATACAAATCAAGTTTAGAAAAAGAAATAAACAGAAAAAAGATGCACGCAAAGCATAAGAGTCGAACAAATGCAAAGTGAACTTTGATGTTTATAGTGCTTCATTCTAAGCCACAAGGCTATGGCGACGATGTTATGTTGAGCACCTAAGTTTACGTAGTAATAGGCTGCACGCGAAGATTGAAGCTTAAACCTGTTAGAATATTAAATGTATACAATCACAACACGAAGACTTATATAATTATGATGAGATACATGTACAACTTTGTATCGATGATAACATAAAACATACTTTTAATATTACAGCGTTTAGTATTTACTTGGTAATCAACTTTGAGTAAATATATATTCTGTAATTGCATTGATATGTATGAAGCTCGGTAGCTCAGTTAGTAGAGCAGCCGTCTTTCATGAAAATGTTGTGGGTTCGAACCCCAGCTAGGTCAACATTGTTTCTGACATTTGTCAAAAGTATATAAAGGCGAAGTACGAGGGTCGAGGAGTTTGAGTGATGCTGGCTGAGATGACTGATTGTGTATGAGACTAATGATAGTGGCTGGGTGAGAGTCTCTGAGAATTAGTGAGTGTGGCTGGGACTGACTGATGCTGGCTGATTGAGAAAGGGAGAGACTAAGTGAGGTTGGGTGAGCTTAACTGATAGTGATGGTGGATGAGATGACTGATTGTGTCTGAGACTACGTGACAGTGGCTGAGTGAGAGTCTCTGAGAATTAGTTAATGTGGCTGATGCTGGCTGATTGAGAAAGGCAGAGACTTAGTGAGGGTGGCTGAACCTAACTGGAATGTGGATAGGTCTGAATGATGGTGGCTGAATAAGAAATGTTGATACTAAGTGAGGGTGGACGAGACTGGGGGAGGCTGATAGTTAGTGTGACTGAGACTGGTGAAGGCTTAGTGCGGGTGACTAAAACCGAGTGAGGATGAGCGATTCTGAGTGACTGAGACTGAGCAGAGTGAGTGAAGAAGCGTGACTGAGGTTGATGTTGATTGAGGGTGTAGATTTGTAAGAGGAATGATGTGAATGAAACTGAAAACAAAGCTGTATTGCTTATTTATATAGTTTTAGTTTACTCTTTTCAACATCATTCATCAATTATCAAGTTAATATTTCCTACATAAAGAGTGTAAATACTTATTAAAGGGACCACGTTTTTATTACTATATTGCATATAGTTTAACACTACGCTATTATGTCATGTTAGCTATGACCCTGATAGATGGATGTAACAGCATAATATTCAAATACTGGTAAGCAATACGGACAGATAAAACATGCCAAACTTCGGGCAAATTCTACGGAATATTCAGATATTATACTTTGTCAACATTGCATCGTTAGAGCGTCGAATATATATTATATACGAATCAAATGAAAATGAGGGTGGCTGCGACTTAGTGATTGTGGCTGAGACAGTTTGTGAGTCTGATTGATTGTGAGAGTGGCTGATACTAAAGGAACGTGGCTGGTACTGACTCATGCTGCTGATTGAGAAAGGCTGAGAATTAGTGAGTATGTCTGGGCCTAAGTTATAGTGGTTGTGTAGGAGACGCTGAGAGTTATCGAATGATACTATGTCTGAATGATGGTGGTGAATGAGAAAGGCTGATACTTAGTGAGGGCGGCCGAGAGTAAGTGATTCTGGACGAGGCCGAGGGAGGCTGAGACTTTGTGTGACTGGTGGAGATTGAGTGAGGGTGACTGAAACTGAGTAAGGGTGAGTGCGTCTTGGTGACTGAGACGGAAGGTGATTGAGTAGAGTGATTGAGGAAGCGTGAACAAGTGTGACTGAGCTTCAGTGTAGTTGGGTCAGAGACTGAAGGTGATTGGAGTTGATTGAGGGTGTATAGTTGTAAGAGGATTGGTCTGAATTAAACTGAATTCAAAGCTGTATTGCTGAATTATATAGTTTTAGTTTACTCCTTTCAACACCATGCAACACTTATACTATCAAATATAGATAGAAGTTTGCATTTTCCTAAATATTTTCGAAGTTTTCTGCACCAGATTTATTGTATTATGGGTAATGTTTAGAAAAGAATGCACACGATCAGGACAAATACAGCAGAATCGGTACACTATTTATGGAATATTTCATACATAACTAGTGTAAATACTTATTACAGGGACAACGTTTACGATTATACAATACAATACAATAGTGTATTTACGTAATTAGGCATCCGGGCCACAATATATACATATTATATTACGTTCAACTTACAATGTAGTTCAAATTTCTTCAAAAAGCTTTGAAACACTACAGTTTAACACTACGCTTTTATGTCATGTTAGCTATGGCCTGATAGAAATATGAAAAGGCACACTATTCAAATACTGGTCAGCAGTACGGACACTTACAACTTGCCAAAGTTGGGGCAAATTCTACATAATATTCAGATGTTATACTTTGTCAACATTGAATCGTTAGAGCGTCCGGCTTGGAAGCAGGAAGTCGTGGTTCGGTGACTTCCCCTCTTGGCGCTTTGGGTTGCGGGGATAGAAGTACGACTGCTGCATCTGTATACATATATATATAGTACCGACCTATATCCGAGTCAGACGCTTTATCATTACACCAAAGATTTAGTGTATTGTGAGAAAGTTCAGGTGTCGTTATTTTACCCCTGTAACCATCAGGATCAAGACGGAAAACCACTAAAACCTTTTAAAAGATAACAGCTTGACACGCTTACATGTTCTCTAAAAGGGGTACTATAATTGCTACACCACTTAATCTGTGCGTTAAACTATATTCTGATTGGCGCCGGTAATTCAGTTGTCCTGGGTTCTCAACCATAGCTTCTCGAGTTCGAATTTACCAACATTATTTCCCGCCAATTGAGAACAGTAAGTTCGGTTAGCGTCTTTCGTCTTTCACAAATGAGTTAAAAGGGGTTTACCGGAAAAGGTAGCCATTTGTCTAGGACAATTTCAAATAATTTTAATTATATCTAAAGCTGGTCTTTCAAACATCGAGACAAAATGTTTAAACTCTCTTTTATTATAAAATAGAGTTGAAAACATTATGGAAACGGGGTTTGTTTGAATAGTGTTTGACGTCGCTTTCAACATAAGTAGTGTTATACCACTGCGTTTCCTGGTTATGTAACCAGTACACCGGTATTATTGTTATGACACCGGTTCATCCGTCGTAATGCTATCCCGGAAACCCTGACCATGAAGTAGAGAAGCCTTTAGCGCTATATCATTTTTCTAGAGTCCTGGGTTTGACCCGACCGGAATTCTAACCTAGATATCCCGTTCCCAAGGTCTACTTGTACTTTTGTCACCGGGTATTCAAATTTATGTTGCTGCATATCCATTCAAATACCCCTGCTTGAAGATAAGCATTTCTCTGCAAACTGCTGATGTGTTTGTACGGTTAAATGGCCAACAGGAAAGGACCTGATCAGGCAAGGTGAATGTACTTCAAAGGTCTTCGATGGCAACACAATCCAAAGTGTTCGTTGTATAGTGACGAAGCTCATGGGATTGTAAGCTTCCACTATATGTGTCGGACATGGTTTACACGCCTACATTATTTGCTCTCTATAATTTTCTTTAGCAAGGGTCTCTTAATGGTGTAGTGGTACATCGTCTGCCCGGCCGGGCAATACCAAATACTTTAAAAGTTGTAGTAATGGCTGCCCTTCATTGCGTTCAGGGTTGCGGGGTAAGCATAACGACCCACTGACATGTGTCGGGATAAATGGACCAGTAGTAGTGGTAACTTAAGAGGAAAAGCCGGGATATAACCGGCATATTGTTAAAAGTGTAAAACACCAAAAGAATCATGCGTAAGAGCCGATTGCTATGGTCCACGAATACCACAGACATTGATCAAGAAATAGTAATTAGTCCCTTATATTATTGTTTTACTAAATATAACTCGGCAATGAATTACAGCAATCTTTTCTCCTATGATAGCCGATTTTTTCGAACACTAACTTTTAGATTTATATATGTAAATCTATTTACTGGTTATTCCTTCGTTGGAATCCGCCATATTTGAATAAATACAGACACTGGCAGCTGGCACTTGTGTACATTTTGATAACTGTTTTCAAAGATGATTAAAGAACTCATTGTTTCTCTTCATCGCGTTCGCATATCGAACATGTACAGTCATATAAAACTATCTATCTCCAGATTAGTACTCCCAAATTAGCTATATTTATGTTTAACAATGACATACTACGTGTACGGTCTGTGTCGTAGGAATATGATCAAGTACCTTTTCCGTTATATATTGTACATATTGACTAGAAATCAATGGGGCTACACTTCTGGTTTGTCCTCTGATAGTATTTGCGTGTAAACGCAACAAATTACGGAAATCGACGCTTGGTTGTATTTCTGACATTCCAATTGAGCGTATAAATAGAGATTGTTATTAATAGAACGTTTTGTTCGATGCGGGGATTTTATAATTTCCAATTATATTTGTTATCTTTACTTTAACTCTTTCCCTAAAAATGACGCCTTCTGACGCTTTCGTTTGACATGACTAAACCATTTTCCGACAAAAAGACACGTAATGACGCCTCTGCAGCAGACTTCTTATATAAACATTTTAACAAAAGGAAAAATTGCTTCGTCCACATCGTCCTTCTTTTCGCTTCTTTTCCTCTTCCAACCCAGTAAAATCATACAACCATTTCGATTCCTGCTTGATACTTTCTAGGATCTTTTTAAGCTAAGTTACAGCCATCACAACGTTCTAATACATTATATCTCGGTAAATAAATTGAATGAAAAATTGGCAGGATTTGTCCGGGCTTAATGGGAAGTAATCATCTCTGAATAAGCAATAGAAAGAACTAACAGTGCATGCGTAAAAACCCTTTTGGTCATATTTATTTATACAAATCGTAAACAAATATTTTATTACAATGACCACATTTTAATTTCCTCACAAATGTCTTCAATCAGGGTCTACTATTTGAAAGACCCTGCTTCAATGTAGCATTTCTGTTCTTGTGCGAGGAATAATGGGGCAATATAGCGAACCAAAAACACATGGCTATAGCCCACGTCCTTTAAGGGCTTCCTCAGTCCAATACCCCATTTTCCCAGGATTTCTAGACATGTATTTCTCACCAATGTCTTGTCTTTCACATATTTCACAATGGTTATTTGCAATGATCTCAATTAATTCATCAAATTCACTATTGCGCATCTGACCGAAATACGTTGGTCATTTTGCTAAACAAAAAACACTTAAAAATGGTCTGGCTAATACATGTACCTCAATTTAGGGTTGTTGAATGTATTCAACAGCAATTTCAACACATTTTAGTACCGTAGCCTACCTTTTTCCGGTTATCGGTGTAAATTTATGCCGACGTCGGAGCGCATAGAAAACGAGCCATTTATACCAGTCTAAAGTCTTTGGTATGGTTCGATCAGATATCGAACCCACAACCTCCCACTGTTTGTCCTTCCTATTGCTCATACAAAATCAATACTTTTACAAATGCGCTTAAAATTAACTAGATGTATAGAGTATAAGTTCACAATTTGATAATTATACTTTTTATTTATAGAGATTTATATTTGGCTACATGGTTTCAAAGTCGTCTGCTGCAGCTATGTTAGGTGTGGGAAAGGGTTATTTTAAAGAATGATTTCGGCAATTTAAACAGACAGTCTTGAATTTAAATTAATTGAAATGCCACTTGACACATGGTGAAAATAAGATGTCCCATAGTTCCCTACTATCAAAATAGAAGAGGACAATCGAACATTGTTATTTCGCCAATTTGTGATGAAATTGTTATTTCATTATACAAAAATAATGTATTAAATTATAAATAATTATTTATTTGAAGCATAAAACCACTCGTCGTATGCTAAACACGGGTAAATATACAATTTTGAATAGTGCTTACTCGGTTTCTTAAATGTGCTGACTTTTCAACAGAACGTAGTGTGATATAAAGGATGTGACGTCACTACAGACTGACGACTCATATGATGTATACATGTAGTTACCGCATCACAGCCGGGTAAAGGGTTAGTACAAGGAAACTAAAATGACCCGATTTTAAATGGACGACGACGATATCAAATACGAGCATTTTACTAAGTCATGGAGTAAATAGGTGTATAGGTTTCTTCTTAGTGATCGATTATATAGTGTTGAATAGTATATATAGAGAGAGAGAGAGTTGAAGGTGTTTATTGGCAGATTATCATTCAAGACAACAAATAAATTTAGACAATTTTAGTATTTTAATAAAATAAAAGATCATCATGTATTTTTATCATTTCACTTATGATTTTCTTTTACTTTTTTTGTGTGTAATATAAAAATAGATAAATTTTGATATAAGAACACTTTCAACTATGTCAAATAAATCATAAAACAGTGTGACAAAAGGAGATATTGTTCCCCATGTACCTTTCCATTCACTGACTTATTTTTGCCATTAATTGACTAATGACAAATGAAACAAATAACACTTTATATTGAAAAAACATTTTCTATAATTGCGACAAGCATTTGGACGGTCGACTCAGTCGAGTACATATGTACAGTACAAAACATTCTTAATTTACAACATATTTGGATAGTTATACATGTGGCAATTACATGGTTGCCATATAACACCCACACAAAAACCCGTGTGCGTTCACCTTTTTTCTACTTGCACTTACTGTGAATTATATAATTCAATGAATCAGCATAACTAACATGACCAATGGATTAAATATGTATATATGCAGATAGTTCAACTCGCCCAGGAACAACCAGAGATAAAACTTTTTTTAGCCAAAAACTCTGGAAACCTGTGCCCATTTGTCAATGTCGAACCAAGAAATGTTGGGCCTCATTCGCATCTAGCAATCATATTGTAATAATACATCCATAAGAAATGGAAACAGCATAATGGAAAATCCATATTGATGCAATTGCACCTGACTTTACTACATGGAAAGTCAATATTTCGGCGATACCGCCTAATCTTTAGCAATACTGCTGTAATAACGTCATTCTTTCTTACTTCTTTTTCTTTCTTTTTTCTCTTAATATAAGGAGGACAATTCCTTAGCTATTCTTAGCGATTCCGATAAGACTACATGGGAAATCCATATTGATGCGATTCCACCTGACTTTATTACATGGCAAATCAGTATTGCTGCAATTACGCATGACTGAACTACTTGAGAACTCAAATTTAATGCGATTCCGCCTGACTTTACTACATGGAAAGTCAATCTTTCGGCGATACCGCCTAATCTTTAGCGATACTGCTGTAATAACGTCATTCTTTTTTACTTCTTTGTATAAGGGGGGCAACTCTTTATTATTTCCCTTGCTTAGAACTAATGATCGCCAGCATTCTGAAATTCAAATCCGTATTGCCGAACTTTCCTTTGCCATTTTTACATCTCATGTAATTATGCTTTTCAGTTGGCAAATCAAACCAGTGAGTAATTTCTTTCGCAAATGAACCATTCTGCCAAATAAAAGGCCAAAAAAGTGCATATTTCCAGTAAGGTATAACTAAAACACCTTTAGCTTGATCTATAGACATTTTCTGAATAACTATGTATTGCACTATTAGGGGGAACAAATAACCCGAATTAGTCACCCCAATATTCTGCAAATGCATCTATACCACTGCAAGACTGGTTCCATTTACACTGCTGACTTCGTAACTACCATAACTAACTTGACTTGCATCTGAATGCACTATTTTAGTACATGTATGTGACTGTACAATATCTTTTTTATTAATCAATCCCGAATTATCTTTCCAAATCAATAACTTGTGAACTTTCATCACTAAGGAATATAAACGAATCCTAATGACGTGCCATCAATATATTTGTACTCAAATATCTCGTCATGATTTGAGAGGCATGTCCAATATCAATCGACATAGAAATTAACTGACCTACTACGCTGGCAACTTTCTTAACAGAGACACGAGTCTTCCTTTTTATTTATTTCACTGATAGGGGGAACAAATAACCCGAACTGATCACCCCAATATTCTGCAAATGCATCTTTACCTCTGCAATATGGGTTCCAAAACCTTGAATATATCTTCAGCAAGTTTCTTTGTAATGAAATGCGAAGCAATGAACTTCTAATTTCCCGCACTTATTTTTTATAATTCGGGAAATATCATAGGGAATTCCCCAATCATCGTAATCTGTTAGTTTAGACAAAAAAGAATCTACTTTGTAATTCTCAGACCTCGGAATCTATTCCATTTCAAGACTTATTGAATTTGCCATACAAAACTGAAAATGAAATAAGCAATATCTTGTAATTCTCTTTTCATTGAACCTTTTACTGTAATGGATTTCTTATCTTAAAACCAACGACAACAAACCACAGAACTGCAGTCCTTATTAGCAATCCTTCTATGATCCACATATCGCCATATCACCAACAGTTCTAAAGGCAGCCACGCCTGTAACAGATAACTCCATTTCCTGCATTTCTTTACTATTATCTCTGAAAGAACATATGTGTAAAACACAAATAGCGTTGAAATATATCACTTGAATTATGAATTTCTCTATGAATGAACATAGTAATACATTTCTTCCAGCGATAAGTCAAACCGGAATCTAAATATCATTAATGCTCGTATTATGCGAGCAGGGGAGGTAACTAGTGTTCAGCATTTGCATTTTCATAACGTATTACTGTCCCTTACCTATCATTTTCCCTCCCTTTTCCACTTTAGTCAATATATAAAGATAACATTGCCTTCTCCATTTTAACATCTTGTATTAAATTCTTTTGAAGTAGCAATGATAACAAATCTTGAAGCAATGACGAGAACTCAAAATCGAAAGAACATTATCCTAAAAGCAGCCGACTTCCATTCCAAACTACTAGCACTCCCCGCGCATAGGCAATCCAGAATTCAATATGTTCCATTAACCTATTTTTCGCAATATATTCAGAATAGTCTTCTGACATTACTCGTAATCGATAAAGTCATGTGTAAACCAATTTATATCCTAAGTACAACTAGAAATGAAATGCTTATCTTCTACTGCACTTAATGGGACTGAAAGGGGTTAATGCTCTCACTTTCAAGTCCAATCCCTATCATCACCGTAAGCCATTTCAAAAGCAACAAGTTAGACGCACCAATTGAACTATCGTATATAAAAAAAAAAAAAAAAAAAAAAAAAAATATATATAACTCGTTACACGTCACCACAGTCCGACTGTTCAAACCTGAAAGACTGATCACGAGAACTTTCCTCGTGCAATTCACTTTAAAACAACGCCACCTAGCGTTCATTGCTTTCAAACAGGGGGAAATTAATTTCCTCCTTATTCGATTTTCTCAAACGTAGGAAATTACATGTCTACATGAAATAATTCCTAATTCTAAAATAATTTGATTTTAATTTCTTATCTCTTTGTAGAGAACTAGATAAGAAGAATAAATGTGGTATTTTCCCGATTATATCTCGCTTATGACTCAACTAAACCCTATGGTGTGGGTACTCAAAAGAGACAATTCAACACGGGAATTGAGGGTATTATGATGATTTTGGAGTATGAAATAATCTTCTAATCTAGAACTCTGTCTTTGTTTTACAAATGTATCCAATGCAAGACATGATGTCCAACGGAAATGAATACCATAATACATACTCTTGTTTCAGCCTCCTTAAAAGTTTGGTGACATTATCACTGGGAGGGGCGTAGCTTTGCAATAATCAACGTGTAGGCCGTCTCGTGAGAAAATCAACATTGTGTAAAGTACCGACGCCGATCAGCCTAAGCATGCCACACAGGCCTACCCGGATAGACACGTTTCGCCTCCTGTGGATTCACTACTCTATACATCTATCCCCCTAAGACGGAATGTGTCGGCCAGATCAGTCTGCGCGGACAGCGCAGGCTGATCTGGTCGATACATTACGCAGATGTCTATCGCTGCAGCTGCATTTTGGGGCATTTTTAGAAAAAATGTGTAGGCACATACCTACAGTGCCTAAAGGGAGCTACGCCCCTGACTGGGATAGACAATGTTACAAATGAGGTTTGTTTTGTGGGCATGTTTTCACCATTGCATTTAACACTTTCCCACATCTAAATGTTTTTGTTGCCTCTGCAGCAGATGACGTATAAAAACATTGTGACAAAAGGAGACAATGCTCATATTTCTCTGTTCATCACCATATTTTCAACTTTATCAGAGACCTAAATAGAAATGTATATATATAGGTCTCTGATTATATTTTCGAGACTCGGTAGATACAAGTTTTGATGCGTGTTCCTCATTCTTATATTAGTCATTTTAACAACCTACTTTGTTAACATTTAATGCTGCATTTATCAACCCTTTCCCTCATATAGACGCTTTATGACGCCTCTGCAGCAGACAGCTGTTTGAAAACATAGTAACGAAAGAAAAATTGCACAAAACGTGCAATTTCTCCTTTTGCCACAATGTTTTCCACTTTTTGTCGTTGGTTATCCATTCAATTATGGAGATTTTCTATTTTTTGACAAAATACGTTCAAAGTCGTCTGCTGCAGAATTGCCGTATGAGGGAAAGGGTTAATAGGTCTGCGTATGCATGTATGATATATTTCAAGTACGTTTATATGTCTCTGATACAAAACATCACACACTTGGAGTAAATTGTTTCAAATCAAGAGGGATTTCCCATTCAGTAAGCCAGACGCGACAAGTAATGAGATCAAAATACATGAACGTTATTTTTTACTTTCAATCAGTAGGTGTTAAACACATGTCGACAATCTGTTTGTGTGCATTATTATTAAACGGTTAATCACACAGGCCGTCGGCGTTCATGAAGCATTCATGTATCATAAAGTCATAAATCAATTCAACCACCCGGTGCCATAATGTGTCGTCTCCAATTAATATCGACGAATCTTTGATCTGTTTTCTGGCCGACAAGTAATACAATGACAACTGGATTCTTGTTAATAAGAATCGCAATGTTTAATTTTGACATCTTGACGATCTACATGTAAGAATTAATTGTATCTACATACATTTAATCTGCAACAGACGACCAGAAACTGTTTTTTAGGCACGAATATGAAATAAAGTTATGTAAGAGACATTCATATACAGGTATCAATACAATGAAGTTTTTTATCTCGCATATTCAATGAAATATACTTGGTAATGTTTTGGTAAAAGCTGAATTTGGTAATTATGGGCTTTTTCTACATTTACGGTAATCTTTTAGACGTTTTTTAAAATGAATTGCGTTGAACGACAGCCTCTCCACGAATATCTTGTATGAAGCACTGTTAGATGTCAAATCTGCGTCTTCCTTGAACAGATATGACCATGATCCTTCCTTTACACAATAATCGCCTTTATCGTTATAAATATGGAAACTCGTACCCAACACTGACTGGAAAACATGAAGAAGTTCAATTCGGCTTTTGTCGCCTGTAATGTTCTTATCTTAACACTTTCCCACTTGCAGACGCTTTCTGACACAGCTACAGCAGAATTTTTTGGAAACATTGTGACAAAAGACGAAATTGTCTCAATGGTTTCAACCATATTCAATAAGTGTACTTTAGTTTATAGAGTTTCCATATATTTGCCTTTAGCTGTCAAATTGACTTCTGCGATTTGTTGTATGTGGAAAATTGTTAATAAGAATAGCAATTTTCTCAGTGGTATCATACAACTTAGTCGTGAAGGATGTGCGATATGGTGTAATTCAGAAAAAAATATCAACATTCGTATGCGCGCAATAACATAATGATCTAATCGTGTTACCATCTAGGCTTACAAACCTCACTAGAACGGTTATGAGCAAACTCTAACTATAAACGTAGGTTCTTTGATTGTAAATACTATTTATGTCAATATATCCGAAGGTCGGTTTTGTCGTGACGTGAAACATGAATTAACAAAACCCGTCATGAGCAAGTTCTCCATTTGTCAAATGTGTCTATCTCTATTCCATAATTGATCTTTACGTTTTTGATAACTTTCTGTGTTTATGTGCGCTTGTTAGCTGATCTTATCAAGTTGGGAGACACTCAAAATCCCGGACCGAACACAACGGGAATCAAAGCGCCAATGGCACTGTAGTGGCGATCGTATGGAAAATCCTGCAAAGTAACAAGCAGTATATCGGTGTAGGGCTTGCGATGACTCTGGTGCGGGTAAATTTGAGAATGTATCAACCCTGCATCTTTTGACAGTAGAACAATGTTAGTTTGCCAGAATGTTGTCTTGGTGATTTTTTAGTTACGTTCTGAAATTGGTCATGATGTGTTCAAAATTAGGCCATTCCAAAATTATGAAAAATCTAGTTGGTATTCGATAGACTACCGTTTTAGCTCATTAGAATGGCTATTTGTAATCTAAATTGTTCGGGTAATCACATGTTCATCACCAGGTCGCTAGGCCATATTAAGATAAAATATTGTTTACACTTTAGAAATGACTAAATTATATCAAGAAAGGAGAGAAAACAGTATCCATTAGTTTGGTGTTTGTTTCAATGATGTCAGATATTAAACAGGTCTGTTCAATTTAGTCCATTCACATTGCATGATTGAGGGTTGTCAGAGACATATAAACACAGTGTATTTATATGTCTCTGAGGTTGTTAAACTGCTTCGAATAATGTGAGTGCAAAACCAACACAAAACATGCTCAAAAAGCACAATTTCACTATTTGCCAAACTGTTCAATTTATAAAAATATAGGCATATATTATAATGCTCGATCTCCAAACTAAATTAAGCTACACTTTCAGCATTGATTGCTAATTGACTCTAGAACGTGCAGACGTGTATACATAACGTGTGTACACACTGACATCGCGTGTCCTTTAAACCTTTGTAAACCAGTCTTATCATCTAGACGCTTTCATATATTTAAACAACTACACAATAAAACGTTTATAATATTGAGATAACCAGTCTCGCGAGCTATTTATAGAACCTTTTGGAATTTGCAACGCAGATAGAACGCACAATAATATTTATTATCTGCCCAATCATGACGAAGATAATATTTACATATTTTAACTCTATGTAGATAATGTCTCTATAAAACTCAAATATTAGTAACAATCCGGTACCAAAGTAGCACTGACATAATTAGTATTAATCACGTCTCCGCATCAATGATGGAACTATAACGGATGTGAGTAAATTAGTTTGCAGTAAGGAAAAAAAATATCAACCGATTGTTCAAAACCGACTATGTAAATATTTTTTCGTTGTTGTTGTTGTTTCTGTTAGCATTGTGGCGATTGTCAAACCAATCGCCACAAAAACTATCGTAAGGTAAGTCCAAAATTCCCTATGCCGAAAGAATCACCCCTTAGCTTCCGAAGTGATATTCTGTTTTGTTAAATCTATGATTTTAAGTCACTTTTTTACACGATGTTTCATGATGCACAGTTAATAAAAATGCATAGGAGTAATTAAACGGTATACCACTCTTTAATACAGATTAAGATAAAGTGGCTATTTGTTACAACACATGGCAACCCTTAACTTTTTAATCAGACTTTCTGTAGACGACTTTCAACTGTATTTCAGTTCAATCATTTGAGCATGGGGATTTTGATATAACGATTTTATTTACCCTGACATGATAACATATATTTTCCCGCATCTATTAGCGCGTAGGATGGAAGCCATTAATATTTTTTTTGAATTGTTTGGTATGCCGGGAAACATTTGTCTCCGTTTACCACATACAGACAGCAGATGAATTCTGAAAACAGTGTGACAAAATGTGAAATATCTCAAATTTCTCATGTTACCACCATCTTTTCAACTTAATTTAAAATTGATTCATTCATTGGGGCTTAACGAGGTTTTCAACTATTGTTTAGTATATCACGGGTGCCAGTTCACCTACTTATGTGTGTGTTTTTTCTAGCTACCACTTCTGCCCATTGGTGAAACACGAATGACGCTTGGCACATTGACTTTTGTCAAACGTCGAAAATGTTGGCCGAGCTGGGTTTCGAACTCACAACCCTTGGATTGACAGCTTGCGTCGCTATCGACTATTTATTGTGATGTCCTGAAGTTTTGCGCACATGTTTTATATGTCGTCTGCTGTATATCTAGTATATGGGAAGTGGTCTTCATATTCATTGGGCGGTGCGATCACGTACCGGGTTATGATGTGACATGGATCTGTTTACCAAAGTCGACATATCAGATGGCAATTTTAAGATACGCCAGCTTTTTCCATGATTATTTAGTTTACTGTATATGCAGTTCTAAAATGGCAAAAGCACAACATCAACAGAAACGTTGACCCCCTCATTAAATGCAAACATAACTTTGATGCCAAATTAACAATACCCAAAGTCATCAGACAACTGCTAAAAGATAGTTTGTCTGTGTTAACAAAATGTATTTTAGTTTTGTGTATTCAGACAACTCTTTCCCATGAACAGAAGTCATCTGCATGCCCCAACTTTGAAAGGTTTTGGCAAAATATAAGAATATTTTCGAATATTGTGACACAGGAAGAACTAGCTGTTAACATTTTCCGACACGACGGTGCATCTACAACATAGGGTTTTTGAAAACACTGTGAGAAATTTCTCACTTTCTTTGCTACAATGGGTTGCATTCATTTTCATAATAGTACTATCATTAAAGAGATTTCGTCGTTTCTAGTCGTCTGCTTCATATTTATTTTATGT
Organism: Serripes groenlandicus; assembly: GCA_031761405.1. Classification (NCBI taxonomy): domain Eukaryota; kingdom Metazoa; phylum Mollusca; class Bivalvia; order Cardiida; family Cardiidae; genus Serripes; species Serripes groenlandicus. The sequence continues at coordinate 38,698,055 of JASEVX010000010.1, read as the reverse complement.
TGATGAGGATATTATGAGCTTTTGCATGGCACAAGTTAAAAGTTGGCTTTTGTGAACAGTTTAGAACCAGAATAGAGATGCACACTACTCATATATCGAGGGCTTGGCGTGAAACAGTTGTAACTAAAAACCTATTTTGAAAACCCTGGTTTAGGGGAAATTTTGACCCCTTTGTAAACAATGCAAATTTAGGTGCCATTGCTCAGAACGAGCAATGGCACCTAAATTTCCATTGTTTACCAAGAAAAATGATTTAACGCTTATAAAGACTTTATGGAGAGGTGATTAACCTTGGTAAAAAAAAATACAAATTTTAGTTACAACCGTTTCACGCGAAGCCCTCGATATAATCTCCAAGATTGTTAGACGAACTTGTCAACTGTTGTATATTCTGATTGCACTGACCAGGTGGACAATACAATCTGAACCTACACTTAAAATGACTTGTTCCTTTTCTCATACACTCGCTCTTAACTTCTTGTGTACAGCGGTTGTTTTGTGCATGTTTCATTTGTTCTTGCTTGTGCAACAATGTTTTCAACAATATTCATATCACGGCGGCCAGTTCACATACTCATGTGTTTCCTAGCTTTTTCACACCAGTAGTCCACACAACATACTTTCCAAGCAACTGGCTGCTCTTCCACATATACTGTTTAGCCATTGGTGAAAGGCGAATGACGCTTGTCACAGAGTCTTTTTTCAAACTTCGGAAAGTATTTTGGCCGAGCTGGGATTCGAACTCACAACCCCTGGAATATCAGCCTGCGTCGCTATCGACTGATATACTCGGTCTCGACTTAGATGACTTTCGTTGTAGGACTACGAAACAATGAGCATGATATACATTTTTCTGCATGATATGTATATACACATATGGTTATATTTTACTGTACCTCTGTGCTCTTAATAGGGTCCCGTCTGCGCACCATTTTGTATTAGATCTATTTTGTATTCATGTACTGTTTCATGTTGTCACATGCCCATATGGGCCTTGACTTATTCAAATAAACCTTGAAACCTTGAAACCTTCGCAGAGTTGTCGTTCCGTACACTCACTCATACATGAATGGAATGAGTCGATAGTGTTAGAGAATGGAGTGAAACGTGTACTCACTTATGGGTTCCCTTTGAAATTATCTCCCGTGATATCTGATGACGTCACACTTGAAGGTCAGTGATTGTCTGCACTGAACATGCATCCTCGACAGTGATATTTCGTTGATGAAATAACGAAAATGGTGATTTGTATCGCGCATGGGTGTGCAACACAATCTGGGACGCACAGGATTAGTTTATTCCAATTTCCAACAGATCAGAAGTTACGAAAATGTTGGAAAGATTGATTGAATTTTCCCGTAGAGTGATTTATGGAACAATTTACCCCAACATGTTGTTGATGCCAATAATGTGGAGAATTTCAAGATAAGGATGGATCGTCACTGGAAAGAAGATATTATTATCCTATATCATTTTTGAGCCCATAAGCAAGTGCTGTCTAGGGACATCAGTATATGCTAGATATAATCTACCTGTACCAATAACTTTAACTTACACATTTGTGATCACCAGTACCAATATAGTGCCAGATAAAGACAAAAAGAAGAGGGGCTTAAAAAGGACAGACGTCCTTACTACAGTCTGAGAGCCCAAAAGCATCTTACAGGTATCTTACAGGTATCTTACAGGTATAAAGGAAAGACAGCAACAACAATATTCGTGTAAACGGGACCGCGAGTAAACATTCTAAAACATGTATAAAACATTTTGATGACAGTCAGTTTTTGATCAGTCCGAATTAGCCAATGAATCATTTTTGATTTACATTGCTAGTTCTTAATTATGACGCAATTAATATTGTTGACATCCTAATAGATGTGGCATTTAACAGTTCTTTACCTTAGGAAATGTCTGATTTAAAATCACATAATGGAAGATATGCACAATTTGGTTAAATATCGTTGGACATTCCATTTTCGTGAGCCTCCCTTTTTCGTGACGTCACTATGTTCGGGCTTATATCACGTGACTTTGTCCTTGCAGCCGATTTGGAACTGTAAAATTATTTCCTAATGGCCAAAGTATTTGCTGACATATTTCAACAATAAAATGCATCTTAAACAGTTTTGTTACTTGTTGTCATGGGAGGAATAGCCAAAATAGCCTTATTTTTTATATACCAAATTTAAAGAACAGTTTAAACCTCAAAAAAGTGGAAAAATCGGACATGAAAATTTACCGTAAAAAGGGTCTTTTGTTGTTTACAAAATGGCGGCTAGGGTCATGTGATTTGTTTGACCAAGTTAATTAAATGCAATTTTTCATTGGATTTCATATTCCCAAAGGTGCTTTCGCATAGAGATGTAAAATAACTAAAATATTTTAAATAATATCCCATTAGAAATATGGCAATTTTGAAATCTGTATTGATCTTTGTGATGATATAAATATAGGATGCTTACAGGGTACCAAATCTCCATGCAAACCCTTAAGGTTGACACAGTGGGATAAAAAATGAGAAAGGAAAATAAGCTTAACGAAGATTCAAAGTTGAGTAATTAAAAAAAAAAAAGTTCATATTTAAATCAAGGATAATTTCAAATTAATTGGTTTAAACTATATAAAATGTTTAATTGCTTCAGTTTTTTGGTTTTCAATATGTTACGACCTATTGCCCCTTTTAATTTTTTTTTTTTTTTTTGTGTGTTGCCTTTATGGAAACGGCAAAGTGCCAAAATAATGACGTCACGAAAATAGGATATTCGGACTTGTTGAACACATGTGTATTCAAGATTATTTTTTTTGTGAATTATTAGTTTTCAAAGAAATTTTTGCCCGAAACTTAGAGGAAATAAATAAATCTTTCAGATAAGACATGAAATTTCGTATCATTCACTAAGCCTTCTGCATATTTTGTCTTTGAAGCCTTACACTCACGAATTACGGATGCTCGAGGATATAAGTTACATTTTTATAAACATGTAAAGTCCTGAGTAGAAAAAGTTTTAGGAAAAGGTAGAATATGTCATTGACCTAGCAAAGTTTAACCATTTTCCACACACAACAAATCTGCAGCAGACAACATTGAAAACGTCTCGGCTAAACTCCATAAATGGAAATATAATTATTGAATAGAGTTGAAAATGTTGTCATGAAAGTGGAATTTGCTCATTATGAGCGGTTTTTCCTTTTGCCAAAATACCTTAAAAAAGTCATCTACTGCAGAGGGGTATCACTAAACAGAGTCTGGTAGAGTCGGTAGAGTCTGGTCCCAGTAAACAAAAGACGTTGGATTGACGTTGTATAGACGTTAGACCCTGACGTTTGATTGACGTTGGATTTTGGTTGGTTTTGCAAAGTGCATAGACGCCACTCAGAATCCTGACGTTTATCCAACGTCAGAATCATGACGTCTATCCAACGTCAGAATCACGACGTCTATCCAACGACAGAATCTTGACGTCTATCCAACGGCAAAATCCAGACGTCCATCCAACATAAGAATTCGACCATTCAAGACGAATATCCAACCATTGCCCAGCAACAATAAGACCCAAATCACTCATTTCCAACCATGTTTTAACCCTTTCCGACATCCCGATAGCCTAGTGGTTAAAGCATCCGCTTCTGGAGCGGGGGGTCTAAGGTTCGAATACCTCATTTTACCCCTTATCTGATATGGCCAGTTGGTTAGCCGCCAGCTAGTTAAATAATGGTACCAAAAGCCCGCCTGCCCTGTGCCTGGCGAAAAGATACGACTCGGGATGTAACAAATATGTTCAGGACATAGGTGTCTCGTGGGCATGAAATGGCTGGCCCTTTCAATTGAGTTGACACTATAATAAACAAACACTTTACTTTAACAACAAATCTGCAGCAGATAACTTTGAAAAAAATATAGGCAAAACTATGGAAAACCTCTATTAATGACAGTATTATTATTGAATAGAGATGAAAATATAGTGGAAAATGGGGAAATTGCTCATGATGAGCAATTTCCCAATTTGCCACAGTATTTTTAAAAGTTGTTTGCTGCAAAAGGCATCAGAAAGTGTCTATATGTGGGAAAAATAAAAATAACTTTTCATCCATTAACATTCTCTTTATTACGCAACTTCAGTCAACATCCCTTACATTACGAATACATCGTAATGTACAACATTAGATTAAATTTGACAGTTCAATTGTAGTAAATCAGAGCGCCAGTATTTCAGTTATCTCCCCCCTCCACCACGCCTATCTGGGGCATACTTCAAACAGGTAGCAATTGCAGTCAAGACATCCTGCTCAGTAAAGGATCCTTTCCCTGTTTTGATGACACTAGCTGTAACAAAAAAAATAACTTATGCAACAAGAGGGCCAAGATATTGCTCTAAATCAAATCGATCACCTGAGTGATGATGGTATAGTAGCAAATGTTTAACTGATTATATGAGGGGGAGGGAATGGATTTTAAGAGTGGACACTGAAAATTCTGTTCAGTCTAAAATAAAGAGTATTACACAAGCCTTTCACTACCAGTTGTTTTAAAAATATTCACAGTACATTATATTTATAGCATTTATCTGCGTTTAACAAACGAAATCCTCACAATCAAGCTAAACCTGCCATCAAATTAGCTCTTCCTGAATGAGGATATATTTTCAGTGATATCATTTATGTGTGCACCGGTCAATTTTAAGCAATGAAATATTGTGTTTTGAAATAATTACTTCATTTCTTATACATTCATTATCTAAACAAACTTCAAATTATCAGTTTACTCTATCTTAAATGATCATGTATACGCATTTTTGAACATTTTTATCAAGCGGTGTCCATTCTTTTTTCTACCTGGAGAAATCGGCCATTTTGCTTTTTTTTTGAAAATTTGTCCAGTAACTGAGAAAGTAGGTCATAATTTTAAATGGACCGGTAGACTCATTTCCTGTTTTTTTCAAGGATTGCTTAGCAAGGGGACTTTAAATAATAATTACAGCTCGTGATGACTGGTGTGGTCGCATTTATCAAAAAGAATGTACCTGATGTTTAGGTGTTGTTAAAGTTCCGCGTGGCTCGCAGAACAATTTTGGCAGAAAAAAAATCCACGTAAAGGTCATGACCCTTGTAGAATACGTAACCTGTAGAATTTTCCCTTTTGCCAGCAGTGTCAAAGTCCAGACTGAGGCTGTAGCAAATTAATCTTTAATTAGAGTTTTTCTTTCAAGACGCCGAACGGGGAAATGGGCCAAATAAAGAGTTGTAATTAAATTGTGAAGGGACCTGAGTTACGACAGAAAATATATTTCATAAAATTTAAGGAAATATATATTTTTTTCTTTTCCTAACCCTTATCTAACGTACGTTATCACAATGATGTAAACACACATTGTACAGACATTTGATAAACGTTGGATATTGGTCGCCGATATCGCGACCAAAATTCAACGCTGATCCGACGTCGGGAATCCAACGTCTATAGACGTTGGGTATTGGTCAGAAATTCAACGTCTATAGACGTTGGTCCTGGATATTGGTCGCTACGAAAATCCAACGCTGATCCGACGTCGATCCAACGTTTAAAGCTAACGTTGCATCGACGTTGGATTATGGTCGCCGACGTCGCAACCTTAATCCAACCATAATCCAACGTTGGTTTGACGTCGGGTGTTTACTGGGGTAGAGTCTGGTCGTCAAATATCCCACTATATCACTGTTTTGTTGTGTTTTGGTATTGAAATGAATAAAATAAAGTGTTTTTGTATCATATAAATAAAACTAAAAAAGGTATTTGCCTATTTTAGTTCATTTTCAAGTGAATATAGAAATATTATATGCGTGAACACGAACACTGGTAGAGTCATTATTAAGCAATAAATACAAAGTTTTGTACGATTTTTAAGTTATAAAAAGTTTAATTTGATTTATATGTGTCATATTATATATTTATTTCTTATACTATTTCAGCTGATAATCGGGAAAATAGTGGAAGATTGAGGATTTTTAACGATAACATTGTGTTTCGTAAATCAAAATGGCTGACGTGAAATTTCTGTTTATAATGCGGCCCTATCGTACATCCTGAACGAGTAATACACTAAATTCTCTCTCTATTATGGGCCAACTAATTGATTAGGTGTAATCAACAGATTAGTGTTATAATTACCAAGATATCAAATGTATGAAAACTACTAGATTGGAATGATTTTATGTTTTATATGTCATTAACATTAATTAAACCAAATGCTTAGAGAGCTATATACTTACTTAAAAGTAATTCATATGAAATTGCAGGATAAATTGAGTGAGTAGAGTAAAAAAAAAAAATTGTTCCAACGAAGAGTTTTTGACTTGTAAAGCCATTGGCATATGTTTCCCACAAGCCACAAGAGTTCTTTGCGCGAAACATTTGAAGGAAATATATAATATGACACATAAATCAAATTAAACTTTTTATAACTTAAAAATGGTATAAAACTTTGTATTTATTGCTTAATATTCACGCATATAATATTTCTATATTCACTCGAAAATGACCTGAAATAGGCAAATACATTTTTATTTTTATTTATATGATACAATAACACGTTATTTCATTCATTTCAATACACAAACACAACAAAACAGTGATATAATGGGATATTTGACGACCAGACTCTACCAAACTCTACCAGACTCTGTTTAGTGACACACGCTGCAGAGGTGTCTGTATGTTGGAGAACAAGTGGATCGGTCAACATCTTGACATTTTTGTTTGAAAGTTTCCATATATATGAAAGTCTTTTTATTGAACAGAGGTGAAAACATTGAGACAAATTATGGAGTAATTGCTCATTATGTGCAATTTTTCTTTTGGCCACAATGTTTTCAAATGATGTCTATTGCAGAGGCGTCCAAAGGTGTCTGTATGTGGGAAAGGGCTAAGGTCTGGATTTAATGACATTGTATTGTGTCATAAATGTCTTACGCCATTTATCAGAATGATGGAAGACAATTATGTTTTGTTTGATATTATTGCTGATGGAAATTTCTTTTTTCCAGAAAAGAAGAAGTGTTTGAACCTAGTTTTAGTCTGTTACTGTGAAAGACCAATCTACACAAACAAATGATTTAAAACTTATACTTCCGGAGAAGGCCTATTCGACAAATGAGTCATTTAATAGTACATTTATGTCAATAGGATCTGACGATTCAAGAGACCAGGATTGGGAGCCTGAAATTGACTCTGAGGTTATATCTATGGATTTTGAGGAACTGAAAGTGGCAAAGATGCAAAGGAGACAAAATACATCGTGTTCGAGTCATGTTTAGACGAGTTATTGTGCCAGTGCAGAATTTGTGGGTCTAATACCTCAATAATTGATAAGGAGTAGACAAATTATATAAAAGGTAAGACCATTGTGTGTATGAACAACTTTATTGGAATCATTCTCATTACATGTTTTGTTGTTTACTATGTTCATCTACTACTTTAACCCTTTCCCTCATATAGACGCTTTCTGACGCCTCTACAGCAGGAAGCTTTTTGAAAACATAGTGACAAAAGAAGAAATTGCTCAAAACAAGCAATTTCTCCTTTAGCCACAATGTTTTCCACTGTTAGTCATAGGTTATCCATTCAATTAAAGAGATTTTCTATTTTTTTACACGTTACGTTCAAAGTCGTCTGCTGCAGCAATGTCGTATGAGGGAAAGGGTTAAGTAGTGGTTAGTGCATCATGTGAGCAGAAGTCGTAGATACTAAGGTTGGTCCTACCAAACTTTTCATTGATTGATTGGGTTTTAACGCCGTTATCAAACAAAATTAGTCACATCACGGTGGTCAGTTAAACTACTCCTGTGGTTCTTGGCGTTCCCACACCAGTACTCCACATTACACACTTTCCAAACAACTGGCTGCCTTACCACATAAACTAACAGGTTAGCCTATTGGTGGAAGACGTATGACACTTGTCAAATTGACATTTGGCTTTTGTTTCCAAATACTCTAAAATGTTTGCAGTATCCACACTTGGTGTGTGGCATTGAAGAGATAGTTGCAGCATTACAACTCATCCTCAAGTGCCAGGATAAACTTTTTTAAAGTATTATTGGTACATCATGAAGTACTTGTATTATGACAGACATGCATGGTCTGTTTGAAAGAAGGGGAAAATGTCTCAAACAAAGTCGAACCCTTTCCTTGTTGCATGTTTTAACCCTTTCCCTCATACGACAATTCTGCAGCAGACGACTTTGAACATATTTTGTCAAGAAATAGAAAATCTCTATAATTATTGAATGGATAACCTATGACAAAAAGTGGAAAACATTGTGGCAAAAGGAGAAATTGCACGTTTTGTGCAATTTCTTCTTTTGTCACTATGTTTTCAAAAAGCCGTCTGCTCCAGAGGCGTCAGAAAGCGTCTATATGAGGGAATGGGTTAATACATGGAAAATTAAGCTTGATGTTTTTATTGGTGACTTCAAGTCATCACTTATACACTGAAGCATGATTAAATAGAACACACTGAAGAATTAACATGTACAAAATATAGGATTAGATTAACCCTTTCACACATTCAACAGCAGGTGACTTTGAAAGTATCTAAGCAAAACTGTGCAAAATATCTATAAATGAAAAAATAATTATTGAATGGAGTTGAAAACATTGTTACTAAAGGAGAATTGTTCATTCGAAGAAGAGGGGGTATATAGGGGTCACTGTGTCGGTGGGAAGCCATATTTTGTCCGGCCTATTTCTTCCAAAACACTGGGTGGAATTCAATAACATTTTACATGAAGCTTCTATACCAAGAGGAGATGTGCATATCCTAAAGGTCTTACAATTGCATGTTAATTTACAGAGTTATGGCCCTTTTACTTATTAAGTTTGGTCGGTCGTTCGGAAGCCATATTTTGTCCGGCCTATTTCTTACAAACCACTGGGTGGAATTCAATACAATTTTACATGAAGCTTCTATACCAAGAGAAGATGTGCATATCCTAAAGGGTCTTACAATTGCATGTTATTTTACAGAGTTATGGCCCTTTTACTTATTAAGTTATGGTGTAGGTCAAGGTGCTGTTTTGGGGGTATTTATCATCTTCAGTGATAGTTCTAGTTATGATAAAGGGCTTTTTTCAGATGGGCAACAACTCTGATGTGGTTCATTTGAAACTCTTTTTTAAGGTCACTGGAGCATGCTGTGCTCAAGGTGAGGAATTGTGATCATTCATCATCTATCCATCTGTCTGTCAATTCACGTTTTCTTAAAAATAATATTCTTCTCTGAAACTACTGGTAATATTATAAAAAATTTACAGGAATGAAACTTGTTCAATCTATTCCCTTCCTTTCAGAAGCAAACAAATAAATAAATCTTCTGAAACTACTTGTCTGATTTCATGATCATTTCAAAGAAATGTTAATTGCAAAGATTGCTAAAGCCAGCTTGTGATCTTTAAACATTACAAAGAAGGAGAAAAGACTCTTTTGAGTCAGAGCAGTGAAACAGGACCATGGTCCTCTTGTTTCTTTCTAAATTTAGCTTGGGACTGAACATAGAGGAATTAAAACGCACAAACTAGAGAGGTATACAACTTGTTGCCATTCATTTACGAGGAGTGGACAACATATTAGTACTGCAGATGTGTTCAAATACTTCCAGGAATTTGGAGCAGGTGGTGTAGAATGGATAGACAATGAATCATGTGAGTTGAATGAGATTTTAACCTTTTATCACATGTAGAGACATTTAGACAAATGAAAACTCTGTGGCAAAAGGAGAAAATGCTAAAAATCATAAAATCAACAGCTTAAGTAACTGATTGGTAAAAAGAAAATGCATTCTTCAACATTCACACTAGTTAGTGATTTCTACAGAACAGAGAACATTCTTAGATTTAGAGGGTAATAAAGTTTCAGGACCAGCTGGTGTGTTATGATCTGTTTAACTCGTTCTTATATGCAGATGCCATTGCAGCACATGATTTTTAGCTCACATATGCACAAAGTGCAAGGTGAGCTATTGTGATCACGTTTTTCTCAGCGTCCGTCAGTCGTCTGTCGTGCGTCGTCAACATTTGAGCTTGTTAACACTCTACAGGCTACATTTTGCATCCAATCTTCATGAAAGTTTATCCGAACATTTATCTCCATCAAATCTTGGACAAGTTTGAAATTGGGTCATATGAGGTCATAAACTAGGTCACTAGGTCAATTTGAAGGGAAATCTTGTTAACACTCTGGAGGCCACATTTTCGTATGATGATATGTAAGTTTAGTTCGAACATGGGTCATGTAGGGTCAAAAAGTAGGTCACTAGGTCAAATTGAATGAAAATGTTGTTAACACTCCGGAGGCCGCAATTTTTGCTTCAGCAGTTTGAAATTTGGTCAGAATGTATGTGTCTTAAAAATATCTAGGTCAAGTTCGAATATCGGTCATATTGGGTCAGAAACTAGGTTACTAGGCCAAATTGAAGGGAAATCTTGTTAACACTCTACAGGCCACATTTTTAACTTGAGCATGATGAAACTTTATCAGAATGTTTGTCTTGATGATATGTAAGCCAAGGTTGAACATGGGTCATGTTGGATCAAAAGGTAGGTCACTAGGTCAAATTTAAGGAAAATCTTGTTGACACTGTAGAAGACGTATTTTTATGCCCCCGGAATCACCGATTCGGTGGGCATCTAGTTTTTAGCCTGTCTCTGTCTGTCTCTTTGTCTGTCTGTCGAATTTTTTGTTAACCTTGACCACTACTTTTGAACCATAACAGGTACGTCTACCATATTTCACATGTGTATTCCTTGTGACATGACCTTTCTGTCAGTACCAAAATTGTTGACCTTGCGACCCAGATCTTTGACCTAGATGTTGCCATTCGGGGGGGGGGGGGGGGGGGGGGGGGGGGGAGGGCATCAGTGTTTCACAAACACGTCTTGTTTTCTACAGCAGCTTGAAATTTGGTCAGAATTATATCTAGGTCAAGTTCGAATATGGGTGATATTAGGTCAGAAACAAGGTCAATAAAGGAAAATATTGTTCAAACTCCAGAGGCCGCATTTTATCTAAATGATATCTAAGTCAAGTTCGAATATGGGTCATGTAGGGTCAATAACTAAGTTACTATATATATATACGCCAAATTGAAGGAAAATATTGTTCAAACTCCGGAGGCCGCATTTTACTTTGAGCAAGTTTGAGTAAACTTTGTCAGAATGTTGTCCTGATGATATCTAGTCCATGTTGAACTATGGGTCATATCAGGTAAAACAATATAGATCACTAGGCCAAATGAAGGAAAATATTGTTAACACTGTGGAGGTTGCATTCAGAATAATTGTCTTGATGTGTTTTGCATTGCAGTACATTGTATAATTAAGGTGAGCGAACTAGGGCCACCATGGCCCTCTTGTTAAAAATGTTGTGGCAAAAGGAGATATTGCTCATAAGAGTAATAACTCTGTTCAACTCAGAAGTTTTTGTTTCTTTCTTAACCCTTTCTTCATACTGATGCCTTTGCAGACCACTTTTGAAAACATTATGAGCAATTCCCACTTTGCCATAATCTTTTTAACTCCATTCAACTAACATACTTTCATTTACAGAGATTTTCCACATTTTTTGTCAAAGTCGTCTGCTGCAGATTTGTTGTATGTGGGAAAGGGTTAAGGTGTAGATTTTGTCTGCTGCTTAATGTTCGAACCCAAGACCTCTACTCAGGGCGAGTACTCTGACAACTTAGTTAAGCAGGCTGCTTACATGCACTCTCTTCATTTTTGTATTAGTTCACCCGCAACATTATTTTTCAGGATGAAACCATAATCCTGTTATATGAGACTTTAATTAACCCTTTGCCACTTGTAGACACATTCTGAAGCATCTGCAACAGATGACTTTTGAAAACATTGTGGCAAATGGAGCAATTGCTCATAATGGGCAATCTCTATCTTGCCACAATGTTTTCAACTTGATTCAATTATAAACTTTCATTTACAGAGATGTTTCAAATTGTTGCTTAGCTCTTTTCAAATTTGTCTGCTGCAGATTTTCTGTATTAGGGAAAGGACGTAACAACATTTGTGATTCTTCTATGTAAAATTTTAAACTTAAATTTCAAATAATGTAGATAAGCAGTCTTATTAACCAGGTTTTCCAAAGGAAAAATCTGGTTATTAGTTTGGCGAAGTCGGCGGGCGGGCGTCAACTTTCCTTGTCCGGACCATAACTTTGCCATGCATAGAGGTATTTTCAAATAACTTGGCACAAACATGCACCATATCAAGGCGATGTGCCAAATGCAAAACTGTTGTCTGTAGCTTCAAGGTCAAGGTCACAGTGACAAGAAATAGACTTTAATTGAACTTTTCTTGTCCGGACCATAACTTTGTCATGCATGGAGATATTTTCAAATAACTTGGCACAAACATGCACCCTATCAAGACGATGTGCCAAATGCAAAACTTTTGTCTGTAGCTTCAATGTCAAGGTCACAGTGACAACAAAAAGACATCAGTTGAACTTTTCTTGTCCGGACAATAACTTTTTCATCCATAGAGATATTTTCAAATAGCTTGGAACAGATATACACCATATCAAGACGCTGTGTCATATGCACAATGTCTGATCTGGGTCCGAGGTCATGAAACTTACTCAATTTGAGCATGTTAACATAATTATTACTATTGTAGTTACACACTTAGATTACAAGGCTAGAAAATTGGCTCGTTGCAAAGTAGATTTCAGTTACAAACTAAAAGTAGATTTTTTCCCAAACTTTGTCCTCAAGCTAACAGAGCTTTTTTAGTTTGAGCATCATGCTCAAACTAAAAATGCTTCGTAACCATGGCGACAAACTCCAAACATGGATTTTATTCTCATCGTTGGTTTGTAATTTCACCCTATTTTGCAATGAGCATATTTCATAAACTTGTAACTCAAGCATCTAACTTCAACAACAATATTTCTATTACATGCTCAAATTAAGTAAGTTTCATAACCTCGGGCCCTGGATCTAGTCTGTTTGCAAAGGCATAAATGCGTTACTATCAAGTAAAGGGTTAAGGCAGATCACTGATTATCAACCTGGCATTAGGGATCCTAAAATGTGGCTGCTTACAACAAAAGGTTGCTTAATATCTTTTATCTATTATATGTTCATAATAAATGAGGCCATCAACACACGATTGACTGTATTGAACTGATATTTGTTAGATCAAATTGTGATATATTTAATTGACAAAGTAATTATGATTATTCATCAATAGAAATATTCCCTGTTACTTGAATTACTACCTTTGATTAACTATTAACAGAAAGATTTGACAGATCTGTTAATTCGTAATCAAACACATCCCATTGACAAAGTAATTATGATTATTCATCAATAGAAATATTCCCTGTTACTTGAATTACTACCTTTGATTAACTATTAACAGAAAGATTTGACAGATCTGTTAATTCGTAATCAAACACATCCCATTATAGAAAACCTGGTTTCATGGAATTTCTAAATCTGCGTAAATGGGTTGCATTTTTTCAAAATTGACTGCTTCGGAAATATTCGCTTTAAATAATGCAGTCACAAATTAAAAACAAAGGAGGATGTGCAATTGCAGGGAAAATCGGCCCCGTTTTAGCAAGAAAATTTAAACACATTATAAATGGGATTTTCACTATGACATAGTGATTAAACATATCTATGTTACCAAGGGGTGTGGGTTTTTATCAATTTCAGGCATTTTTCGTACATTCAGATGGATAATTTACATCCTCCACAGGCCTCAACATGTATAGCTCACCTGTCACACGTAGTGACAAGGTGAGCTTTTGTGATCGCCCTTCGTCCGTCGTCTGTCTACACTTTCTTGAAAACACGATGAAGTCTTCATTTATTATCCTCATGTTTACTAAACTTATTCAGTAGCTAGATATCCATGAGAGCTCAGTTCCTTTTGAAAACCAGTCAGATACATTCATGCATGACGGGATTATGGCCCTTTAAAATTGGCAAAATTGCTAAAATTGACCTTGTGAACGAGTTAAAGTCCTCATTTTTTATCTGATGTTTACCAAACTTATTCAGTAGCTAGATATCTATGAGAGCTCGGTTCCTTTCGAAAACTGGATTATGGCCCTTTAAAATTGGCAAAATTATTATAATTGACTTTGTAAACACGATAAAAACTTCATTTATTTGTCACATGTCCTTTACATTGGCAATATTGACACATTGTTGGATGATGCAGATATTGAAAACAGAAATTCTACCTATACATTCGCTCCTGGAGAAGCGCAACGACCTCTCAGTATTTTTCAAGATAAAGATTCAGAATGATCCTTAAGTGACCCAGTATTTTTCAAGATAAAGATACAGAATGATCCTTAAGTGACCCACTATCAGATTCCTTCAAGCTGTGTTGATTGGTCGAAAACCATGGCCGCGCAGCCAGCGGGCGAGGCTATTTTGCCTTATATGGCTTGAGAGAAAACTTAAAAAATCTTCTCCTCCGAAATCATTTGCATGTGTGAAAAGAACGTCACCAGGAGCAGGAAAGAAATTCCACATGTGATAAAGTAAACTTATTACACCAGCATTTCAGTTTTTGAAAATAAGAAATAAATAATAACATTAAAATGAATTACAGAACAAAATTGTGAATAATGGAGAAAGTGTCACCCTGTTATGTGCAATTTAGGCTTTAATAACGATGATTTAGAAAAAAAATGACTTCTGGCATCAATATATTGTTACGAGGGAAAGGGACTTCAGTATGTTTGTGAAATTGGTTTACTATTACTTTTCATAAAATCCATTTGCTGATACAGACACAATTATTTAAAACAATAATAGACAAGAAACCGCTGAAGACGGTAAGGCCGGATTGTCGGCAATTTGACCTTGAAAATCGACAAACCAAGGTCAAGGTCAAAGTAACCATAGAAATCAATAGAACTTGTTACTGGTTACATTCAGGCAAAGTTTCAAGTTTGTAACCCTTTCCAGTTCTGAGATTTTGCCTCAAGCTGAAACTTTAACCAAAATGTTGACGGACAGACAGACAGAAGGACATCACCAATCTATAAACCGGTCAAAGTAACCATAGAAATCAATAGAACTTGTTACTGGTTACCTTCAGGCAAAGTTTCAAGTTTGTAACCCTTTCCAGTGCTGAGATTTTGCCTCAACCTGAAACTTTAACCAAAATGTTGACGGACAGACAGACAGACGGACATCACCAATCTATAGACCGGTCAAAGTAACCATAGAAATCAATAGAACTTGTTACTGGTTACCTTTAGGCAAACTTTCAAGTTTGTAACCCTTTCCAGTGCTGAGATTTTGCCTCAACCTGAAACTTTAACTAAAATGTTGACAGACAGACGGACGGACAGACAGACGGACATTGCCAATCTATAGACCGGAATTGCTAGAGCCATCCGGCCAAAAAGGGAAAAGATTAAATATGCAATTTCTTCTTTACCTTTTTTTTATCAAAATTAAATCTCAATTTATTAATCCTTTCCCTCATACGACAATTCTGCAGCAGACGACTTTGAACATATTTTGTCAAAACATAGAAAATCTCCATAATTAAATGGATAACTTATGAGTAAAAGTGGAAAACATTGTGGCAAAAGGAGAAATTGCACGTTTTGTGCAATTTCTTCTTTTGTCACTATGTTTTCAAAAAGCTGTCTGCTGCAGAGGCGTCAGAAAGCGTCTATATGAGGGAAAGGGTTAAAACTTAATGTTTTCCTAGATGTTTTCAAAGCAGACATCTCTAAAATTGTAGATCAAGTAAATATTCAAATAAATAAAAATATATGGCGAGTCAACCAAGTCTAACCCATTCATTGGTTGTTTTAAACATTATTTCAGTCATTTATCATAACAAATTTCTTTTTCTTTTTTTCCTGTGTCACTGAAAGAGTGTAATCATATTCCTGTCAATAGATTAGTGGCCATGGTAAAACTAATATCATTTATATAAGTATGAACTATTTTTCAACAATCCATCCTTACCTGAAACATGCAACTTCTTATACCTTTTGCAGCAGACAAGTTTTGAAAATATTATTACAACTGTATAATTTTTTTTTATACAATAGTACTTCTAATTATGTAGATATTACATAATGTCCTCATATGTTTCCAAGCAAACGACTCTGAAAGTTCTATTTGTAAATATTTAAAAAAAAAAATCATTAAAGTTCTCAAAAGATGTATGTCCAACTGTCTGTGTATTCATATTTTTTTTTGTATTTCAGATTTTTAAAAAGTCTTTCAAGTGCTGTATTGGGGATAATGGACTAGACAGACAGCCTACACTTTGATGAATGGAAACTGACAAGTGCCGTACTTTTCTCAAGTGACAGAAACACAGCTTCAAAATCTCACTAGGAATTTATCACAAACAATAATACTTGGGAGAGGGAATTTAAAATATTCATCCTAAAAAAGAATTCTAACCTTGTTATAGTACAATTATCGGGAAAAAAATACATTTGACCTCCTAACAGTTTCAAGTTCAGCTAAAATATGATTATAAGAAGGTATATATGTAGAATTTGACCTGAGAGCCATGACCTTTAAAAAAAGACACATAAACAGTGTTTCTTATGCCAGTCAGTATTATTTAAACAGTGAAACAATATCATAATTATTATCCCCCGCTTTTAAGAAGAAAAAAAGGGGGGTTATTAATTTCTGTTTGTCCGTCTGTCTATCCGTCTGTCTCTCTGTCTGTCTGTCTGTCTGTCACACTTCGTTTCCGTGCAATAACTGCCACAGATATGAACCGGTTTTTTTTCAAACTTGGTAACAAGGTTAAATGCCTTAAGGGCTAGGTCAAGTTCGATCGTCATTTTCGGCGGACTTTATTCGGTGGAGTTATGGCCTCTTAATTAACAAAAAATGTCGTTTGTTGCTGTTTCCGTGCAATAACTGCCACAAATGTGAACCGGTTTTTTTTCAAACTTGATAACAAGGTTAAATGCCTTAAGAGCTAGGCCAAGTTCGATCGTCACTTTCGGCGGACTTTATTCGGTGGAGTTATGGCCCCTTATTTCACAAAAAATGTTGTTTGTTGCTGCGGTTTCCGTGCAATAACTGCCACAAATGTGAACCGGTTTTTTTTCAAACTTGGTAACAACATTAAATGCCTTAAGGACTAGGCCAAGTTTGATCGTCACTTTCGGCGGACTTTATTCTGTGGAGTTATGGCCCCTTATTTAACAAAAAATGTCGTTTGTTGCTGTTTCCGTGCAATAACTGCCACAAATGTGAACCGTTTTTTGTCAAACTTGGTAACAATGTTAAATGCGTTAAGGGCTAGGCCAAGTTCGATCGTCACTTTCGGTGGAGTTATGGCCCCTTAATTAACAACAAATGTCGTTTGTTGCTGTTTCCATGCAATAACTGCCACAAATGGGAACCGGTTTTTTTCAAATTTGGTAACAATGTAAAATGCCTTAAGGGCTAGGCCAAGTTCGATCGTCACTTTCGGTGGACTTTATTCGGTGGAGTTATGGCCCCTTGATTAACAAAAAATGTCGTTTGTTGCTGTTTCCGTGCAATTACTGCCACAAATGTGAACCTTTTTTTTTTCAAACTTGGTAACAAGGTTAAATGCCTTAACAGCTAGGCCAAGTTCGATCGTCACTTTCGGCGGACTTTATTCCTACAATATTTCCTGCAAGCGGGGGATATAAATTTCATGAATTTATTTGTTTATATTGGGTTGTGTTGTAATTGTGGAGCCTGTGTACATAAATTATCATGTCTCCCCCCATACAGGGGGGTGACATATTGTTTTTGCCCGTTCCGTCCCTTCGTCCTTCCGTCCGTCTGTCACACTTGTTTCCGATCAATAACTGAAAAACTTCATACTTGGTATGCAGGTTGGTCATGACCAGTAGCTGACACCTATTGATTTTGATGTCAGAAGGTTAAAGGTTAAGGTCATGGTGACCTTGTGAAGTAAAAAATGGTTTCCGCTCAATAACTGTAGAACGCTTGGGCCAAGGAACTGAGGTCAGTACGTCTAAAGTCAAGGTCACAGTGACCTTGAGCTGAAAGGTCACAGTGACAATGAGGTGAAAAATTGTTTTTGCTTGGGCCCAGGAACTTCATAAGGTCACAGTGGTGAAGGTCAGGTCTGTCACACTTGTTTCCGCTCAATAACTGAAAAACGTTTGTGCATAGGAACTTCATACTTGGTATGCAGGTTGGTCATGACCAGTAGATGACCCCTATTGATTTTGATGTCAGAAGGTTAAAGGTCAAGGTCATGGTGACCTTGTGAGGTAAAAAATTGTTTCAGCTCAATAACTGAAGAACGCTTGGGCCGAGGAACTCCATACTTGGTATGCAGGTTGGCCATGCCCAGTAGAAGACCTCTATTGATATTGTTTGATTTTGAGGTCAAAGTGACCTTGAGCTGAAAGGTTACTGACAATGAGCTGAAAAATTGTTTTTGCTTAATAACTGTAGAATGCTTTGGCCATAGAAGTTAATACTTGGTGTGCGGGTTGGTCACCACCAGCAAATGACCCCCATTGATTTTGAGGTCACTATGTCAAAGGTCAAGGTCATGGTTACCTTCAGCTGAAAAATGGTTTCCACTCAATATCTAAAGAATACTGATGTCGAGGAACATCATACCTGGTGTGCAGGTTGGTCCTAACCAATAGATGATTCATTATTGATTTTGAGGTCACAAGGTCAAAGATCAAGGTCACAGTAACAATGAGCTGAAAAATTGTTTTTGCTTAATAACTGTAGAATGCTTTGGCCATGGAAATTAATACTTGGTGCGCAGGTTGGTCACCACCAGCAGATGACCCTTATTGATTTTAATGTCAGTAGGTCAAAGGTCAAGGTCGCTGTGACCTTGGACTGAAAATTGGATTACGCTCAATAACAAAAGATTGCTTGGGCGCTGGAACTTCATACTTGGTGTGCAGGTTGGTCACTACCAGCAAATGACCCCTATTGATTTTGAGGTCACTAGGTCAAAGGCCAAGGTCATGGTAACCTTCATCTGACAAATGGTTTACGCTCAATAACTGAGGATTGTCACTGTTGCTTCATCTCCAGTCCAAAACTACAAAATTCATCTCCATCATTTCTTTTCCTCACCTACGACCACACAAATGGGGAGACAAGCACTTTTTCAAAAAAGCAATCTCTAGTTACAGTGATGTTTGGTATTTTATAAAAGCTGATATGATTAAACTGTTAGCGGTAGCTATCAAAGCAAATTATTGATGGAGCTACACAGTTCTAGTTGATGAACCATATTTGGACACTGACATTCATTATAGTTCAATAGATGAGTAAAATATGATCACTTAAGCAAGGGCCTTATTCCAGTAGGATCTTAAGTTTGTCCTCAAATTTAAGAAAATCTTATTTTTATTTCCTTAGCTAAGAAAATAAATTTCT
Organism: Serripes groenlandicus; assembly: GCA_031761405.1. NCBI lineage: Eukaryota > Metazoa > Mollusca > Bivalvia > Cardiida > Cardiidae > Serripes > Serripes groenlandicus. The sequence continues at coordinate 38,678,640 of JASEVX010000010.1, read as the reverse complement.
TAAACTTATGTTGTATTCCAAAAGCATCTTAAGATTTTCTTACGTAAGATATTTTTAATTTTAAGAAATAATCTTAAGTAATTTTCCATTTCCAGTTTTCGTTTTTTCCACCACTCAAAATAGTAACGGAAGTCTAAAAATACATACACAAGCATGCATGTTGCGATTGCAGACGAATCTGTTTACAAATATGGCGACCAGTGGAACAAAGAAACCCAGATCTTCCAACTTCTCTCTGAAAGATTGCCTTGTCCTGGCAGAGATAATGGGCGAGGAAAGTAGTCTGGAAGGTTTATCCTTCCATGCTTACTTGAAGCATAAATTTACGAACAGTAAGTAAATTGTTTATCTTTGTAAACATTTAAACTGATTACTCGGAGCTGCGTTCGCTGAAAGTTTGTCTTTCTGTGTGGAATATCAAACCTATTTTTTCTTGCTTTCCTGTCACTATTCCGTTGGGATTTAAACTGTTCACAGATTTGGCATTACCATAGCTGTTTGATAAGAGTTCCCTTAGTGTGTGACCCTTTTGCAACGATTATTGAAGCAGATGGATAGCAAAATATTTCTGCACTCAAGACATTGCCAATTTTCTATGAAAGCCTGTGAAATTTGCATTGGTCCTATGATCTCTGACCAGTACCTTTTGGGATGTTCTGACTAGTGAATATTAAAAACTTAATATAAATTACTGCTGTGATAACCTTGAAATACATCTACATGTACTTAGAATCACCTCTAAAATATACAATGTTTACTATTTTGCAGCTATAACATCAACATCTAAGCGGGACAAATGGGTTGTTATTGCCTCCCATTTCAAGGCAAGGACAGATGTGCCCAGAGATGTCTTGGCCCTACAAAAGAAATGGGACAATTTAGTGCAAGTTCATAGAGCCTTGTATATGGACTTCATGCAGAGTCATGCAGAGGATGAATGGATGGAGGGATAGTTTTGGGGTATGAGTAAGAAAGTCTGACACGTAAACAGGGATTGCGCTGAATATTCATTTAAGTAAAGTTTATTGTACTTATATTTTCAGGAGGGGGTTCAAACCAAAAAACACTCTCCCTACTGACAGAGGCAGTGATGGATGTGATTGGCAGGACAGCTGCCAACACATTATTGGTAGCTGCTTGCAGCATGGATTTGAGTATGCTGTTGCTTAATCATCTATAGTAAGTTTATTATCATTCTATTTATAACATGTAAAGGTTTTTTCCTGTGGTTCAACTGTACATGACTGAATGATAAGGTTAAAGAATATGTACATCAAGTGTGATTATTTTTTCTGAGTAAAAAAGTAGAGTGCTACACATAAACTTGATAGTGTGCAATTTATTCCTCATTGTTAATTGTTTCTATTCTTGCATATTATATAAGTAAATTCAGCAAGCGAAATTAAATCACCCTAGCAGAAGGCTGAATCACCCTGGCAAATCTCTTTAATCCCACTGGATGACCTTGGAATAATATCACAACTGTGAATATCGTTAAATAATTCACAATAAGAGATTAATTCATTTGATTACAGTTTCATATAAAAAGGAAAATACTGTATTATAATAAATGTAATATTTTGTTTTGTATAACAGTGCCACTACCCCTTCAAGCTCTGTCAGCAGGGAGACACTTAACCCTTTCCCTCATACGATAATTCTGCAGCAGACGACTTTGAACATGTTTTGTCAACAAATAGAATATCTCCATAATTGAATGGATAACCTATAACTAAAAGTGGAAAACATTGTGACAAAAGGAGAAATTGCTCGTTTTGAGCAATTTCTTCTTTTGTCACAATGTTTTCAAAAAGCTGTTTGCTGCAGAGGCGTCTAGAAGCGTCTATATGAGGGAAAGGGTTAACCACACTGAGTCAAGGTATTCATATTAAATTTGATTACTTTAACTATGGGCATGATATTTTCATTAAAAAATTTCCATTAAATGATAACAGTTTTTATTAAAGTATTATGCACTGTCGTTGGTGGTTGACAAGGTATGTCACTGGGCATGTGATGCACTATATTTCTAAGGGTTGTGGTCAATACTATGAACACTATATTTCCAATTCTCTTTCACATAGTTAGTACATGTACACAGGGTTTATCAATTTATCTAATGTCCTTAATATCACAAAGTTATGGTTAAACTAATGCAGAGTATCAAGCTTAGTTCACCAAGGTTTATATTCTATCATTGAGCTATCATATAGAGTAGCAAAGTATTTCCTAAAACTCATAGACTTGTAAATTTTCCTACATGTATGTAAGTATACTTTATTATTTATCACACGGTTCTATTTGACAAAACAATTCGCTTACTTAACAAAACAGCCTTTTATCCATCTATGATCTTTAGGTCTCACCCACCAAGTGACAAATTAGTTAAATTAGGATTGAAAAAGAAACCCATGATTCAGACAAACAAGTAGCTTATGCACAGGTGTGAAATAAAACCCATTAATATAATGTTTATTCTAAATCACATTTCTACAATAACAAAGCAGTCTTGGGAGAATTGACACAAATACTCTTAATAAAATAAATCTGTAGTATGATTGTTTTGAATTTACAATTAAATCTCCTTGTAAAATTAACCCTTTTCCACATGCAAACGCTTTCTGATGCCTATGAAGCAGACGACTTGAAAACATTGTGACAAAAGGAGTAATTACTCAAAACAAGTATTTTATCTATTTGCTACAATATTTTCAACCTTTTTCAGCACTTATACCTACAGTAATAGAGAGTTTTCATATTTTTGCCTAGAAGTTATCAAAGTCACCTGCTGCAGATTTGTCGTATGTGGGAAAGGGTAAATGAAATCTATATATAAATACCAACATTCGGATACTGAACATGAATATATAGGAAAATATTCAGCAAACTACAATTTTTAAGGTAAATGTGCCTGATCATAAATTACAAATTAACCCTTTCCCTCATACGACAATTCTGCAGCAGACCACTTTGAACATGTTTTGCCAAAAAATAGAAAATCTTTATAATTGAATGGATAACCTATGACTAAAACTCGTTTTGAGCAATTTCTTCTTTTGTCACTATGTTTTCAAAAAGCTGTCTGCTGCTGAGGCGTCAGAAAGCGTTTATATGAGGGAAAGGGTTAATGACGTTGCGACCTAAAGAGTGGAATAGAAATGTTTTTAAATAATTTATTTTCTCTCAGGAATATTTGCAGAGTAATAATTATGGCAAGGTTGGTTTTCCTGGAGCACGTTCATATATTGATTGATTTACTTCTTTTTCTGCCGAGGTTGTTGCATGGGATATCAAGCTATATGTACACATATTACATAACCCTGTCCCTGCCGCAGATACCTTTTGACATCCCTGCAACTTTTAAGAGCGCAGATGGTAAACAAGGATTTATTAAAATGAGTGCCTTCTTTCCTTTCCCAATATGTCTTCAATTCTGAGTCAAACAACTTAACTATCTTTGTGTGGCCTGTTTTGCTTTGCATCTTCATCTGTATATCTGTCCCGGACACGAGCATAGTTTAATTCATCTGAACTACATTTGATTAAAGTATGTAATAATAAAATAGTACAGTTTGTTTACACCATTCAACATTTTAAATGTGGCAAAATGATCACTAAGTGGTTGAGGAAAACCCAAAAGAGAAGTCCTACCAGCCATAGGGCTGGAAACACTCCACACCAACCCTAAAGTGCAAATGACATACGCTCATGCATGATTGTCAAGCTCCTAGAGGCTTAAACATTACAGAGTGTACTTGAGAAACTGACCTCTACTCAACTCTATTTCAAATGTAGGGGAGCAAATATTTGGCTATTTCCTTTGACTGCCAGACACCTCCTGATAATATGCAAATGCTACCTCTTCTACACTACCTTTTTTGTAACCTTCCCCCCTGCAATTTTCAGACACATGAGTTTATTCACGCTAAAATTACATTCACTCATTGACATATAGAAAGGTGACACATGTGTACATTCACATATTGAAAGGTGACACATGTACATTCACTCTTTGACATATTAAAAGGTGACACATGCATATATTCACTCACTAGGCGCTAATTAGGCGTGAAGAGGAATACGAAGAGTACATTTCAATATAATACTTGGAAAATAAAAGGGACATTATTAAAGTATACAATAATGCTCTTTAATATCAACACTTGTGTGGGTGTGTTTGTGCGTGTGCGAGCGCGCGCGCGTGTATATATATATATATGTGTGTGTGTGTGCGCGCGAGTGCGTGCGTGCTCGCGTGTGTGTGTGTGTGAGGGGTATGTGTTTGAATAAAACAGACCGTCTCAGTGGTATAGTGGTAGAGCGTCCGGTTCGATCCCCGGCCCGGTCATACAAACGACTTTAAAAATGGTAGTAATGGCTGCCCTCCTTAGCGCTCAGGATTGCGAGGTAAGCATAACGACTGACTGGCTGGTGCCAGGATAAATGGACCAGTAGTATTGGTAACTAACCCAGGAAACGCCGTGATATAACTGAAAAGTTGTTGTAATCGGCGTAAAACACACTGAAATACAAAGTTAAATAAAACTATTTAACAAATTAAAAACACTTCTCAGTTGACAACTAAATAAAATATTTGCAACATGCAATGAGATTCGAATTGTTCCCTTTTTGGTAGCAACATATGGATGTACGAGGTTCATGTGTCTGTCGATTTCGTAGTAAAATAATAATGAAAAAAGAAAGATAAAATAAAACGAAAAAACGATTCTTTTTTTGTCAGCTTAGTATACGTGTTGATAACAAACACACAACAATGAAACACATAACTATAACAGAACGTGTATTTTACACCTACGCATTATACGTTTAAGATAAACTGAAGTTTAACCAATGCCCACATATGGACGCCTCTGCACCAAACGGCTTTTGAAAACATTGTGACAATAAAAGAAATTGCCCATGATGAGAAATTCTCCGTAGGTCACAATGTTTTCAAATATTTTCAAGATTTTACTTTCATTATTAGAGATTTTTCACAGTTTGGCCTAGATACTTTCAATCGTCTGCTGCAGATTTGTTATATATCGGAAAGGGTTAAGCACGTGATTGATATTTGATATATTTGACCTTTCGTTTCTATATTCAAACAAGGACATTTCCGACAATGTTTACAATATCGAAAAAATCTGCAGCAGACGACGTTTGTAAACTTTATTCCAAAAGGGGGAAATTGTTCATAAAGAGCAATTTCTGATTTTGCCTCAATGTTTCCATATTTATAGAGAGTTCATTTTACAGTTGCATACCTGGATTTTTAAAGTAGTCTTCTGCAGCATTTTGTGTACGTGGGAAAGGCCTTAACCCTTTCCCTCATATAGACGCTTTCTGACGTCTCTGCAGCACACAGCTTTTTGAAAACATAGTGACAAAAGAAGAAATTGCTCAAAACGAGCAATTTCTCCTTTTGCCACAATGTTTTCCACTTTTAGTCATAGGTTATCCATTCAATTATAGAGATTTTCCATTTTTTGACAAAATATGTTCAAAGTCGTCTGCTGCAGACTTGTCATATGAGGGAAAAGCCGTAACCCTAAATTAGTCATAAACATAAAAAGTCATGTGAAGTACTGGGTTAATCAAAAGGTTTATTTATATTTACACTACAGAATATTTTTTAACAGTTAACCCCTTTTACACATACATCAAATCTGCAGCAGACAACTTATGTATTATACATGTATACGCAAATATATGGTGTTTCTCTATACATGGAAGTATACTTATGTGTTCGTTTTATTTGGGGTTTAACGCCGTTTCAACATTATTTCAGTTATATCACGACGACAGTTCACTTATTCATGATCCCTGGGTAGACAAACAGTACTCGTCTAGGAAATGTGCCTTGTTTAACTTTAAGGTCACTCCACGACGACTGCTAAAAGTTGCTTATAAATAAGAGTTGAAAACATTGTGACAAAAAGAAGGAAATGCTCGCAATGAGCAGATTTCTGTTTCAGAGTCGTCGAATGTCGTTTGTATAAGGGAACGGATATAAAAGTCTATACTTTGAATCAACAGTTATGTGAATGTACATCGCAACTTCTCTGCTTACCATACATAATGATACATATACACATGAGACGATCAGTAAGATTTAGATTTAATTATATTTAAATGCAGTTTAATCTTAGTCAACGTTGAACGTCAGTGTGATATACGGCCACATAAAACAGATTAAATAACACGTAAATGCAATCTTATCTTTGTTAATGTTGAACGCTAATGTGATATACAGCCACGTAAAGCAGATTGAATAACACGATGTTTCCAAAAGTCGTCTGCTGCAGATGCGTCAAAATGTGTCTATAGCTGGGATAGGGTTAATAATACCCCCCCTGTGTTGCTAAATCTCAAATTGGTATGTTCTTAGATCTATACTCTCCTATTTTATCCAAAAAGCCCGTCATACTGTGGCATTCGGTCTACATTGTGATCACTCGAGATGCCACATTTAATCAAAGCGCTGAAAGCACTGAAGCGCTATTGGTATAGGGCATATGTAAGGTGAAAAGATATGGCATAGTTTAGATAGAATAACATTGTTGAAACAATGTATCATCGACCTTTACAACCAACAGTGTTTGAAACGACACAGATTACCTGCCAATAACCAATACCTAATTTATCAAAGTTTAACGCTTGTCTTGTATAAACAAAATAAATCATGAAGGACAAATGATTGACATACAACTGAGTAGCGACCCTTGAATATAATATTTCCAGTTTAATGAACGCTCACGATCCACACTGTAAATTGGAATCATGCTGATAAATGACAGACAATCGAAAGCATGCTAGAGTTATGTTTCTTGTGCACTGTACATCTGTAGGTCATAAGTTTCCTATACACCAAGTCTGAAATTGATACATTGAAACTTTATTGAGACAATGGCAGAAGAAAAAATATGAAAAAAGGAGTTTACACCTTAAAAACAGATCAGATTTTAGTTTGTAATATTGTATCGGTCTCCTCATTCCAATGAATAAGTGTGACCACTTTGAAATGGATCTGCCAAACAGAAACAACGTTTTGACCCATTAATGTAAACCGTAACGGACAGACGGATGAATGGATGAACACAAAATTAAGATGCACAGACAGTCAATCACTCCGGACAAAGTACACATTTAGGGAAGCACTCATTAACGGACAAGAGCATTTCACGGAATGAGGTGCATGTGAAAGTCATAAAATAAGCCGCCTGAGGTTTGGCATGGCTGTAGAATGAGCTTTTTCTTTCAGGGGGTTTCCCACGTTCTCACTCAGTGCTTCCGGTCGTATGACAAACGTATGGATTTCGTGTTCAGGCGTATGGGAGTCGTATAAAATGCGTATGCAAGTCGTGTTGAATCGTGTTAAAACGCATAAAGCCCCTCTCTCACATACACGATTTAAGAAATTACGAACACGATTTAAGAAAAGTTGAAAAATCGTGTTGATTCGTGCTCGACCTTGTGGTTTATGCAAATTTCTTAACCAAACACGACCCTCATACGAGCAAACACGACCCTCATATGACCCTCATACGACCTTTATACGACTGAACACGACACTCATACGACCTTCATACGACCAAACACGACTCTCATACGACTGATCACGACACTCATATGACCGTCATAAGATATTCATACGATATCAGGGGTTACACTGGCTCAAAATTTTCTTGAGCCACATTTTTTTTTGGACAGACATCGACCCGTTTTTTCAAGTAAATACAGTGCTCCGGAAATTTTGAAATCTCAATCGGTCTGATGAAATTGTTATCCCCCCCCCCCCCCCCCCCCCCCCCCCCTCCTTTTTGAAAAATGTGACATAGGAGCTTTTGCAAAAACACAAATTTCATATGTTTATTGCAGGTTACCTTGCATAACAGTGTCATCACTCGATAATGTCAATGCCAAACAAATTATAAATCATAATTTTCCAAAATTTGCAGACGAAGATAACAACGCATGTTTTCATTGCTCGTTCGTACTAAAAAATGTTCGACCCCCAACTCCAATATAGTACTTACTAGAAAATGATTGGTGAAGAACAGAAGATAGCCTTATCTTATTTACTGATCTTTTTATACGGTAAACATTGTTTTGTCTACATAAAATTAAACATTTTACTCAGGGGGTTTCCCACGTTCTCACTCAGTCACGTGATGGGGTCTTCCGGTCGTATGACAAACGTATGGACTTCGTGTTCAGGCGTATGGGAGTCGTATAAAAGGCGTATGAAAGTCGTGTTGAATCGTGTTAAAACGTATGAAAGTCGTATGAGTTTCTTCCCACGCTCCCCAACACGACTGATTGCGACTGAACACGATCTTCATACGACTGAACACGATCGTCATAAGATTGAACACGACTGTCATACGACCTTGAAACGACCTTCATACGACTGAACACGATTTTTCAGCTCGGCTTAAATCGCGTTATAAATTTTTGCATTGCATTGCAAAAATTTATAACACGATTTAAGCCGAGCTGCGACGTCCATAAGACCGCGTGCGACCGACCACGAATGAACACGAATGAGTGCGTGACATTCATACGTTCTAACACGATTTATGGAAAAACGTTAAATCGTGTTCATTCGTGTTCAGATTCGTGAATGTGAGATAGGGGCTTAAAGGTCGTATGAGTTTCTTCCCACGCTCCCCAACACGACTGAACGCGACCGAGCACGATCTTCATACGACTGAACGCGATATTCATACGATTGAACAGGACTGTCATACGACCTTCCTACGACTGAACACGACTTTTCAGCTCGGCTTAAATCGTGTTATAAATTGTTTGCATTGCAAAAAATTATAACATGATTTAAGCCGAGCTGCGACGTCCATACGACCGCGCGCGACCGACCACGACTTAACACAAATGAACACGAATGGGTGCGTTGTGTTCATTCGTGTTCAGATTCGTGAATGTGAGATAGGGGCTTTAGTACCATTCTTTCATGGCACGAATAAAAAGTAGGACGCTCTCTCTTTGGACGACTACAGCGATAGTGCTTATGTGATAACAAATTGACATGGTATGATATGTTTACATACTTCCCAACCCTTTACCATATAGACTAAATCTTCAGCAAAGAACATTGAACCTTGCTAGGCTAAAATAGTGATGACACATTTTCGAGAATGGCTCTGCTTTCACTGACCTAGGTCAATGTAACGGTATCTATGATACATATTTACAAACGACATTGTGAAGGTATATGGAATACACAAATATTTTGTGAGGAGTTGCGTATTATATCAAACGACAGACTGGTTCCTATTTTGGTCTCCGAGGTTTAATCTGCACAGTTTTTACCTTTAACCCTTTCCCTCATATAGACGCTTTCTGACGCCTCTGCATCAGATGGCTTTTTGAAAACATAGTGACAAAAAAAGAAATTGCTCAATATGAGCAATTTCTCCTTTTGCCACAATGTTTTCCACTTTTAGTCATAGGTTATCCATTGAATTAGAGATTTTCTATTTTTTGACAAAATATGTTCAAAGTCGTATGAGGGAAAGAGTTAAACTTGAATATGTGTTCACATTCCTCTGTTTCCAAACATTTTCTTCGCAAGGAACACAGGGACTTCAATGCCAGGTGGGTAGTTGTGTAGATACTGACAAGATACATATTTTAAAAGTGTGAATTTGGTATCTGTAGGATTTTCCTGCACAGTTATTGCCCTTGGATTTTGAAAATAACACAGATTACACCTTTTAGAATTTAGCTATTGATGGGTTTTTCTGACAATGTTCTAGTCTTCAGTGTCCGTCTGCGTGTAAATATTCCTAGATGTATTGTATAACCCTTGTACATTGACCTGCAGAATGTTGAATATTTAAACGGGTCGAAACAGAAATGTATGAGAGGTGCTCCAGGAAAACCAACCTGAACGTAATAATTATACATGTGTGAAAACAGACTGGCCTGACCATCCATGGTAAAGGATCCATGTGGATACTGCTTTATTTCTACAGCTTATCAGCAAACGGATCAGACAACATAGATGCGTAGACTGATCTGGTCCTGCACTTTTCGTAAAGTGCATCTCCTATAGTGTTCAAGTGTGACGGCGACAGTTCTTTATGAAGGAGGTAAACCTTTTAGAAATATCGCGCCCTTAAATCATCCCATTTAACAATACTCAATATCATTCAGCAAAGCCTACCTGATGACTGATCTTAGTTTGAACTTATTTATTTTTCATCGATTGTGAAACATGCTCAAGCTTTAATTAAGTACACTCGATGTCTGCTTTCTGGAAACATAAACAGTACTCGTGCTATTTGTGTGGAAAAATCCCCTAAAGGCAGAACCCGCTCATCACACAATTCAATCATGGAACCTTTGGTACAAGGTCGACATCCAACACTGCACCGCGGTCTTCCACTACCTGATGTTCAACAGGTCTTTCTTTACACATGACTTGGTTCACACAGATCTGGTGCTCTTTGAATGGTCCCAATAGCGTCAAGTTATTTGATAAACTTATCATTTTCTAACATTCCGAAAATCCACAGAAGAATAGAATGGCAAAATTATGGAAAATCTATGAATTATTTGATAATTATGGAATAGAGTTGAAAACGTTGTGTCAAAAGTAGGCAGCTGCAAATGTATCAACATATACATGTATCTCCATGTGGGAAGGGGCTATCTAAAGTAACAGAAGTGACACGCCCATTTAACCATAAACAGGAGGATTTTTTATGGGGATGCGCCTACACCTTAAATATATGATAAACAGATCTACAATATGACAATGACAATATTGTTTTGACTTTAAGTCTGGCCAATGACAATTCTGTTAAAATCATGTTGCATTTTCAAGCAGCACATGTTTGACTGTTTACCCGTTTTGATACTTTAAGAACTGTCTGTATTGAAAACAATATGATGGTGAAACATTTGGCAACTTACATATGGTTGAAATATGGTACGAAATGAGAAACTGGTCAATTCAATCAGCATCTACTTTTTCCACCATTGTTTTAAATATAAGTTTGAGGAGACGTTACTCTGATGTTCGTGAGGCAATCTTTTAGAAACTTGCCACGTATTTAGAGGCAATCTTACTGAAACTTGCCATGTAGTATTTACATAAAATGTTAACCAAGTCTTTTGCCATCATGCCCTTATATATTTGTACAGATGGACGGGCGGAAAAAATGCCAAACCAAAATACCGTCGGGGGGGGAGGGTAATAATTTGTTTGGGTCATAATCACACAACAACAAAACCAAACAGTTCTACAGTCTGCTATTTGTTTATTTAAAAATGAAATGACAGCTATGGCTTGCAGAGATTATTTACGATATCAAATTTAAAGTGATGCCTTCATTTAACATAATAATGCACAGAGTTAGATGTAGGGCTTTATCACGAGTGTATTTCCTGGTATACCATCAAATTCGTTTTATCTGGCAGACATTTTATAGTTTCATACAAATCAGAGTTAATGGTCTTGGTAACAGTGAAGATTTAATGATCCCAACTATGTTGCAATGGCTTCAACATTAACCCTTTCCAAAATATAGACGCTTCCTGACAACTCTGCAGCAGACAATTTTTAAAAACATTTTGTCAAAAGGAGAAATTGCTCAAAACGAGCAATTTCTCCTTTTGTCGAAATGTTTTTATTTTTCATGTAATTATATCTTCATTAAAGTAATTTTGCCAAATTAGAGAGCTAATCTAATGACCCTTAACCCTTTCCCTCATATGACAATTCTGCAGCAGACGACTTGGAACATAATTTGTCAAAACATAGAAGATCTCTATAATTGAATGGATAACCTAGCTATGACTAAAAATGGAAAACATTGTGGCAAAAGAAGAAATTGCTCGTTTTGAGCAATTTCTTCTTTTGTCACTATGTTTTCAAAAAGCTGTCTGCTACAGAGGCGTCAGAAAGTGTCTATATGAGGGAAAGGATTAAGGCATGTGCAGTTATACTGCAATACCCTTAAACATAACTTAAACTGAAACTTGCAGTGTGGCATTGTTAAGATTTCCATGAAGTTTTAATCAAATCCCTCCAACTTTGCCATATAAATATGGCTACAGACGGACAGGCCATGCCTAACCAATATCCAATCTGCCCTCAGTGGGTGATAACATCAACCAGAATTGATTTTGCTTGTTTTTGATGAGGTTGTAAAATTGAGAAAAGAAGTTACATGTAGTATGTCAGTAGTCAATGATGTGGTCTAAACGAAGAGTTATTGAATCATCTTCATCATTTTCTGTGTGATCACCATCTCCCTAAATGGGTTTCATTGATTTAACAATACTTTCATCAACAAGACACCTGTCTGTTATGTATTTAACTGCTGTAGACAGATCATCTTTTGGACAAATAGAAACTTCAAACATCCGTACTTTAAGCTGTGTCTGGGGTAGACTGTCAATAAAATCCTGTAAGCACTGTAATGTCATTGTACAACAATGGAGACTCATGCTCACCAGACTAGTCATATCTGGAGAAAATTTGAGTATGTCTTGTTTAAAGTCTATGAAGGCCAATTCTAGTTTTCTCAAGTTCTTTAAAGTCGGTATGACATCAATCAGTACCTTATATAAACATAATTGTGAGGGATTGTCCTCCTCCACACTATGTACTGTTGTTGAGATATTGTCTCTTTCACAATACAGTGAAGTATCACCATGTATTCTTAACTCTTGTAGACTTGCTGACAACTTCAGTTTGTTTATAATGGACACATCACACTCAACATAATTTATCTCACAATACTCTAGAGGAACCTCATCACTCGATACAATATCTACTTTCAGTTCCATTATATTCAAATACTGTAACTGTTTGTGATGTGACAGATCTATCCTAAAATTACAACGTTCCCGTTCACATGTTGCACACTGAATGAACATTAGTGCGATTTCCCTTAAGTCTGTCTTATGTGATAGCAATCTCCCTAGATTATCTATATCTGAATGAGTTAGATTCACAAATGATAATTTAAAACAAGTTAAATGACAAACTTTATTTAGAGCTACGAGTAAATCATTTATCATTAAACTATCAAGATCCATACCATTGAGTCCTTGAACACTAAGACATTTTAGAGATAAGACACATCTCTCAACAATACTAGTCAAATGACAGACATGATCTGGTGAGTTTATGTCCACACACAACTTGACAATATCATGTCCACTAAGTTCTGTCCAAACAAATCTTTCTAGAGCCATTTCAACTCCTGATTGCTGAAAAGACTTGACATGTTCTAAATCAAGGTAGGAAATCATTTTATTTTCACTCATATTCTCTTCTCTAAAAGGGAGTTTAATTTTAAAGTAATCCTTCAACACAACTTTAGAGTCCAACTTTTTGTCTTTTGGTACTTCATCAATACATGCTTTGATTATGTCATGAACTCTAATTAAAAAAAATTCTTTCCAAAGAGATCTTCTAGCCTGCAGAACCCTTTCATCCTTATCTGTTAACATTGCTACATGACGACTCATATCCTCTAGCAGATCAGGCTTCAATCCACTCAGGAATATCAACACTTGTGACATTTCTAATACATCATCCAAATTGTTCAATGTCTTTAACATTGAATGGAAAAATGTGTCTTCTCCCCCACAAGCAATAAATATGGCTGCAAGAAACTCTTGAACTGTTTTATGTAGAAATGACAACTTCTTTAGCTGTGAATTTGCTTTACCACTAAATTTTGACTGGGAGAGTATTCCAACAGATAGACAAAATTTAACATCATTTTCTGTCAACTGGTATAATTCAGTGTCGGAATGCCGGAACACAAGACAATTTTCATTTTTCTCATTAAACAGTGTACGGAAGGCCAAAACTGACAGTTTAGATAAGAGTTCACTGTACTCCTCACAATGGCTGCAACCTTTAAATACATTTACTAGTTTTGTATTAGGTGACTTTTGTGGTTTCACCAAAGTTGTACATGTATGTTTGCCTCTCTCCTCATCTCGTTTGAATGCCACACGGAACAGATAATCCAACATTTTACTGTAGATTTCCACACGAGTGTTACCAAACTCTTCATCATCATACCACATACAGACCATTTGTGTTAAAATGATTGGGATCTCTGCAAGATGTTTCACCTTCTCATACCGTTCATTCAGATCAAAACATATTTCATTATTCAAGTTCCACTTGAAACCTTCATAGTTTTTATCTTTGCCATACTTTTTGTTGAGGAGCTCGACCATTCCTTGCACAATGCTGTTTTGTTTTATCCCACAAAGTGTAATTTCTTGTCCTATTTCAGACATCTTTGGTCGCAGTTTCTCAAGTTTCCAGGGTCTTGATGTTATCAGGACAGTAAACTTTTCTCTTGGATCAATGTAAGGTACTTTGTGCTTACAGTCCTCTGATGGCTGCCATTCATCCAGCCCATCAAGAATGATCAAACACTTTTCAGATTCATTTTTAAGGACCTCTTTCAGCACACCATGAGAAGATTCTTTAACTATATCTGTTTTAATCATTTCAACAACATCTGATATTGAATGGTTTCGTAGAGGTATGTAGAACAAATAATCAAATGGTTTGAGGAGCTGTTCGTAGGTGGCAGGTTCAAGTTCATTATTGTCATGGACCTTACACCAGGATGACACAATCATCTGACACAGAGTTGTCTTTCCTTGGCCCGCATTTCCAGAAACACAAACTTTTCTGATGGTTTTTCCATCTTCTTTGAAAATGTCCTCCAATGATTTTGTACCTTTAGAATCTTTTTCTTCATTTTTATCGCGAGAAGCTTTAGAAAGGGAATCATGATTGACTCTTTCCATAGTTGGCTCAACAAATATATGTTTGATATCAATTTCTTCATCATCTATTAAAATTGCGATGGTTGTCTTACAGTAGCTATTCTGAAGGTAATGATCCACCAACTCCCTTTGTAAATCTGAAATTAAATAAACATGAAATGAGCAATGTCACAGTAAAACCCACCTTGTAAACATTTAACTTAACCCTTTCCCCTCATACGGCAATTCTGCAGCAGACGACTTTGAACGTATTTTGTCAAAACATGGAAAATCTCCATAATTGAATGGATAACCTATGACAAAAAGTGGAAAACATTGTGGCAAAAGGAGAAATTGCACGTTTTGTGCAATTTCTTCTTTTGTCACTATGTTTCCAAAAAGCTGTCTGCTGGAGAGACGTCAGAAAGCGTCTATATGAGGGAAAGGGATAAGTCATAATATTAATTTCAAATTATATTCTTTGACAGCCATTATTGGCTTTCTTGCTGACAAGACGGAATACAGGGAAGATCCCGATCAATCTGGGCAGATGAGCAGACTGATCTGGATCTTCAGTGGACAAAGGGTCAGTTTTTTTATGACATGGCTCAAGTTATGTTACAACACTTTCCTTTTAGTTTGGAAGGTAATTGGTTCCAGGATTAATTGAATCAAAGGCTTTTCTTTCAGACAGTTGTTCCAGAATAATGTTGAAATATATAAGCATGATGGCCCTGGATCACTCACCTGAGTTATGTTATGTGATTTGTCATGCCAACTACAATAGCTCATTTTGTGGTCAGGTAAGCTAAAACAAGAGGCACAAGAGGACCAGTATAGCTTCACTGTCACAGAACGAAAAACCCACTACCTATGTTATCTGTCTTTTTAGCTCACCTATGCACGAAGTGCAATGTGAGCTATTGGGATCACATTTTGTCCGGCGTCCGTCCGTCGTGCGTCGTGCGTCGTGCGTCGTCAACATTTGAGCTTGTTAACACTCTACAGGCTACATTTTGCATCCAATCTTCATGAAAGTTTATCAGAACGTTCATCTCCATCAAATCTTGGACAAGTTCGAAACTGGGCCATATGAGGTCAAAAACGAGGTCACTAGGTCAAATTGAAGCGAAATCTTGTTAACACTCTGGAGGCCACATTTTCAACTTGAGCATGTTGAAACTTTATCAGAATGTTTGTCTTAATGATATGTAGGTCAAGTTCGAACATGGGTCACGTCGGGTCAAGAAGTAGGTCACTAGGCCAAATTGAAGGAAAATCTTGTTAACACTCCAGAGGCCGCAATTTTTGCTTAAGCAGTTTGAAATTTTGTCAGAATGTTTGTCTTAAAAATATATAGGTCAAGTTCGAATATGGGTTATGCCGGGTCAAAAACTAGGTCACTAGGTCAAATTGAAGGAAAATCTTGTTAACACTTTGGATGCCGTATTTTTTGCTTCAGCAACTTGAAATTTGGTCAGAATGTTTGTCTTAAAGATATCTAGGTCAAGTTTAAATATGGGTCATATTGGGTCAGAAACTAGGTCACTAGGCCAAATTGAGGGAAAATCTTGTTAACTCTATAGAAGCTGCATATTTTGCTTCAGCGGCTTGAAATTTGTTCAGAATGTTGAGCTGAATAATATCTAGGCCAAGTTCGAATATGGGTCATGCTGTGTCAAAAACTAGGTCACTAGATCAAATTGAAGGAAACTCTTGTGAACACTTTGGATGCCACATTTTTTGCTTCAGCAGCTTGAAATTTGGTCAGAATGTTTGTCTGAATTATATCTAGGTCAAGTTCGAATATGGGTCATATTGGATCAGAAACTAGGTCAATAAAGGAAAATATTGTTCAAACTCCGGAGGCCGCATTTTTACTTTGAGCAAGTTGAAACTTTGTCAGAATGTTGTCTTAATGATATCTAGTCCATGTAGGAATATGGGTCATATCAGGTAAAAAAATATAGATCACTAGGCCAAATGAAGGAAAATATTGTTAACACTGTGGAGGATGCATTCAGAATAATTGTCTTGATGTGTTTTGCATTGCAGTACATTGTATAATTAAGGTGAGCGATCCAGGGCCATCATGGCCCTCTTGTTTCAAGTTAATATGACTTGGAAGGTCACCAAAGAAATGTTTAAGTAACAGTTAGTATTTAACAAGAAGAATTTTTAAGTTTTCCCTAGATATATGTCTTTGTAAAACAAAAGACCCCCAGGGCGGGGCCAATTTTGACCCAGGGGTATAATTTAAACAATCTTTGTAGAGGACCACTAGACCATTGTACTCACCAAATATCTAAGCTCTACGCCTTTCTGTTTCAGACAAGAACATTTTCAAAGAGTTCCCCTATATATCTTTATATAAAACAGGTTACCCCTGGGTAGGGGCCAACAATGAACCGAGAGTCATCATTTGAATAATCTTGGTAGAGGATCACTAGACCATGCTACACACCAACTATCTAAGCTCTATGCCTTTCTGTTTTAGACAAGAAGATTTTCAAAGTGTTTCACAATATATCTCTGTAAAACAGGTAACCCCCGGGGTGGGGCAAATTTTGACCCAAGGGCTATTATTTGAGCAATCTTTGTAGAGGACCACTAGAAAATGCTACACACCAAATATCTAAGCTTTAGGCCTTTCAGTTTCAGACAAGAAGATTTTGAAAGTTGTTCCCTATATATATTTATGTAAAACACGTGACCCTAAGGGCGGGACCAGTTTTGAGCTCTATGCCTTTCGGTTTCAGACAAGGTGATTTTCAAACCAGTTTTACATGGAATATATTACTTTGAACATCTTTGAAAGAGGATCATCTAAGGATCATTCCTAGATAGTCAAGTCAAAATCCATACAGTGGTTTAAGAGGAGATGTCATTTAAAGAAAATGTTGACGACAAACGTCTGGACGACGGAAGACATACATGAGGCCATCACAAAAGCTCACCATGAGTACTTCGTGCTCAGGTGAGCTTAAAATAATATGCATAAGAGGGCCAGTACTACTCCACTGCCATAAGGCAAAAATAATATGACTTAAGGAAAATGATAGAAAGTTTCCAAAAGATTTATGTGATGGTATTTCAATAACAGAAATACAGTATCTTAGGAGATAATTTTTAGAAGCTCCCCTGGTGGCCTGTACCTTCATCAATTAACATGCTATAAAGGATTCTGGTAGAGAATTAACGTAGGATTATTTATTTGAATTAATCATTGATTGATAGATTGTTTGGTGTTTTACGCTGCATTCAACATTTTTTTCAGTTATATTACAGCGTTTCCTGGGTAAGTTTATCCTGACATCAGCCAGTCAGTTGTAATGCTAACCCCGCAACCCTAGGCGCCAAGGAGGGCAGCTTCCATCTTTAAGGTCATTGGTATGACCCTGTCGGTGATTGAACCTGTGACCTCCCGCACCACTACATCACTGAGGCGGTGAAATAGTTATAAAATTGGACCAGTATGTTCTAAGAAGATGTTTTAAATTCTAAGGCATGAAGGGTAAAATAGCCCCAACTCTGGAATCACTTTCCTATACAAATCAACATGGCTCAAAGGAATCTGGTAGAGGATCACTCTTGGAATATTACAGTTGGAAATTGGCCAAATTGGCTTGGAAAAGATTTTAAAGTTTGTTCTTTCAGTAAGAATTTCATCTAGATTTCTTCATGGATCAAAACGTTTTGAAGGAATAACAGCAATGACAATGAAAGGATGCTAGCTCAAAGTTTCCAAACAATCTGCACAGTGGTTACAGAGTAGAAGTCATTTGAAGCCAAAATTTAACAAACAGAAGCACGACAGACAATTCACCATGGCAGGAGCTAATAATACAAAATATCTTTTGATTTCCTCCCTGGAATACATTGTATATATGCTTTCTATAATAGTTATGTTTTAATAAGGGATGGGACCGAGTACGCGAGTACCCGAGTACTCGGTCGGACGTCCGAGTACCGGTTATCAAAATAGCTATTCGAGTACTCGATTATTTATTTTCCATTTTTTCTATCTTCCATCTGATAAAAGTATGTGAAATTAAATAAAAATTTAAAATGTATTGAATCTGTTTTTCTTATTGAGTTATTAAAGAAGTCGGTAAATCAGCGGTGAAGGTAAATTAAACAAACAGCTAACACCTTTTCGTCTGAAGATGGTACTTAATCCATTTTAATCCATTTTAATTGGCGACTTGATTGCAATCGCAAGTCCTTTACGAACAACGTGACAAACAGGTAGTCAGCGATATCAATATAATCTCCAGTCAATTAGCAACCATATGTCAAACAACATGTCAAACAGGGAGGGCCGTAGGTTTTTCACACCTTCGTCGTAATAGTCTTTCTTTCAATCGGAGACACTTTCTAAATTGGATAGTTGTAAGAAATACACATCAATATGATTTGATAAGAACTGTTGCAATTGTTTGAGTAATTGTTTGTCAAATCATTAGAACAATCTGCTATCATTCTTATCTATTCGAACGAAATAAAAACAACAAAATTACAACCATGCCTCCTGCTAAATCGGCCGTCTGGAAACATTTCAAGCGCACAGCAGACGACAAGTCAGTTCAATGCATGTAGTGCACATATTGCGGACACCGGTTATTTCGAAAACCGAAAATAAAAATAAAGCATTCTGATTGTTGATTTATGTTCCTTATTTTCATAGATGATAAAAATATTCTTTTATTAAATGTATTTTTTATCATTCTTGGTATTGTTTTCCATCTATCATTTGACTTGCTTTCCACACCGCGACTTTAAAGAGATATACAGTCTGCACCCAAACGTTTGGATGTTTACGCCAATGCAAATTCTGGATGTATTTGTTGAATTATTTTGTTTTCAAAAATGAAACAACTATTTTTTTCAAATATCAAATATTAAACGTAGAGACGAAAACAAACGCATGTTTGTTCTTATAAAATCAATTCAAATTAAGTGCACGAGGACAATACTATTCTGAGAGACAAGATGTTTGATGAACGAATTTACACAATATGATTTCTTGGGAGTACCCGAGTACTCGATCGGAAGAGTTCATGAGTACCCGAGAAACTAATATCGGTACTCGTTCCCATCCCTAGTTTTAATTATTTCACCATAAATCATATGCACCAAAAACATATTACAACGCAACAGCAATTTTCATCAAGATGAAAGAAAGTATGTTTCATGCTTCATGATTCAAATTTAATCTTTACCTAATTCCTTTTCAAGTATAAGTTATCGACCTCAAGACAGACGCTGATCAATGATGTGACCCATTATGTTTATTCATCTTTGACATTTATGCTTTTCTTAAAAGTGTAGGTTCATGAATTATGAAAGTGCTTTTAAAATTCATAAATATTAATTCACTTAAGTGACCTATCATGTCTGTGACATAATCTTGAATAACTAGCTACATGAATTATGAAAGCATTTTTATAATTAATCAAAGCTTTACCTTGCTTTGGCAAGCAGTGTGCGATGTGGCACTATATTGCTTACCTGAGTGCTTTGACAGTGTATCATTATGTCCTTAACCTATGTCACACAACCCAGAGTTTAACTATTTTTATGAGAAATGAACTCCAGGTGGAGATCAACATTTTGAAATGTTGAAACCTCTGCAAATATTGCAAATGGTGACAACAAAGTAAGTAATAAATAGTTCAAAACTATTTCGGCAGGAAATGTGGAAAAACAGTCAATTGAAAGTCATGAAAATGTACCAAATTTGGCTTACTGGGTTTGTCTACCCAGTAAAAATGATGCATGAATGAACTAGATCTTTATTGTTCTAGAAAGTGAAATTATTAGGTACTCTAAATTTATCCCAGAACTATGATTCTAATGTTTCAAGACAACTTTTGAACAGTATATACTATCTTTAATCTGGAGGTCAGCACCTTTAAAGCAATTGTTGATGATAAGGAGCACAGGGTAATCACACTGTAGATTCAGACCAGACAGCACCTTTTTCTAAGCTAATCTTGCTCTGCACCAATAAGTCCTAGAAAAATTCAAAAAACTTCTTTTAAGCAGCATCTATTGGGTTAAGGTCGTTATCCTTGAGTAGCCCTAAAATACATATATCTTACCGTGTAATGTAACTTGAACTTTTTGTCTTTTTAATTGATCTTCTACAGCATGTATTCTACTGTTATATTCATCATCCTGGAGATATAAACAAAGAAACCTTTACCAACTTGCAGATACATTGTTGCATTTGATGTCTTTTGAAAGCATTGTAGTAAGAGAGAAATTGCTCAAAATGAGCAAAACTTTCGTTTATCCACATCAATTTTAACTTTTATACTTTTATTTATACCCTACAATAGGAGGATGGGATATTGGTTTGGCATTGTCTGTCCGTATGTCTGGAGCCATATCTAAGGCATGGTTACATGGTTTGAATAAACTATATGGAAATGTTAATTATCATAGGGAAATAGGACACACCACCAGGAAGAACCATGTTTACTGATCTTTTTATCAAATTATCAAAAGGTATTTTCAAAACTTCATCTCCATCATATCGCAAACAAGTTTGAAACTACAACTACAACTAGATTATTAAATGTTAACACTTCTGGCCATATCTTTAGTGACCTATATGCAAAACTTTACCAATGCCGTCGACGATGATCAAGTGACGATAATAGTGTCATTTTGCCCCTTTCCTAACGCCACCTAGCTTTTCAACGAAATCAATATGGCTTGAACAGTTTTTGTAGAGGGTCACTCAAAGAACATTTTAACCAAATTATCTTGGAATCTGACAAGCAGATTCAGAGAAAAAGATCTTGAAAGTTTGGATATTTTGCCCGCTTTCTGATGCCGCAGAAACCAAAGTTCCATATAAGGCAAAATAGCCCCGCCCACTGGCGGCCATGTTTTTCGACCAATCAACATGGCTTGAAGGAATCTGATAGTGGGTCACTTAAGGAACATTTCTACAAAATTTTTTGAAAATCGGCCTGACACTTTCGGAAGAGAGGTTTTCACTATAGCCATATAAGGCAAAAAAGGCCCGACCCTCCCCCCCCCAACCCCCCCCCCCCCCTGGCGGCCATGTTTATCGATCAATCAACATGACTTGAAGGAATCTGATAGAGGTTCATCCAAGGAACATATCTACAAAATTATTTGAAAATCTGCCAACCGGTTTGGGAGAAGAAGAATTTTGAAGTTTTTTTCATTTCGTTGCCATGGAAACCAGAATTCTGCATCCCAAAAATTTGAAGGAATTCTGGTGAGGTCATTGAGAGGATGCTTTCTGTGAAGTTTCATCCCAATTGACCCACTGGTTACTGAGGAGAAGAAGTTGACGCATGACGCACGACGCACGACGGACAAAAGGCGATCACAATAACTCACCTTGAGCAAAGCTCAGGTGAGCTAAAAACTGCAAGGAGTGGCTTAGAAATAGCTTATCAATTAAGGCCATTTGTAACAAGGCATTAACACTTTGCACAATTTGAAATAGGACTACCGAAAGGAACATTCCTGTTACCGTACGTTTGGTATATATCAGTCGAATGGCTTAAGAGGAGATGCCATTTGTAGCTAAAAGTTAATTTACCTCTTTTCTGATTTCACAGAGCATATCTTTTTTAACTGAATAAATTTTGTAAAGGATCAGTAAAAGAACATTTCTGCTAAATTATCTAGAATCGAATTTAAAATGTTGTCATTATGCTCCTTTCCTGATGCCGCCTTGCTGTCCTGTTTTCCAATGAATCAATATAGCTTGAACAGCTTTTGTAGAGGGTCACTCAAGTATCATTTCTATCAAATTATCTTGGAATAGAACAAGCGGATTCTGGAGATAAAGGATTTTAAAGTAAGGTACTTATTCTCACTTTCTGATGCTGCAGCAACCAAGTTCTACACAGAATGTAAATTTTTAAATAATTTTGAAAGAGGACCAATAAAGGAACATTCCTGAGAAGTAAAGTTGAAATTGGTCCAGTGGAATGGTAATATTTGGAATATGTAGCTAAAAGTTCAATTTACCCCTTTTGTGATGACGACCGGTTGATATGATTTTGTAACCAATCAATATGGCTTGAACAAATCAATTAGAGGATCACTGAAGTTAGATTTCTACTCAACTTTCTTAAAATCAGGCAAGCACTTTTATAACAAGAGGCCCAAGAGGGCCAGTATCGCTCCACGGCCATTAGGCAAAAATGATATCTCTAAACAGCCATATAAGGCAAAATAGCCCCGCGCCCTGGCGGCCATGTTTTTCGACCAATCAACATGGCTTGAAGGAATCTGATAGAGGGCCTCCCAAGGAACATTTCTACAAAATTATTTGAAAATTGGTCAAACACTTTTGGAGGAGAAATCTTTTAAGTTTTCACTATAGCCATATAAGGCAAAATAGCCCCGCCCCCTGGCGGCCATGTTTCTAGACCAATCAACTTGGCTTGAAGGAATCTGATAGAGGATCACCCAAGGAACATTTCTACAAAATTATTTAAAAATCGGCCAGACACTTTCGGAGAAGAAGATTTTTTAAGTATTCACTATAGCCATATTATGCAAAATAGCCCTACCCCCTGGCGGCCATGTTTTCCGACCAATCAACATTTCTTGAAGGAATCTAATAAAGGGTAACCCAAGGAACATTTCTACAAAATTATTTGAAAATCGGGCAGACACTTTCGGAGAAGAATTTTTAAGTTTTCACTATAGCTATATAAGGCAAAATAGCCCCGCCCCCTGGCGGCCACGTTTTTCAACCAATCAACATTTCTTGAAGGAATCTAATAAAGGGTCACCCAAGGAACATTTCTACAAAATAATTCGAAAATGGGCCTGACACTTTCGGAGAAGAAGATTTTTTAAGTTTTCACTATTTTTTTCTTTTGGTTGCCATGGAAACCAGAATTTTGGATGGATTAAAGGAATTTAAGAGAGGACATTGAGAGGAAGCTTCCTATGATGTTTCAACCAAATTGGCCAAGTGATTAGGGAGAAGAAGTCGTTTAAAGGAAAAAGTTAACGCATGCACACACGCACGCACACGCGAACGCACAACAGACAATTCGCCATGACATAAGCTCGACTGGCTTTCAGCCAGTGGAGCTAAAAATGGAAATTTGACCTTCTGTCATTTTGCCCCTTTTCTGATGCGGCCTGGTTGCCATGTTTTTCAACCAATCAATATGGCTTGAATATTTTTGTAGAGGGTCACCCAAGGATCATTTCTACCCAATAATATTGGAATCTGACAAGCAGATTCAGAGTAGATGAATTTTTAAGTTTGGACCTTTTGACACCTTTCTGATGCCGCAGCCACCAAAGTTCTCCATGGAATTTAAATCTTTTAACATTTTGAAAGAGGAACATTCCTGTGAAGTTTGGTTGAAATTATTCCTGTGTTTTAGGAGGAGATGATGTTTAAAGCTAAAAGTTAACAACGACGACGGACAGAGAGTGATCAGAATAGATCACCTTGACCCTTCGGCTCAGGTGATCTAAAACTGTAATGCCTTAAAATGTGCCCAAATGACATGGTTGTCCATAAACAAGAGGGTTAAGTGGTCCTGTATCTTTCACCTGATTTGAGCACTTTGACTGAGAATCAGTGGAGACGAAAATGTTATCATAGCTTGGTTTGGTGTATGTAGAAAGTGTTGAAGACTGGCTTGACACCCAATTTAACAAGATTTGTTGTATGTGGGAAATGTTGCAGCGGCTTGACAGCCAATTTTACAAGATTTGTTGTATCTGGGAAATGTTGCAGTGGCTTGACAGCCAATTTTGCAAGATGTGTTATATGTGGGAAGATGCTACAGAAGCTTGACAACAAATTTAACAAGATTTATTGTATGTAGGAAAGTATTTAAGTGGCTTGACTACCAATTTACTAGATTAACTGTGTGTGAGAAAGAGTTATAGTGGCTTGACAAACAATTTACATAAATTTACTATATGTTAGAAGTCAAGCCCGTAAAGCTCGGTCAATAACGAAGAGGGTTATCAATCAAAGAATGTGTGGGTTTGAACCCTGGCAGAGTCATTCATTCTTTCTGATGATTATTAACAAAAGTCAATGTAACAAGTCGCCTAGGAACAAGGTAGTGTGTCATACTGGTGCGAAGTAGCCAGGATAAACACTTAAGTAAACTGGCTGTCATGATATATATGAAGTGCAGTTGGAAAACAGAATAAATCTATAATCTATCATTGTATGTGAAACAAGAGGCCCAAGAGGGCCAGTATCGCTCCACAGCCATTAGGCAAAAATTAAATCTCCAAACAGACCCGCCCCCTGATGGCCATATTTTTTGACCAATCAACATGGCTTCTGATAGATCACACTAGAAACATTTCTACAAAATTATTTGAAAATCAGCCAGACACTTTCAGGAGAAGATTTTTTAAGTTTTCACTATAACTAAGGCAACAAGATGTGTTTGTGAAACACTGATGCCCCCCAATGGCAACATCTAGGTCAAAGGTCAAGGTCGCAAGGTATACACATGTGAAATATGGTAGCCTTACCTGTTATTGTTCAAAAGTAGTGGGGAAGGTTAAAAAAAATAATGAGAATGGCAACATCTAGGTCAAAGGTCAAGGTCGCAAGGTCAAAAATGTTGGTACTGACAGAAAGGTCATGTCACAAGGAATACACATGTGAAATATGGTAGCCGTATCTGTTATGGTTCAAAAGTAATGGCCAAGGTTAAAGTTTTTTTCGAGAATGGCAACATCTAGGTCAAAGGTCAAGGTCGCAAGGTCAAAATTGTTGGTACTGACAGAAAGGTCATGTCACAAGGAATACACATGTGAAATATGGTAGCCGTACCTGTTATGGTTCAAAAGAAGTGGTCAAGGTTAAAGTTTTTTTCGAGAATGGCAACATCTAGGTCAAAGGTCAAGGTCGCAAGGTCAAAAATGTTGGTACTGACAGAAAGGTCATGTCACAAGGAATACACATGTGAAATATGGTAGCCGTACCTGTTATGGTTCAAAAGTAATGGCCAAGGTTAAAGTTTTTTTCGAGAATGGCAACATCTAGGTCAAAGGTCAAGGTCGCAAGGTCAAACATTTTGGTACTGACAGAAAGGTAATGTCACAAGGAATACACATGTGAAATATGGTAGCCGTACCTGTTATGGTTCAAAAGTAGTGGTCAAGGTTAAAGTTTTTTTCGTGCAGACAGGCCAAAAACTACATCTAGGTCAAAGGTCAAGGTCGCAAGGTCAAAAATGTTGGTACTGACAGAAAGTTCATGTCACAAGGAATACACATGTGAAATATGGTAGCCGTATCTGTTATGGTTCAAAAGTAATGACCGAGGTTAAAGTTTTTTTCGAGAATGGCAACATCTAGGTCAAAGGTCAAGGTCAAAAATGTTGGTACTGACAGAAAGGTCATGTCACAAGAAATACACATGTGAAATATGGTAGCCGTACCTGTTATGGTTCAAAAGTAGTGGTCAAGGTTAATTTTTTTTTTGTGCAGACAGACAGACAGACGTGCAGACAGACAGACAGACAGACAGACAGGCCAAAAACTATATGCCCCCCGAATCGGAGATTCTGGGGGGGGGGGGGGGGGGGGGGCATAAAAAAGCCCCACCCCCTGGCAGCCATAGTTTTCGACCAATCAACATGGCTTCAAGGAATCTGATAGAAGGTCACCCTAGGAATATTTCTACAAAATTATTTGAAAATCGACCTGACACTTTCTGAGATGATTTTTTAAGTTTTCATTATAGCCATATAAGGCAAAATAGCCCCGGCCTTTGGCAGCCATGTTTTTCGACCAATCAACATAGCTTGAAGGAATCTGATAGAGGGTCTCCCAAGGAACATTTCTACAAAACTATTTGAGATTGGCCAAACACTTTTGGAGGAGAAGATTTTTTAAGTTTTCACTATAGCCATATAAGGCAAAATAGCCCCACCCCCTAGTGGCCATGTTTTTCCCCCAATCAACTTGGCTTGAAGGAATCTGATAAAGAGTCACCCAAGGAACATTTTTACAAAATTATTTGAAAATTGGCCAAACACTTTCGGAGATGAAGATTTTTTAAGTTTTCACTATAGCCATATAAGGCAACATAGCCCCGCCCCTGGCTGCCATGTTTTTTGGCAAATCAACTTGGCTTGAAGGAATCTGATAAAGAGCCACCCAAGGAACATTTCTACAAAATTATTTTAAATAGGCCTGACACTTTCAGAGGAGAAGTTTTTTTAAGTTTTCACTATAGCCATATAATGCAAAAAAGCTCCGCCCCCCTGGCGGCCATATTTTTCGTCCAATCAACTTGACTTGAAGGTATCTAATAGAGGGTCACCCAAGGAACATTTCTACAAAATTATTTGGAAATCGGCCAGACACTCGGAGAAGATTTTTTAAGTTTACACTATTTTTTTCCTTTTGGTTGCAATGGAAACCAGAATTTTGCAAGGAACCAAACAATTTGAAGGAATTCAGGAGAGGACATTGAGAGGATGCTTCCTATGAAGTTTCATCTTAATTGGCCAAGTGGTTAGGGAGGAGAAGTCGTTTGATTGAAGCAAAAAGTTAACGGACGCATGCACGGATGCACGCACGACGGACAATTCGCCATGACATAAGTTCGACCAGTGGAGCTAAAAAGGGATACCGTGGTTTGACAACAAATTTATTCCTTTACCGTTCTTGACTTCTCACATTGGAGTCCTTGCAGCATGGTTTCCAGATTTTTAAATGATGCTTTCATGTTGTCAACTTCTACTGAAAGGTCACTTTGTTGGTCCACCTGTTGTTAAAGAAAATAACGCATTCTTAACTGACTTAGGTAATAACAGAAAGGTATACAAAGACTATACAAATGTGTAACATACCAAAAGCCAAAACGTGTGTAAGTAAAAGTGTGACACACAGACAGGGAGATAATTAATCAACATATGTTTCCCTGTCCAGGCAGATGAGACAAAACATTCACCACAAATATATCTTTGACACAAACTTCATTGCAGTAACTAAAATATTGTTTTAAACGTAAGCACAAGTCAACAGTCTTTTTTTGACTTTTTTACCGAAAAGGGTGTTACAGGAATGGAGTATAGGTAAGGAAATTTTAATAGTGACATTGGTGAGTGGTTGCCTTTTTCACAGAGTAAAGCAACATACATCGCAGTTAGTACCTGTATGGGTGACACTTGGTGGCTTGACTCCATGAAGAACTCGGTACACTTTACAAGAGTATTCCGACACTGACACTTTGTTCTAACTCTTTCCTTGATACTGATGACTTCAAACGCATTATGCAATACACAATTTTTTAAAAGCACGGAAAAAAGAGATTATCAATTTCTCATTTTCCAAAAAAAAATCCAATTCTTAATAAGTCTTTACTGTTCGCCATAATGACAAGTAGACATAATTAAACATCTTCTGACAAAAAGCTACAAATGTAGCCGCATTAGTCATATGTCAATAAAACTTAAAATGATACCAAACCATATTGTCAATAACTGCCGAAATTGTCATATATATATCATTTTGTTATGATCTGAATATTAACCCTTTCCAACAAATTACAATAAATCTGCATCAGAAGACTTTCTTATCCCCTTAAAATATGGGGAATATCTCAAAAAAGAATTAAAGTATAGATATTAAATAGTGTTGAAAACATTGTGGCAAAAGGAGAAATTTCTTATTATTTTTCACTATTTCTTATAACATGTATTCAAAATGTGTCTGCTGCAAACACCTCAAAATGCGTCTTTTATTGGTTAAATACCTTTCTGCTTATATCATCAAACTTTTTCATATCATTTTCAAGGTCTTTCAGCTGAACTTTAAATAATTCCAAAGATGATTTTAGTGTATCTACATCTCCTGACATACTTTCCCGCTCCTCCATCTGCTTCTCCATCTGTGAATAAAATATAATTAAGGAGATACTGTCACGAAAGATGGACTCGTCTAGAGTAAACCATCTATCATTTTGTGTTCAACAAGTCATTACTAGAAAAATGTAATGCCTGCAAATGTGCCCCAACCACATGCTTGTCCATAAACTGGAGGATTAAGTGGCCATGAAGAGCCCATCTAAACTATGTACGTTGCAAGAATATCAGGGGATAAGAAAATGTTGCCATAGCATCCCCTAACAAGAGAATAATTAGAACCTAGAAAAGTGTGCCCCTGGTCATTTTACCCCCCTTCTTGTGCCGCATATCAGGAATATTCTACTAAATTATCTGGAGATAAAGCGAGGGCTTTCAGAGCAGAATGATTGTTAAATTTGTTTCATGTTAACCTTTTTTTGATGTCACTAGATGACCGTGTGACAAAGCAATAAGGCCATGAGCAATTTGTGTATATGTTCACCAATAGCGTATTAACCGTTTCTAAATCTGCAGCAACCAGTTTGACATATAATTTAAAGGCGTGAATTTTATGAGCATTCATATTCTACTAATAAGCTCGCCTACATACACTTTTTTTTGAGTGTTTAACTATACATAAAAAATATTTGACATCCAATAGATATTGGCAGAGTTCCCATGCACGTTCATGAATCATGTAGAATCACAAATTATCACACAAAAAGTTTCCGTTATGAACTTGAAAACACATACAGAAATAAGTAATGGAATTCCCTAGAATGTTTAAAATATTTCTTACAGATTACAAAAGCTGATGTCAATCTTTAAATCTTGAAAGAAAACAAGGCGGTTATAAAATCAAACCAGGTTTTCCCATTAAGTACTTAATATAGACTACTTTGTCAATTTTGAGACCCGATTGCTAGCGGTAATGACTCAGGATGTCAATACCGGGTCGTGAGTTGGAATCCAATGCAACCAACGTCACTGATCCTCTTCCGCATTTCCAACATAAACAAATCTGCAGAAGACGACTTTGAACAATTATTTATTTATTGTTGGGGTTTTATGCTGCTTTCAACATTATTTCAATTATATCACGGCGACAGTTCACTTATTCATGATCCCTGGGTAAACAAACCAGTACTAGGCTAGAAAATGTGCCTTGCCCAAGGGCACTCCACCTTGACTGTAGTGCCACGACTGGGGATCGAACCCGGGACACCCGGTTTGGAAATCCCCAACGCTAACCACTCGACCACAGCAGATTCCTGACTTTGAACACATATAGGCCTTAACCTTTTGCCACAATATTTTCCGAAGTCGTCTGCTGCAGAGGTGTAAAAATGAATCTGTATGAGGGAAAGGCTTAAAAGAATAATAGCAAATGAAGTACTGATCCAAGAAAGCCAGATAAACAAGGAAATGTGAACTGGCTGCCATGATATAGCAGAAATTGCGTTGGAAAATGGTGTTAAAACCTCAATCTTTTTTTAATCATTATGACTTGAACAAGCAACACATATTGTTTCCTACCCTTTGCATCAACAGGGCTATATCCTCTTGTATGATTTTGGCTTCGAGTTTGCATATCTGATTTTCAACGAGCTGTTCAGTCTTAGATTCCTCTATCTTCTCTTTAATGTGATCATTTTCTGTTTGGCTGACCTCACCAGCAAGGTGTACTAAAATGTTTTCAGTTTTGTTCCAAAACATCTCAAAGTCAGATTTCTTCATCGTAGTTTTCGACCGATGAGCAATAGTTTCATTTCTGATTTCTCTAAAATGTAAGAGCTGAGCTCCTGCTGATCTATCTGACGGTGATAGAGATGCTATATCCCAGTCTGCATTGGGTGGCTGTATATTAGTAAGATTAATAATTAGAATACACAAAAGAGATATGTCAAAGCGCGACACATCTGGTGGTATTCCATCGAGTATTTTTATTTGGTGCTTGTTGAAGACCCTTTTGAAGATGAGGTTGGTTTTTTGTGTGTTCTTGTTGAAGACCTTTGTCTTATTTTGTCCTTTAAGTTCTTTCAATACATTTGCCTTACTGTTTATAAAATCTTCAACTGTCAGACCTTGAGGTATGTCTTTTTTAAACAATTTAAGAAGCACCTCGGTTCCCAGATCATACACTAGATGAATTAGTCGGTAGAAATATTCAGACTTTTCACCTTCTTCAGCTTGCTCTCCCGCCATATTGTAAGTTTTATATTAATATAACAAATCAGTTGTGGAAGTCTGAAATGAAACAAACAAGTTTATGAAGTAAGCAATACAAAATTCCCCTTCCGGACAAAAAGTTTAGAAAGGCACATTATTCTGTCAAACCTCACTTTATAGAAGTATAGCCCTTAACACACATGGTCTTCCAACGGTCCTGATTAAATATGTGAAATTATAGATTTGTGGACATGAAATTGCGGAACAAAGTCTTCAAGTCTGACCTTGACCTCGGGAGTTAGCAGCTGGTAATTGTGCATCATCTTGCTATGAATAATCCATTCAAGCCCGAAAACGTCAAGAAAACTTCAGAATGTTTAAGCCCATTAACATGAGCTTAAATTATTATAGGTAGGTGGCTTGGTGATTTGTATGACACTTCATCTTGTTATGAGCTTAAATTATTATAGGTAGATGGCTTGGTGATTCGTATGACACTTCATCTTGTTATGGGATTAAATTATTATAGGTAGGTGGCTTGGTGATTTGTATGACACTTCATCTTGTTATGAGCTTAAATTATTATAGGTAGGTGGCTTGGTGATTTGTATGACACTTCATCTTGTTATGGGCTTAAATTATTATAGGTAGGTGGCTTGGTGATGTGTATGACACTTCATCTTGTTATGGGCTTAAATTAGTATAGGTAGGTGGCTTGGTGATTTGTATGACACTTCATCTTGTTATGGGCTTAAATTATTATAGGTAGGTGGCTTGGTGATTCGTATGACACTTCATCTCGTTATGGGCTTAAATTAGTATACGTAGATGGCTTGGTGATTCGTATGACACTTCATCTTGTTATGGGCTTAAATTATTATAGGTAGGTGGGTTGGTGATTCGTATGACACTTCATCTTGTTATGGGCTTAAATTAGTATACGTAGGTGGCTTGTTGATTCGTATGACACTTCATCTTGTTATGGGCTTAAATTAGTATACGTAGATGGCTTGGTGATTCGTATGACACTTCATCTTGTTATGGGCTTAAATTATTATAGATAGGTGGCTTGGTGATTCGTATGACACTTCATCTTGTTATGGGCTTAAATTAGTATACGTAGGTGGCTTGTTGATTCGTATGACACTTCATCTTGTTATGGG
Organism: Serripes groenlandicus; assembly: GCA_031761405.1. Lineage (NCBI taxonomy): Eukaryota > Metazoa > Mollusca > Bivalvia > Cardiida > Cardiidae > Serripes > Serripes groenlandicus. Next base: position 38,646,677 of record JASEVX010000010.1, on the reverse strand, counting down.
CTTAAATTAGTATATGTAGATGGCTTGGTGATTCGTATGACACTTCATCATGTTATGGGCTTAAATTATTATAGGTAGGTGACTTGGTGATTCGTATGACACTTCATCTTGTTATGGGCTTAAATTAGTCTACGTAGATGGCTTGGTGATTCGTATGACACTTCATCATGTTATGGGCTTAAATTATTATAGGTAGATGGCTTGGTGATTCGTATGACACTTTAACTTGTTATAGGCTTAAATTATTATAGGTAGGTGGCTTGGTGATGTGTATGATACTTCATCTTGTTATGGGCTTAAATAAGTATACGTAGATGGCTTGGCGATTCTTATGATACTTCATCTTGTTATGGGCTTAAATTAGTATACGTAGATGGCTTGGTGATTCGTATGACACTCCATCTTGTTATAGGCTTAAAGTATTATAGGTAGGTGGCTTGGTGATTCGTATGACACTTCATCTTGTTACGGGCTTAAATTAGTATACGTAGATGGCTTGGTGATTCGTATGACACTTCATCTTGTTATGGGCTTAAATTAGTATATGTAGATGGCTTGGTGATTCGTATGACACTTCATCTTGTTATGGGCTTAAATTATTTTAGGTAGGTGGCTAGGTGATTCGTATGACACTTCATCTTGTTATGGGCTTAAATTAGTATACATAGATGGCTTGGTGATTCGTATGACACTCCATCTTGTTATAGGCTTAAATTATTATAGGTAGGTGGCTTGGTGATTCGTATGACACTTCATCTTGTTATGGGCTTAAATTAGTATACGTAGATGGCTTGGTGATTCGTATGACACTTCATCTTGTTATGGGCTTAAATTAGTATACGTAGATGGCTTGGTGATTCGTATGACACTTCATCTTGTTATGGGCTTAAATTAGTATAGGTAGGTGGCTTGGTGATTCGTATGACACTTCATCTTGTTATGGGCTTAAATTAGTATACGTAGATGGCTTGGTGATTCGTATGACACTTCATCTTGTTATGGGCTTAAATTAGTATACGTAGATGGCTTGGTGATTCGTATGACACTTCATGATGTTATGAGCTTAAATTATTATAGGTAGGTGGCTTGGTGATGTGTATGACACTTCATCTTGTTATGGGATTAAATTATTATAGGTAGGTGGCTTGTTGATTCGTATGACACTTCATCTTGTTATGGGCTTAAATTAGTATATGTAGATGGCTTGGTGATTCGTATGACACTTCATCATGTTATGGGCTTAAATTATTATAGGTAGGTGGCTTGGTGATTCGTATCACACTTCATCTTGTTATGGGCTTAAATTAGTATACGTAGGTGGCTTGGTGATTCGTATGACACTTCATCTTGTTATAGGCTTAAATTAGTATAGGTAGGTGGCTTGGTGATTCGTATGACACTTCATCTTGTTATGGGCTTAAACATTCTGAAGCTTTCTTGACGTTTTCGCACTGTGTTTTCCATATGCTTGAATGGATTATTCATAGCAAGATGATGTGTCATGCACAATTACCGAACAGTGACCTTGACCTTGGAGTAGGTAGCTTGGTGATGTGTATGACACTTCATCTTGTTATGGGCTTAAATTATTATAGGTAGGTGGCTTGGTGATTCGTATGATACATCATCTTATTATGGGCTTAAACATTCTGAAGCTTTCTTGACGTTTTCGCACTGTGTTTTCCATATGCTCGAATGGATTATTTATAGCAAGATGATGTCATGCACAATTACCAAACAGTGACCTTGACCTTGGGAGTAGGTGGCTTGGTGATGTGTATGACACTTCATCTTGTTAGACTGGATGGACTGACAGACATTCTGACGAACGTAAGCAAACTTATAGTCGCCAAACGGTCTCTGATCGGTAGGGGACTAATAAGCCTTTAAGTCCTGCAGAAACAATAAAGAACTACATAAGTATTATCATTGACATGAGCAAATGAAGGATTTCCATCAAAACTAGAACAGTCCAATTGGATCATAACCTCACACAGTGACCTTGACCTTTGACTCGAAAATAAATAGGGATATTCCTCATTTTATTGTCATTACATTGTAAATGTGAACTGAAGTATTATTGCACTGGCTTCATAGATAAAAGAGACAGCGGATCCGGAAACCACTATTTTCACAGACACAAAAACATGGTGAAATTGAGCTTGATGAGTATGTGGGTTTTTTTCCACAATACTTTTGAGTCAATTCAGTAACTATATTTTCATTTATAGAAATTTTCGGTATTTTTGCCAGGATCTTTTTGAAGAAGTCGTCTGCAGATGAAGGTAAAAAACAGTTTTCTTCTGCAGATGGGTTGTATGAGGGAAAGGGGGTTAAAAGTGTTTGCTGCATATGGGTTGTATGTGGGAAAGAGTTAAAAGCTGTCTGCTGCAGATGGGTTGTATTGGAAATAGTTAAAAGTAAAAGTTGTCTGCTGCAGATGGGTTGTATGAGTGAAAGGGTTAAAAGACACCTGCTGCAGATTTGTTCTATGTGCGAAATGGTTAAAAGTTGTCTGCTGCAGATTTATTGTATGTGGAAAATGGTTAAAAGTCATCTGCTGCAGATTTATTGTATGTGGAAAAGGGTTAAAAGTCATCTAGTGCAGATGGGTTGTATGTGAGAAAAGGTTAAAGGTGTATCCTTTAGATGGGTTGTATGTGAGAAAAGGTTAAAGGTGTATCCTGCAGATGGGTTGTATGTGAGAAAAGGTTAAAGGTGTATCCTGTAGATGGGTTGTATGTGAGAAAAGGTTAAAGGTGTATCCTGCAGATGGGTTGTATGTGAGAAAAGGTTAAAGGTGTATCCTGCAGATGGGTTGTATGTGAGAAAAGGTTAAAGGTGTATCCTGTAGATGGGTTGTATGTGAGAAAAGGTTAAAGGTGTATCCTGCAGATGGGTTGTATGTGAGAAAAGGTTAAAGGTGTATCCTGCAGATGGGTTGTATGTGAGAAAAGGTTAAAGGTGTATCCTGCAGATGGGTTGTATGTGAGAAAAGGTTAAAGGTGTATCCTGTAGATGGGTTGTATGTGAGAAAAGGTTAAAGGTGTATCCTGCAGATGGGTTGTATGTGAGAAAAGGTTAAAGGTGTATCCTGTAGATGGGTTGTATGTGAGAAAAGGTTAAAGGTGTATCCTGCAGATGGGTTGTATGTGAGAAAAGGTTAAAGGTGTATCCTGTAGATGGGTTGTATGTGAGAAAAGGTTAAAGGTGTATCCTGCAGATGGGTTGTATGTGAGAAAAGGTTAAAGGTGTATCCTGTAGATGGGTTGTATGTGAGAAAAGGTTAAAGGTGTATCCTGTAGATGGGTTGTATGTGAGAAAAGGTTAAAGGTGTATCCTGTAGATGGGTTGTATGTGAGAAAAGGTTAAAGGTGTATCCTGCAGATGGGTTGTATGTGAGAAAAGGTTAAAGGTGTATCCTGTAGATGGGTTGTATGTGAGAAAATGTTAAAGGTGTATCCTGTAGATGGGTTGTATGTGAGAAAAGGTTAAAGGTGTATCCTGTAGATGGGTTGTATGTGAGAAAAGGTTAAAGGTGTATCCTGTAGATGGGTTGTATGTGAGAAAAGGTTAAAGGTGTATCCTGTAGATGGGTTGTATGTGAGAAAAGGTTAAAGGTGTATCCTGTAGATGGGTTGTATGTGAGAAAAGGTTAAAGGTGTATCCTGTAGATGGGTTGTATGTGAGAAAAGGTTAAAGGTGTATCCTGTAGATGGGTTGTATGTGAGAAAAGGTTAAAGGTGTATCCTGCAGATGGGTTGTATGTGAGAAAAGGTTAAAGGTGTATCCTGCAGATGGGTTGTATGTGAGAAAAGGTTAAAGGTGTATCCTGTAGATGGGTTGTATGTGAGAAAAGGTTAAAGGTGTATCCTGCAGATGGGTTGTATGTGAGAAAAGGTTAAAGGTGTATCCTGCAGATGGGTTGTATGTGAGAAAAGGTTAAAGGTGTATCCTGTAGATGGGCTGTATGCGGGAAAGGTTTTAGTTGGAGAGTCATATATTTGTAATGCATCAGCATGGCTTCATTGAATTGGAGAAAGAAGCCTTAATCACTATCTAAATTATTCTTTTCATTTTGACTGCTGTAATACATGTCTTTCTGTTCAAAATCAGGCGATAAGCAATTCTCTTGTACATGGTTGCGGAGTTAATTAACATTACGACTGACTGCCTGATGTCAGAATAAATGGACCAGTAGTACTGGTAACTTACCCAGGAAACACTCTGATATAACTGAAAAATTGTTGAAAGCGGCATAAAACACCAAACAATCAATGTAGAGGGGTGTGCTGTGAAGCCCACAACCATGTTGAACACGTTTTTACAACATTACAAATATAAACAAGAGGGATAAGATGGCCCAAAATCGATCATCTGAGTGATAGTAAATTAGTAGCAAATAACTGCAAATATCTGGGAAAATTTGATCAGGAGTGCAAATGAAACTGTAAGGAGTGGACACTCTTAAAGAAATAGTAAAATGGCTTATCAGTGAAGGCCATTTGTATCTTGAAATCTAAAGAGAACTTTAATAAGAATGGAATTATAAAGTTTTGTCATTTTGCGCCTTTCCTGATGCCACCTTGCTGCCCTATTTTTAAACGAAATCAATATGGCTTGAACAGTGTTTGTAGAGGGCAGTGTTTGTAGAGGATCACTCAAAAAATATTTCTACCAAATTATTTCGGAATCGGACAAGCAGATTTTGGAGGAAAAGGATTTTAAAGTTTGGGTATTTTTCTCACTTTCTGATGCAGCAGCAACCAAAGTTCTACACAGAATGTATGTATTTGAATAATTTTGAAAGAAGACCAACAAAGGAACATTCCTGTGAAGTTAAGTTGAAATTGGTCCAGTGAAATGGTAGTTGTCATTTGTAGCTAAAAGTTCAATTTACCTCTTTTGTGATGACACTGGATGCTGTGATTTTGTAACCAAGCCATACGGCTTGATCAAATTAAGTAGGGGATCACTGAAGTAAGATTTCTATTCAATTTTCTTAAAAACAGAGAAGCACTTAAAAAAAATGGAATTTTCAAATTTGGTAAATTTTCCCCCTTTCCCCTTGACTGCCTTTTTTTTCAACCAATTTGTATGGATTGAACATTTTTTGTAGAGGGTCACACAATGAACATTTCTACCAAATAATATTGGAATATGACAAGCAGATTTAGAGAAGAAGATTTTTAAAGTTTGGACATTTTGCCCCCTTTCTGATGCCGCAGCAACCAAAGTTCTAAATGGAATTTAATTTAATTTGTTTAACAAATTTGAAAGAAGGCCACCAAAGGAACATTCCTGTGGAGTTTTATTGAAATAGGTTTAATGGTTAAGGATGAGATTATGTTTAGAGCTACAAATTGACGACGGACAACGACCAGAGAGCGATCAGAATAGATCACCTTGTGCCTTCAGCTCAGGTGATCTAAAAAGAGAAACAAGAGAAAGTTGACGCAACGCATCAATGTCGCCGGAAATCCATACTGCAGTTTTGCATAACAATTACATTATAGAAGTTGAAAAAACAGTTATTGTATATTGGAACATGAGGGGTGGGGTTAAGTGAAAATTGATCATAACTTGCATTTGTTTGTCAATGAAGTGAATGTCTCAAATTCATTGAAATAGATTTGAAGCATTTCATTGTTCAAGACCAATCTCCATTCTAAGGTAGATTGACCATACACACAGCCAACCAATTATTGCTCAGTAATGGAAATGAGTAATCTTGCCAATCATAAGTAATAATATGTATACAGCTATAGACTTGCATTTTCATTAAGGACATATTATGATTTGTGAATTCCACAATCATACACTTTTCAAGATGTTTTTGTCAGAATTTTTGAATTTTATTATTTGTCAATAAAACCACAAAACAGGCAATTTGGGATTTGCATGCAATAACAAGTCAGTTTACTTTTCCCCTGTTAAGGTCAACATTGGACACATTTGCAGCAATCTACTTTTAACACAATGAGAAAAGGGTTAACTTGCTGAAAACATGAGTTTTCTCTTTTTCTCAAAATCATATTACCTAATGGCATCTTATTATAATCATACTTTCACAAATGTTAAAAGTAATCCAATATGTTTACAAAGTAGACCATCCTCGAAATACAATATCAGCTAAACAGTTAAATTTCATTGAAATTGTTGTATGATTTCAAACTTGATTTCGAACATAAACTGGACCATACAACATGTTAATTTATTATTATTCTTTCCTTCCTTTTTTATAATGAAAATAGCAAACTACTAATGTTTTAAAATTATATAATGATATATATATGATACTTGAACATTAGCGTATGTTGCAAGTCTAATCGGGAACGAGTAAAAAAATTGTAAACACCATTAAACAATCTGCAATAGTTGGTTAATCAAATACAAACTTAAAATATTGGAAACATGAATTTCTTTTCAAATGTATCACAACTAAGTGTTTGTAAACAATCGCAACCGTAATATGTTCGAGGCATTTACATTAAATTTATCCTCAATAACAACTTGTCCTTCCAAGTGATTTCTGAAAAGCTTTTAAAAATATAAGTCGCCGGCTCCTGCCTGGCAACAAATAAGGAACAAAGACCAAATTGTTGGCAAAAATGTAACTACTATATATATATATAATATATATATAAGACCAGAGACCTAAATAGAAAGACTTAATTATATATATTGCCATCATCATCATGTTTCAAACTCTTTTCAATAATAATCATATATTCTCTTTCAAGAGATTTCTGGTAATATACATGTATCAGATATTATATTCATGTATATTTACCTAAGTTTCTGGTTATCTGGGAATTATTAAATAATTTATTAGATTTCTTAAATGCATGAATCCTTGAGAAAACACCACCCACTGTTTTGAATAAGGAATTCATTTGGTACGCAAGGCTGGTGTGGTTTTATGCTCAACGTTTTGAGGACTAGACATGTATTTATTTAGATAGTCAAGCATAATTGTTCGTGTAAAAATACCGGCTGCCAGAAGAACCGACCCCACGCGGAAGCGACCCCACTTTACTCAGAATAAGCGACCCCAGTTTTATTCTACCCCAATTATCGGTTTTAACAGGTGTGAATGGATCGGTTTTAGGTGTGAATGGAGGGTTTAAGTGTAATAAACAGTCATGAATATGGAAAAATACAACAGTGACACATTCTGTTAAACCTTGGAAAAAACGAAACAATTATTAAATTAATGATGCATAGTAAACAATCGAGTAAAAAAACAATATTGACTTTGAAAACATAAATGGAAAAAAACAAAACAAAACAATTATTAAATTAATGCTGCATAGTAAACAATCGAGTAATAGAACAATAGTGACTTTGAAAACATTTTGTTATAAATCGAAATTAAATTAAAGTTGCATAGTAAACAAACGAGTAAAAAACAAATAGTGACTTTGAAAACATAACTGGAAAAAAGGAGATATGTCCTCTATCAAACACTATTAAACAACTTCGGCATTTTGGATAATTTAGTAACATTGTGAAAAAAGGAGATATGTCCTCTATCAAACACTATTAAACAACTTCGGCATTTTGGATAATTTAGTAACATTGTGAAAAAAGGAGATATGTCCTCTATCAAACACTATTAAACGACTTCGGCATATTGGATAATTTAGTAACATTGTGAAAAAAGGAGATATGTCCTCTATCAAACACTATTAAACAACTTCGGCATTTTGGATAATTTAGTAACATTGTGAAAAAAGGAGATATGTCCTCTATCAAACATTAGTAAACATCGTAACATTGTGAAAAAAGGAGATATGTCCTCTATCAAACACTATTAAACAACTTCGGCATTTTGGATAATTTAGTAACATTGTGAAAAAAGGAGATATGTCCTCTATCAAACATTAGTAAACATAGTAACATTGTGAAAAAAGGAGATATGTCCTCTATCAAACACTATTAAACAACTTCGGCATATTGGATAATTTAGTAACATTGTGAAAAAAGGAGATATGTCCTCTATCAAACACTATTAAACAACTTCGGCATTTTGGATAATTTAGTAACATTGTGAAAAAAGGAGATATGTCCTCTATCAAACACTATTAAACGACTTCGGCATATTGGATAATTTAGTAACATTGTGAAAAAAGGAGATATGTCCTCTATCAAACATTAGTAAACATCGTAACATTGTGAAAAATGGAGATATGTCCTCTATCAAACACTATTAAACAACTTCGGCATCTTAGAAAAAACATTGTAAGAAAGGTGGACATGTGAACATATATGGTGTATACTTTGAAAGCATGATATTGGCATATCATATTGGATAATTTAGTAACATTGTGAGAAAAGAAGATATGTCCTCGGCATACTTTGAAATGGAAAACCATAATTTGAAATCTTCGTGGCAAACAAACTTGAGAAAACATTGTGAGAAAGGTGGACATGTGTACATATATGGTGATAAAAGGGGGATTTTTAAAGGATAGGTAGGCCGCATAATTTGAAAACATCTTAGAAGGCAAAGAAGGAGAAATGTCCTCTTTCAAACATACTTTGAAATGGAAAACCATAATTTGAAATCTTCGTGGCAAACAAACTTGAGAAAACATTGTGAGAAAGGTGGACATGTGTACATATATGGTGAGAAAAGGGGGATTTTTAAAGGATAGGTAGGCCGCATAAATTGAAAACATCTTAGAAGGCTAACTAAGAAAACATTGTTAATATTAATATATGGCATAAAATATATTTTGTAATGGTACTTACCGGTATTGCATATTCGATGCTGCCATTTATCACATACATCGCACGTGATGCCATGTTGTAGTGGACGAACGGGGTCAAGACACTCAATACACAAATCAGCCATTTTCACACTCACACAAGTCACAAGTAACAATAAAATCTAATTTATTAAAGTCAAAAGTAACAACAAATTAATCCAAATTATTAAAGTCACAAGTAACAAATAATAAATTTAACAATTCTGAACAGAGTTTCACGAAATTATCATCAAGTTTAATGAATATGTGATAGGCAGTTATACATACACATACATATATATATATTGTTTATTTAAACATTCGTTCGAACAGGAAAACTATCTTGAAATCATTAAAGAACACAAATACAGAACTGCCTTTATAAAATTTCGAACTTCGTCCCATAAATTAAACATTGAAAGTGGTCGTTATAACAATATTTTAAGAAATGAAAGATACTGTACAAATTGTAACTATAAATTAATTGAAAATGAATATCATTTTTTACTCATTTGTTCTAAATATTCTGATTTAAGATCTAAATACATCAAAAAATACTATTATACGTGGCCAACTCAACAAAAATTCATAAATCTGATGACATCAAATTCAAGAATTGTGTTAAACAAATTAGCTAAGTATATATTTTATGCCAATAAGACTAGAACGTGAGTACACGCGGTCTTATATGTACTGCTTTATATAGGGATACATGTATGGGTTAAATGTATATGTTATGCTTCTTTTTTGTAAATACACCTTCACTTAATTATTGTTTATATGTAAACTGTCACATTCTATTAAGGTTTGTAGATATATGTATATCAATAACCTATAACTCTTTATTCTAACATATTTTCGAAAACATTGTGAGCAAAGACGATCATATAATTAACGCCGTCGTCGCTGTATTTCCAAATCGGACTATCCCGTCTTATATTTGCCATTACTTGTATATTCTGGGAAAGATCTTGAAGCATCAGGCGAGAAGTGAAGATGGAGACCAAACTGTTTATATATATAAATATACACGGGTTGATCTTGACCTGCACTTATCGCGTGTGACATACAACTCGTCTACGAGCGACGAGGGGTTAAAAAGAAACTATTTTGTGGGTTAAATATTTATTTTTGTAATTCTCTTCTGTTAATCTATATTCTCTTAGTTATGTAAATTTGTAAATGCTATAAAACAAGTATGTTTTAATGCAATAAAATATATATATATATATATATATATATATATATATTTTTCAAATTGAGCAATTAAAATAATTATATCATTACAACAGTATCAATAAAACAAACACAATTTACGAAAATCATCAAAAGTAAGTACAAACACACATCTTTTGTGCGTATCAGGTGTTACTAAGAAAGTTGAACTCATCGTTAAATGCGCTGAAATTAAGCAAGGTTTCATCTTTTAATCTTTTGTGTGTATCAGGTGCTACTAACAAAAATAATTGCTTAATATAAGCTTAATATAATCGCAATCATTAATGTGTTTCTTTAACTTTGTTAGTAGCACCTGAACCTGATTAACACAAACATTGAAAAGATGAAACCTTGTTTAATTTTAGCGCAATTAATGTTAACGTACATTTCTAATAACATACATTTTTATTACAATGTTAACATACATTTTTATTACAATGTTAAAATACATTCTACATTTTATTCAGAATGTAGTGATCATCATCCATTCACACCTGTTAAAACCGATAATTGGGGTAGAATAAAACTGGGGTCGCTTATTCTGAGTAAAAGTGGGGTCGCTTTCGCGTGGGGTCGGTTCTTCTGGCAACCAAAATACCTACGTGTTGGGTGGATAATGAAAATGCATAAATGGGTGGTTATTACGATTGCAATTCTAACACCGATACAGTTTTCAGATAACAGAATCAATCTGACAAGTTTTAAAACTACACAGGACAATAAGGTCTATACATAAACATATTTATTACAAACGATTAAACTTAAATACATGAAAACAAAATATTTAGCTGAAGAAGAAAGGCAAATAAAATGTTATTTTACCTAAATATCGCACGTAGACAGGTCACGGGTTTTTTATGGAATCCCATGAATCAAAACTGGGAAAACCCTGTTCTTATCTCCCTTGGTATTATCTCCCGTGTTCTCTCGATTGGTTACTTGCCAGCTAAAAACGGCACTCAATTTGAAATGGGGTGGGGGCGGTGGAAATAAAATCCATAGTAAATAGTTCGACCTAATTTGAACCATTTCCTCTTTTCATTATTCCCTTTCTTGATGTTAGTTATGACGCACAATAATTCAAATCGCCTTTCGCAGACCGGTTTGGATATTAATTGATTTGAGATTAATTAGTATAAGTTATTGGGTTTGTTACTGACCTACTACGGAAATATAGGGGGTCTGTAGGATGAATAGGGGGCGAGGCGATAACAAACCCAACAATGTATTTATTTCGTCGACCACTTTAAACTGATCTATATTGTAACTTGTTGATATATGTTGGTATGTGTTGGTAGCATAATATGAAGTCATGAGTAAAATATCTATCATTCTAACATGACGTTGTTTTCCTTGCCTATAGAGAGCGAAGAAAATAACCGTTGATTATTCGTCAATAACCAATGGAAATGCACTACTTTTCACATTGGCTATTCCAGTTTAGATTATTTCTAATTTATTTAAAATTCGCCCGAGAGATTTTTTTTAAAATAAAATATAACATAAAACACCTATTCATCTACCATTTGCCAAACTTTCAAGCATATCTATCGTGTCGATTTTTAATAAATCACAATGACGTTGAACCTCTTGTGTTCGTCGTAACGTTCACTGCGGAATTAAACATTGAGACGCATCCAGGATAATTAAAATGAATACTTATTTTTTTCTTATAATTATCAATTTCATTCTAAATTTAAGCTATCTCCTAAAGTTAATGATAAAGAGTAGTATATATGTGTTTCTATTTAAAGAATTAAAGTTATTATAGTCGTAAACAATTTAGCAAAAAAAAAAAAATATATAATATTTGGATTTGTCATATGTATAAACTGACTCGTTTACTTTCCTGTTCAACTGTTGTTCTATATATGAAATATAACAAGAGAAAGTTGATGCAACGCATCAATGTCGCCGGAAATCCATACTGCAGTTATGCATAACACTAACATTATAGTAGTTGAATAAACAGTTATCAACTGAGGGGCATATTGGAACATCAGGGGTGGGGTCAAGTGAAAATGTTTCATAACTTGCATTGTTTGATCAACGAAGTGAATGATAATTGAAGCCTTTCATTGTTTATGATCAATCTCCATTCCAAAGTAGGTTGACCATACACACAACCAACTAATTATTGATCATACGCAGTAATAGAAATGAGTAATCTTGCCAATCATTAGTCTTAGTATGTATACAGTGCTTTCATAAAGGAATAATTATAATATTTGTGAATTCCACATAACACCTGAAAATAGTCATAATTGTATCATGGATATTGTGTACGTATGTTTATACAATTTCAAACAAGATATATGATTTCATATACAATAAATACGGTACTGCTGCTGCCTTGTTACGCTCAACTCATATCTACCCAATGTTCATCGTATATAAAGGTAATATTGATACATAGAAAATTGCGGTTCTTACCATTACATAATCTTCTTTTGTCCTTCTGCTCATAAGACAGAATAGCAGAGGGACCTGCTTCATCTGTTCACCCTTTTTGATGAAGGCGTGAATGGACATCAGCTGCCCAGAGCGTTTGAACGGCTCACCAAGTATCTGAAATAAGAAATAACAAAGTTAAGTCAATCTCATTTTGTTACCGTATATTCAGAACTTATCACATTAATTTTCAGATAAACAACCAGTAAAATCTCTAAAAACGAAGATAGTTCTATCAATGGGTTGTCTGTTGCAGACTATTATATCACATTAATAATCAGGTCTCAAAATTGTTGGATACGGGCTGTTATGGTATGAATTTGTGTTTTGGTCCGTAAATCGGCCTTTTTGGTCCGTAAATCGGCCTTTATGGTCCATAAATCGGCCTTTTTGGATCGGCCTTTCTGGAATTCGGCCTTTCTGGACCTATTCCGTGAGAATACTTGAATTTTATTATTTTTCAATAAAAACACAGACAATTTAGTATTTGCATGCAATAGCACGTCATTTTACCTTTCCTCTATTAAAGTCAACAGAGGACACCTTTGCAGCAATCTACTTTTAAAATAATGAGATAAGGTTTAAATCGCTGAAGACATGAGTTTTCTCTTTTTCTCAAAATGATATTAGCTTGGCATCCTAATTATATCATACTTTAACAAATGTTGAAATGTAGTCCAATATTTATGAATTAGACCACCTTCGAAATATAATATCAGCTAAACAGTTAAATCTCAATGAAATTGTTGTATAATTTAAACTTAATTTCGAACATAAACTGAGCCCTACAACATGTTAATTTATTTTAATTCTTTCCTTCCTTTTTTATAATGAAAATAACAAACTACTCATGTTTTAAAATTATATTATGATGAGCGTCCTTGTGTCAATGATGCATCACAATATGCAGATCGGAAGCAATATGCCTTTAGGGAATTAAATGACACATTTAAAATTGTCAAGAACGAAATAATTGTGTACGAAAAACCGATTCTTGAAACTTTCTTTATAGGCAGAGAATGTTCGTTCAAAGTAATTTTGGTATTAAAACCAGTTTTATCTCGGTTTGTTCTTTTCTTCATTTGTTTTGAACCAAATAAACATTTTAAATCACATATATGATTGACTATTTGTAAGTGAGTGTAAAGAGCGGCTCTCTGCAAAGGAGATTGATCTACGCAGTTGGTATGTAAACCAAATTAGACTGTGCGACGTAAAGCTTTGTAGTTATCGCCTTTGGTTACATGTAGTATATAGTGTAAAATAAAGTATTTCAGTCTAGCTAATATAGGGACTGTTTTGTCTTCGTAAATAAAAAAAAAAAAACATAAATGCGAGTCAAAATAAAGAAACTGAAAATACCTAAAACATCGGATATATTTATTTCATTTTAGATGTGTCATTACTTAGTGTTTTTAAACAAACACAATTGTAATATGTTCAAGACATCTAAATGTGTTTCTTTCTAATAAAATAATCCCCCCTCCCATGTCATTTCCGAAAACCTATTAAAAATAGAAGTCGCGGGCTTCTGCCCGGCGACTAATTATCACACTTGATTTTTTTGTATCGGATTTGAGATAACAGTATACAAATGTTGTTTTCAATATGCAATTTTGAGAATTTCGAAGTCTATTCCTGTCATGCAAAGCTTTCTTGGTATTCTATCCGTGATAATGTTGTTGTTGTTGTTGTTTGCGGCAAGTTTTTGATTAAATTGCAATTTGTATTTAACAGCTGCACAGTTATGTGTGATTAAAGGAATGATCATTACTATCTCATCTTATATTAACATCGATTTGAAGCGAATGATATAAACTCCGTCATGATATATATAGTTCACAATTTTTCCTTAAATAATTTTAAAGCAAAATTTGGTTTATTGAACGAACTCGCTGACTAATAATAAAATTATTACCTTACGTCTAATTTACTAACAAAACAAATGCCCTAGTTATTTCTTTTAAAAGAAATCATTATAATTCAGAACACCATTTCTTCTTTAATTTACTCAAATTTTGTTGGAAATATATCGGGCGGACTTTTAGTAAAACGCTATGACGTAATACTGCTGACGTGCGCGGGTACGCGCGTTGTGGAACTGAAAATGTAGCAAAATCCCTTCTTCTATCTTTCTTTTTTTACTCCATATATCCTCGTTATTTTAAACAACCGGTATACTTCGTTTTGTCTTGAGAATTGTTTTTTACCCTTAACCCAAATTTCAAGACAACCTATCGAGTTGATTTTAAGTAAATCACAATGCCATAAAACCGTAGAAGATCATACGTTTGGTCACATGTTCGTACCTAATTACTTGTGTTGTCAACACACTTCCAATTATAAAACAAAATGTATCATTACCCGACTATACGCTGTCTACAATTTACAGACACCTGTGCAATGACATTGAAGACTCACTACATAGTGCAGACAACGATGTGATAGCACTCCATGGGATATGTATGTAGACAATAAAAGTGGATTATTTACCTAAACTATACAGTGAAATATTGGCAATAAACACCTGTATTCAAAAAGCTCTAAGTTGAATTGAACTGCGGAGCTCTGTGAATACAATCAAGTCAAAACTTTCATAAAGTCTTGTACATAAGGTTTTCCAAAGGGAAGAAAGTCAGATAGTTCTTCTCGATGTTTTATCATATAAAGTGTTTCCTTAAATAACAAAAGCATGATCGCGGATAGAATAGATAGAACGCTTTGCATGACAGTTATAATCGTTGAAGTACTGAAACATGCTTTGTGTCTGATAAAGAGAAACGCATTCTGTATTTACTGTTATCTGAAGATACATTACAAAATACCTAGAGTGACAAATAGGAAAGTAATAATAAAATATATTAACAATGTCAATTTCTTCCATGATAATTCTGACGATGCTCTTGTTTGAAGAATTTCGTATCAGAAATGTTGGGTTATGTAAAATCATGAAACTTCATGTTATGTCGAATTACTATTTGATGTTCCCGTATCAATTTGTGTATGTAAATGTTTGTATGTAAATGACGAATTACATGTATTCGAATAAGTGAATTAAAATTTATCTATAAGAACTGCAAGCGACAGTTTGAGACTAATACTAATACATGGAATGTGAACAAATTTAACAGATAAACAGCGAAGTAGACAAGTCAGTTTATATAAAACATATTTAATATTCAAAGGAGTATAATAGATACAGTTTACCACTTTCGTAAAAGAATAAAATTGATTATGTTCATGAAAAATCGGGAGTTCATTTTAATAACCCTTGATACGTTTCAATTTAAATTCCGCAGTGTACGGTTTTCGCGTGACAGAGCTGTAACGTCATTGCGATTTACTAAAGATATGCACGATAGATTTTCTTGAAATTTTGGTAAATGGTAGACAAAAGGTTGTTCTAAATTATGTAAGTTTTAAAAAAAAATCTCTCGGGCGAATTTTTAATAAATTGGAAATAACCGAATTACTGTTAAAATATTTTAGCGAAAGTTTCATTTTTACTCCCCTTATGTTACGTTAATTGTCTTGGCAGTTGTATGGAAATTGCATCACTACGCAGGTAATTTCATTCTCTTCAGTCTGGTGTTAACTCTTTCCAAATACCACTTCAAACAAGAAAGTCATGGTGATTTCTTTAACAACACTGTCATTGTCGCAAAAACGTACGTTTTGACGTCAAAACGACGTTATTTCAAAGGTATTATTCCACCTTAAGAACCCCTATTAAAAGCTTTCTCCAAGAATCCAAACTAAATGTATGAGAAATCTAAACACACCGTTGTTTGCACTGGATCTCGGACAAGTTTTAGGTTGAATTTCAGGTTTCTAGCTGATTCCGTTATTTGCTGGTGTACAGAAATATGTTGTGAAAATGTCGATTTTTCAGGTTTTAACCTCAAAAATCTCTGAAACTAGATTTTTCCCAGATATAGCGAACACGCCCAGACCTAGATCACATTGAGTTCTATAAGTGTGGGGAATTTCAGCAAAATTTCTTTGTCCTCAAATCGCTGAATTTTCGGACACATTGTGACACAATAGCCCTGTAGACATTCGTTCCGTAGAACAGAATAGAAAATTCTGCTCCACTACACTCATTCTATACATATTGTTAACTTGTATAGTACAATGAAAACTAAATAATTAATTAAATAAAATTACATTGTCTTGTTGCTGAGTCTACCCCTCTTTGTCGTTTTTTCTGCAGTTATGCGTATAATGCAGTGGGTGGTCACAATTGATGGGACAGCAAACTGGTGGGTAAACTGGTTTGCTAAATAGTGCATTTATTTCCCTTTGTTAAGGTGCCGGGTCATGTTAGAATCGAAATGAAACTATCAAAAACCTTGGTTTATTGACGAATAACCCACGGTTGTTGATAGTTTATTTCTTAAATATTGATTAAAGAATTGGAATAGATATATTATTTAAAAAAAAATACACCGGTTCAACATGAACACATTTATTTCAATTCATTTCATTTCTTTCTGGGTAACTGGTAACATTTGAGCCACTTTAAGAAAACCAACCTTTGAACTGACTTTTTTACTTTACTCACCCCCTATAGAAATATAGGGGTTCTGCACGTGACACGCTTTAACCAATGAAATTGCTAGAATTTCGTAGGAGGCGAAATAAAGGCTAATAGCTGGGCTACATGTAGGATATTAGTAGTCCCTGACTAAATTAATCTGCTTAAATAATGAAGACACGGGCGAACCTTTGTACCCATACAGTCTTACCACAGACTTCTCTTTCCTACTTTATGGTATATATTCCGAGATGCATCTTTTGAAGAAAAAACTAAAAGTTATAAGAACTGAAGCCCCATTAGTTGTACGCCAATCTTATGTCCCCCATATCGCTATATAACGCGACTCATATGTTTTCCTTCATTGGGTATTATTCTACGATTCCGGTGTTCTTCTTAAACTGTTCAAATTGATAAAAAGAGAAATTACTCATAATGAACTATTTCTATCGTTGTCCTACTGACTAGTTAACTATGGCCCTGCTAGATAGATGTAACGAAACACTATTCAAATATTGGTCAGCAATACGGACACATAAAACTTGCCAAAGTTCGGGCAAATTCTACGTAATATTCAGATGTTATACTTTGTCAACATTGAATCGTTAGAGCGTCCGGCTTGGAAGCAGGAAGTCGTGGTTCGGTGACTTCCCCTCTTGGCGCTTTGGGTTGCGGGGATAGAAGTACGACTGCTGCATCTGTATACATATACATATATATATAGTACCGACCTACATCCGAGTCAGACGCTCCATCATTACACCAAAGTTCAGGTGTCGTTATTTTACCCCTGTAACACTCGGGATCAAGACGGAAAACCACTAAAACTTTTTAAACGATAACAGCTTGACACGCTTACATGTTCTCTAAAAGGGGTACTATAATCGCTACACCACTTAGTCTGTGCGTTCAATTATATTCTGATGGGCGCCGATATCTTAGTTATCCTTGGCTATCAGCCATAGCTTTTCGAGTTCAAATCCTGACTATACCAACATTATTCCCGCCAATTGAGAATAGTAAGTTTGGTTAGCGTGTTTTGTCTTTCAAAAAATGGGTTAAAAAGTGTCTTTCGGAAAAGGTAGTCATTTGTCTAGGACAATTTCAAATAATTTGAATTATATCTAAAGCTGGTCTTCATACTGTTTGATTGTTTGTTGTTTTACACCGCTTTTAAAAAAAAAGCTTTGTAAGTTACAAGTACTAATGCTATTTTTTTCCTGACAACCGCTAGTTAGTCGTAATGCTAACAACGCAACCCTGAGCGCCAAGGAGGGTCTTCTTAGTGTACACACTGACCTAAATTCAAACACATACTTATTATTTCTTCACCAATAAGGAAATCTTTACCATAAGCGATATGCCTATTGCATTCTAATCGTTAGAAAAGCAAACCATCCAACTACACAGGCGCTATGCTTTTTATATGAGCCACACAAGGTAAAAACAGGATCTTATTGCACCCGATACTGCTTTGGCATAATAAAATACGGATTTGGAGCGAAAATAGGCTGGCTACAATCTAGATGTTCTGCATTGTTACATTGGCAGAGCGTTCACATCAGGTGCCATCCATTCGTTTGGGAGACAGTTGTGCAGAGGTCGAGTTCGAGTCCCGTGATGAGCGTGATCTGACTTTGGGAGTTTTCAACACAAACGGCACGAGTACTGGTTACGTCTCCAGGCAACGGACATCGAGCATGATGTATATAAGCTGAAAGCTTGTTTCGCTGTTGATATAAACTGGACTGTCTTTCCGGTTTTTTTACCATCCATCCTTATGTCTACATTAGTTGGGCTAAACGTTTTTTTCTGTTTGTCAAATTCATGTTATGGTCACACGGTCACCTATACATTGTCATCAGCATAACAATACAATAGTTCGAACATAAATATGATGCGAGTTTTTTTAGGTATAATCTCCATTTGCCATTTTTTTGCTTCAGCCATTGTCTCAATAAAGTTTCAGTGTAACCCTTTCCCTCATACAACAATTCTGCAGCAGACGACTTTAAACATATTTTGTCAAAAATAGAAAATCTCCATAATTGAATGGATAACCTATGAAATTGTGACAAAATGAGAAAGGGGGTCAGTCTACTATCTTGTCCTCTGGGTCAACCATTCCCTATTGTGTGCAACAATTGACCCAGCAGACACGTTCTACTCTGAATCAAGAGGAATTTATTTACTGAAGTTTTAACGCAGTGTTGTACAGAACATCAGTTTTATCAGGGCGGGAAGTCCAGATGCCGGGTGTTTCCTACCTTTCTCGCACCTCCATACAGCATGTCATCCCATGTAATGTTCCTACACAGACTACTAAGTCCATAAGTCGAAGACGAATGACGCTTATCATAGACATAGACATAGTTGTATTTACGTATACACATGGTTCTTCGTCAAACTTATTGAATGTACACAAGTAAACACGTCATAATGATACAAATATTTAAAAAAAAAAAAAAATATATATAAAAAAACTAGTACAGTACCAGCAATAACATAACGAAACTAGCTAAACTGTTTTGCAATGAAAGATACGTTCCAAGAAAGGGTTCGAGTTAACCCTTCCCCTCATACGACAATTCTGCAGCAGACGACTTCGAGCATATTTTGTCAACAAATAGATACTTTCTTAGTTGAATGGATAACCTATGACTTAAGGTGGACAACATTGTGGAAAAAGGAGAAATTGCTCGTTTTGAGCATTGTTTTCTTCTGTCACTATACTTTCAAAAAGCTATCTGCTGCAGAGACGTCAGAAGCGTCTATATCAGGGAAAGGGTTAAACGATACCACAAGCTCAAGTTATCGCGAGTCCACTGTATACATGTATATATTGGCATCACATTTCCATCGACTGTGAAATATTCCTTGACCTACAAGCATATGTCTGCTGCAGAGGCGTCAGAAAGCGTCTATATTGGGGGAAGGGTTAAACGATATCACAAGCTCACGTTATCGCGAGTCCACTGTATAAATACATATATGGCATCACATTTCCATCGACTGTGAACTCTTCCTTGACCTACAAGCATCAAGTTTACATGTACTGAAAGAGCTCTAAGATAAAAGTGATGTTTTGGCCTGGGGCTTTAGGCCCTGGTCATAGTAGTAATACCATTGTTAGCACCAAACAACGCATGAGAAACTGCGCAAGAAAAATAGTTCATCATGGATTCAACAAAACTGCATTTAAAACGTTAGGATCTCCACCATAAATATCATTTTAGTGTTGTTGGAACA
The DNA here is from genome assembly GCA_031761405.1 of Serripes groenlandicus. Lineage (NCBI taxonomy): Eukaryota > Metazoa > Mollusca > Bivalvia > Cardiida > Cardiidae > Serripes > Serripes groenlandicus. Next base: position 38,626,469 of record JASEVX010000010.1, on the reverse strand, counting down.
TCAGTAAAAAACTTAAGGCGTTAATACTTCAATATAAGTTTAAGAAATGCTTGAGAAATTAATGCGCCGAGAGGTCAAATACGGACGCTTGTTAAGATTATTAACATTCGCGAAGAGGAACGGAAAAAAAGAAAGAAGTCATGTGAAATATACATTGGCGGATTAACCGGGGGCCGTAGCGCCCGTGCGTCGAAAGATTAATGAAAAACAAAGAAAAAGCATGGCAAATGTAGTGACGGATTTAACGGGGGCCCATAGGGCCTCGTGCCCGACTCCACCCACCCCACGAAATAAGTCACGTGAAATATTCAGTTGCGGATTAACCGGGGGGGGGGGGGGGGGGGGCGTAGGGCCCGTGCGTCAAAAATCTAACCTGTCGGCAGCCACCAGGCCGTCAGCACTGCAGTGCTTTTATTTAATATTATTTTCACTTCCAACATACAACAAACCTGAAGCAGATAATTTTGATTTCGTCTTACATTTAAGCAGAAATAGTAGTGGAAGTCTCTAGAAGAAAGATATACGTATTGGATATTGTTGAAAACAACGTGGCAAAAGACATTTCTTCGTTTGCCGCAATTTTGACACTTTTGTTAGCCACATGCTGTCAGCACATTCGGTGCTGTAGTTAATAGTATTTACCCCTCCCACATACAACATATCTGCAGCAGACACTTTTGAAAACATCTTAGCAGAAAAAGTGATGGTCTCCAGAAAGAAAATATACGTTTTTGATATTGTTGAAAGCATTGTGGCATTGCTCGTTTTGAGCAATTTCTTCTTTTGTCACTATGTTTTCAAAAAGCCGTCTGCTGCAGAGGCGTCAGAAAGCGTCTATATGAGGGAAAGAGTTATTAACCCTGAGCAGTCGAAATATTCACCCGACTGTGACAATTCTTGTTTGCATTATCAAAAGCATTATATTCAGTATAAAACACAGATATATTGAACTAAAAGTGTTAACGTGATGGTAGTGAGAAGTAAGCATCCACCAATGTAGAGCCAGGTAAGCCGGCTCGACCAGATTTTTGTTTTTTGAACTCAACTGTTATCTTGATATTCCTAGTTCTGGCTAGGGAATCTTCCAAATGCAAAGCTGGACAAGTTCATTAAGAGAGATATTGTGGAGGTGAAAGTTGTAAACTGCTCCCTCTCTAGACCGCTTCCGTATCTAAGCCTCCGTCAAAGTACATGGAACACATTTAAGATATAAATAGAAAACATTAAAATCAGATAACATACCTCAACAGTTGATAAAGAACTTTATTATATGCCTTTACATTTTCCGGTGGAAAAACATGCAGATTGACATGCGCATCCCAGTCAACCATTCGTTTCGGTGACGGCAACGTCTCCTATGGGTGTTGGTATGCAAGACGTTTGTTCTACAGTTGACGTCTGTCATACGTTTTTAATACGTATTGGTAACCAAAACCATATGGCCACTAGGTGAAGACTTTGATCTTTTTTTAGCAGATGTCTGCAATACGTTTTCAATACGAATTGATAACCAACACCATATGGACACAAAGTGAAGACTTTGAAAGACATACGGTAGACGTCTGCATTTTCAATACGTATTGGTAACCCAAACCATATGGCCAATAAGTGAAGACTTTGAAAAAAATATACTAGACGTCTGCAATACGTTTTAAAAACATACTGATAATCAAACGCTTTATTATAAGTACAAAAGTTAACGTGCTAAATTGTTACACTATAGTTAGCTAAATATAAATTTTTCAATTGCCACATTTTTAAAAATTGATAATAAAATAATTCCTTAATACACAAATATTCATAATTTAACTTAAACATATATGCGTTTTATTCATATATTCAGTGACGTCTGGAAAACGTCTTCAAGACGTCACGTCACATCCAGGTACTTTAACTGAAATCGAGGCCGCCGCCATATTAGATGATTCCGAAAAACAGATCGAAAGTTTCTCTAGCTGTTTTGTCCGGAACTGCAGGTAATATAGACCGACACGTATATCTGTGCATGCCAATTTATACTATGATGATTACAGAATGTGTGTAACGATCAATGGAATATTGCCACCCTGTGTAGCTATAAATCAGCATGCGTTGAATCAATCAATATTCCCGCCCTGTTTAGCGCGTGTGAAAGAAGAAGAACATGCTTCTTTTTAACCGTTAGAAAATTAGAATTATGTGGGGTTTTCTGAGATAACTAGTATAGATCTACCCATAACCGTAATTTTCACACAAATACGAATATGTCACACATTTGTGAAAATTCATTTGTGTACCTCCAGGATGCTAGGTCAAGGTCAAAGGGGTGTAAAACTGTCAAATTCTTTAGCACTCAATATGTTGATAACCTTTCGACACTGATACTTCATATGTGTAGTAGAAGTTCCATGTTGCTTTAAGGGGTCACTTGGTCAAAGGTCAATGTCACGTAAGGTCATAAACATGTAATCCTTTAACATTAAGCATCTTGATATCTGTTTGACGCAAATCATGATCGTTCTCAATGAATATACTCAATTAAACTCTCTCCCATAACAGTGCTAGTTTCCTGAATGCAACAGTTGTCTACATGAATATGTGCATGATACCTTATAATATTATATGTAAAAATTTGTAAATGTTTTAACAGAGGCCCACAGGGAAGACTGGGCATGCCCAACTGTGCAGCCTCTATAAATAAAGTCTTTATTATTAATATACGATCATTTTTGATTTTGTGACTATAGGATTGCCCGATTCCGTCCGTCTGTCCGTCGCAGTTCATGTCCGGTCAATTACTTCATGATGCATGGACCGATTTACATCAAGACAATGAGTGGCGTGCAGGGTCACACTGCACTTTTGGACATTTTTGTTATGTAACGTGTAGTGATGGTGCCGTTTGCGTTGACTCATATCTTCTAAGATCATAACCGGATTTTAGTTCCTTTCTAGGTAAATGTTCACCTCATCCGAACGACACACATATTTCATTTTTCAGCCTCGCCGACTAAAGGTCATGGTCACCGTTCAATGTAACAGGATTGTGTGTCACATATGTTTGATATTTTTTCTAGCATACCTTAAATTACTTTTTTGTGAAAAATTTGACATAGAAAAACGCATTTTTGTACATTTCACCAAAAAGCGCGTGTGATGATGTTTACTGAACTCATGGCGCAGTAATGTTTATTCACTGCATACGTCAAGAAGTTCCTTCAATATAACGTCTTTTAATGGTTATTTTGTTTTGTTTCGAAGCTTTATTTTTTGAAAGTTAATGTTTATGGAAATCATCTATTGAATTATCATTGACGCCGCGTGGAAGCGCGGCGTCAGTATGGGATCGGTTTTAATTTTGTACCATGGGGTGACGTAATCGAAAAGGGAGAAACCAATGTTATTATTGTTAAAAAGACCTCTGTTGTTTGTCTGAAAAAAACCAAACTTTATGAATCAATAAATTGTATTAAATGATTAAAGACACAAAAAGATACAAAATACTGAAAATAGGCATGTCTTCTACCGTTATTACAAAATTTTAAACTCATCTAATGGGTATTTAATAACTTTCCCCTAACTTCCTAGGCTACGTTCTTTTTATAGTTTGGTTTACGACCCGATTCATCAAAGATCAGAAAAAAGTTTCTGGCGATGTTTTTGCCTATTTACAATATTGAGATTTTTAAATAAATGGGTAATCTTTAAAAAATCAATGATGATTCATTTTAATTACTACATATTACAGTATAATTCTAGAAACTGTAAAAACAACAATAACTCAACTATGCAATAGGCATGGCCGTAACGTGACCCGTTCTATTTGTAAATGCAGCATGTCATCGCTTGGCGATTTTGGTTATGCTTATTGAATAGACGACAAGGGTGTCATCGGTTCCCATAGAGTAATTAAGTTGTCTCTGCTTCCTTCCGTTATGAATACTTCGCTGTTTTCACGACTTCATCCGATTTCTAAAATTCATTGGATTCGTACTCGGTTTTTCATGTTTCGTTCGAGATGAACGATTCGTACCAACTGGTTTTCGCTCTTTGCTCTTGAGGAACTGACTTGACCATTTTCTTTTGTTTATTTTTCAGTTTTCTACTGGCATGTTTAAAACAATTAAAGTGACATTACAAACAAACAAAACAGACTTAATAATTCTTGCTATATGTTGACTATAAATGTGAACTTTCATAATGCTCAATCTTGATTATAAATATCTTCTTTTTTTTTTAATTACTTCGTATTTTTTGTTTATATACTCCCGCTTTTGCTGTCATACTTCTGCTAAACTGGAAGGAGAATAGACTCCCCCCTCTCCTTCCTAAGCTTGTGTCACACTTAACTTATAACTATAGGCAATAAACCTTAATATATGTTAATATTTAAGCACGTATGTTTGTTTTTTATCTAATGGATCTAGTTAGAGGATTTTAACAGTTTATTGGTAAAAAAAACCACTTGAGAAACTTCAGCTTGTATGACACATTATAGTTGCAGTGAATTTTAAGCAAAACGGAAACCAAATGGTTTCAGGACTAAACTTGTCATTTCACGACTAAATTTCACATGCTGAATATCACATAGATCGTAGCATATAAAACTTTTAATCCCTACGTCATTATTGACCCTTTCTGCTCTTGGTAACCTTTTTATATAGGCTATGGTAGCCAGGTGAGCAATATAGACACATCTTGGCCATCTTGTTTAACATAAAGGTACATTTGGTCTTCTTGTTCGAAATATTTACATCCTGTCTGCTTGCACAGGTTATTTAAATGTACTGAACTGCATCTGCTACCTTTAAGTCATGCTTCAAAATCATGCGCGGCGTCTTTGATGCTTTGCATCAAAATTGTTCTTGTAATTATGTTTGTTTGTTTGGAGTTTAACGCCGCTTTCAACAGCTTTGGTCATATCACGGCGGTCAGTGCACCTACCCATGTTTTCCTGTCTTTCCCACACCAGTACTTACACAACATTCTTTCGATTGTAATTATGCTTACATAAAGTGTATAATAAAAGAAATAAAAAGTATTGTGTCACAGCGCGTGACTCATCTAGCAAGGGGTGTGCCAGATAGAGTTTTCCAGCACGACTGAATTCACCGGAAATGCCTATCCGGTGTGCTAGAAAAAGAGGTCCGACGTTATATCAACGTTGGACTTGGCTCATACACGACGTAAACGTGTTCATATTGTTTTATTATGTCCCGTGATATATATATACAATATATGTCAAAAAACTCTTAACTCGTGCGATAATGTTTAAATGCATTACATTTAAAATGTATTAACACTAAATTTCTGTTCAAGTAGCATGTGAATATAAAACTAAAGTTACTTGATAATTTAAGATATTTGAATTTCATTATAAATCAAGCCAAACTGTTTTTTCAACGTTGTAATATCATAAAATTGTCATTTTGGTTTGAATTGTATTAGACTCGCGTTGGATATAAAAATATGGTCGTACCCCGACGTTGAGATATGACGTCTAAAACACTTTCAAATCCAACTATAATCCAACGTTATTTTAATGTTGGGGTCCTTAGTTGGCACAACGTCCACCCAACGTCAATGTTAACCTGTACATGCATGGAGGTATGTCTCCACATGTATATCTCGGTCTTGCTGAAAAATACCAGTATCACATGTTTCAGAGATGTTTTTAATGTCCAACACAATATATATATATATGCTTTAAGGTAACTTTTGAAATGGTTATATTTCATAATCAATTATGCAATAGGGCATAATACTTAAAAGTGCATTAGTTGGTCCTTTTTGTACAATATATGTTAGTTTGAAGACCAATTTGAAAAGGAAAACAAGACCTCGGGCTGAGGGTGTCCCGCCCTTCTAAGAAAATCAGATATTAAATGGTATCACTATGCAAAAAGAAAGAAAAGTTGATAAAATGTGAAAAAGTAAGTGTCTGTCGCATTGTTATCAACATGTCATGATAAATAATAATAATTCCAGCAGGGGTTGCTGAGATATAAGAAAGTTTAAGTTTTGAGGTTAAGTTACCTAACAAAGGTCAAGTTCTGCACAATTATGACCTCGACCCTGAACATTTTGATGTTGACACGGATGTCCCATGACCAAACAATACATCTGACAAAGTTTCAGAAAAAATCCAGCATGGGTTGCTGAGATATAAGAAAGGTTAAGTTTTGAGGTTAAGTTATCTAACAAAGGTCAAGTTCTGCACAATTATGACCTTGACCCTGAACATTTTGACGTTGATGGATATCCCATGACCAAACAATACATCTGACAACGTTTCAGAAGAATTCCAGCAGGGGTTGCTGAGATATAAAAAAGTTTTAAGTTTTGAGGTTAAGTTACCTAACAAAGGTCAAGTTCTGCACAATTATGACCTTGATCCTGAACATTTTGACGTTGATGGATGTCCCATGACCAAACAATACATCTGACAAAGTTTCAGAAAAATTCCAGCAGGGGTTGCTGAGATATAAAAAAGGGTCAAGTTCTGCACAATTATGACCTTGACCCTGAACATTTTGACGTTGATGGATGTCCCATGACCAAACAATACATCTGACAAAGTTTCAGAAGAATTCCAGCAGGGGTTGCTGAGATATAAGAAAGTTTTAAGTTTTGAGGTTAAGTTACCTAACAAATGTCAAGTTCTGCACAATTATGACCTTGACCCTGACAATTTTGACGTTGACAGATGTCCCATGACCAAACAATACAGCTAACAAAGTTTCAGAACAATTTAAATAGGGGTTGCCGAGATATAGCTATTTGTAAAAGCGGCCGCCGTCGCCGGAAAAGTGACTACTATGTCTCACTCCACTATCGTGGGCGAGACAAAAAGGGAAAAAATGCTCTATTCAAGCACTCTCTGGATACAATATCTAATTGAAAGATTTCCTGAAATATTTCTGCCAAAAGAAAGTAACAGGTGTGTGTGGTTTATGCTAAAATAAACAGTTCTCTGGTAATAGTCCGCTATATAATAGGCCTAGTATATCAGTAGACAGAATTATATATGCAGGTCTTCGTTGTCGAATCATTTTCACAATACATCCAACTAAAAGTGTTGACGCTGGTATTATAAACAAGCACAGTTGGTAAGAGCACATTATTATGTCTGAATTTAGCTCTTCGTGGGTTCGATTCAAATGCCAAGCTGCTACATCTTCCCCCATACTTTTCTAATTTATATAGAATCAGAGACATATAAATACATATGTCTCTGATATAATTAACATTTGAACATTTGTAAACATTAAACTTGTTCATACATTCTGTTATCAATATAACAATATAAGCGTTATTCGTTGTCGAATATCAGTGGGTGATTTTCGATTGCTAACCTGGTTAAAAAGTTGTTATTTGATGTATGACAAAAAATGCGTGCGTCGGCCGGGACTCGAATCGACTGCTTGGAAGGCAACTATGCTAACCTTTACACAACCGACGCATATGACTGTTGATTCTGAATTGCGATTGCTAACTGTAAGTAATTCAGAAACTGGTTAAAACGTTGTTATTTGATGTATGACAAAAAAAACGTGGTTCGGCCGGCACTCGAACCCGGATCAACTGCTTGGAAGGTAACCATCATAGGTCAACATTTCTCTAAAACATGATAAATTATTGAATAATCGGGTGAATTATAAAATGTCTGTGACATTATAAAAATATGAGGTACCATGGGGGGCGGGCCACTCTAGTAACGTCTTTCTGAGATTTGAAGCGAAACAAGTTGGTTTGAAAATCTAAATAAATATTTTAAAAATAGATGTATCAACACACTATTTCCATCAAATTTACCACTAGCCATTGCTAAAAACCATACCATTTCCACTGTTCACCGACAGGGGCGTAGCTCCCTTTAGGCACTGTAGGCACATGCCTACACATTTTTTCTAAAAATGCCCAAAAATGCCGCTGCGTGCGATAAACCATCTGCGTAATGTATCGACTAGATCAGCCTGCGCAGACTGATCCGGCCGACACATTCCCTCTTAGGAGGATTGAGTGTATAGAGTAGTGATCTGAAACAGAAAATCCACAGGATGCGAAAGTGTCTAACTCCGGGAAGGCCTGTGGCATCCTTAGGCTGATCCGGGTCGATACTTTACGCAGAGTCAACAATGTTGATTTTCTCACGAGACGGTCTATACATTGATTATTGCAAAGCTACGCCCCTGACCGAAATGCATAGCAGTTGATGAATATCAAATATTATGGTGAACAACGACACTAACGTCAGAACTGGCTCTCTTGGAAGTGACATAAGTTTCCCGCTGAGTTCTCGCATCCAAACATGCAATGCAACGCCATTTGTATTTGTTATAAGTAATTTGATGTATGACAAAAAAAACGTGCGTCGGCCGGGACTCAAACCCGGATCGACTGCTTGGAAGGCAACCATGCTAACCTTACACCACCGACGCATATGACTGAACCCGGATCGACTGCTTGGAAAGCAACCATGCTAACCGTTACACCGACGCAAATGTATATTGATTTTGAAATTCGATTGCTAACTTTAAGAAATTCATAAACTTGTTTATGAGTTGTTATTTGATGTATAATAAAAAAAATGCGTCGGCCGGGAATGGAACTCGGATCTATTGCTTGGAGGGCAACCATGATAACCAATATATTAGATAAACGTTGAATTTCAAGAAGCTTTTTATTTATTCATGTTATTCTTAAATTATGGTGGCATATTACTGCCGTAAGATAACCAGTTAATGTTTTGTACATTATTAACTGGTTATCTAGTTAGGGTTTGCGAATTTCACTTAATAAGTAACATACTAACTAGTTAACTAGATAGGATTCTTGTTACCACTTATTTGATATTCTCCAAACGTAAGACTAAAACAGGCATGAAAGTGCCCAGAACTGCCACCAGTTACCTTACCATGCTGTAACATAAGATTAACACGAGCATTAACTTACAACTGAAACACATTCGTGTTATCAGTTATCGATCACGCGTGTATTGCGCAATAAACGCGTGATCGATAACTGGTAACACGAATCCTATCTAGTTAACCACTTAGTATGTCACATACTAACTGGTTAACTAGATAACATTCGTGTTACCAGTTCTAAATAGATACTGCGGAGGTCCTTTGTATTTTTCCTTTGGATCGATAACTGTCCAAAGGAAAAATACAAAGGACCTCCGCAGTATCTATAACTAAGTGGTTAACTACATAGGATTCGTGTTACCAGTTATAGTGCCCAGAACTGCCACCAGTTACCTTACCATGCTGTAAAATAAGATTTACACGAGCATTAACTTACAACTGAAACACATTCGTGTTATCAGTTATCGATCACGCGTGTATTGCGCAATAAACGCGTGATCGATAACTGGTAACACGAATCCTATCTAGTTAACCACTTAGTATGTCACATACTAACTGGTTAACTAGATAACATTCGTGTTACCAGTTATAAATAGATACTGCGGAGGTCCTTTGTATTTTTCCTTTGGATCGATAACTGTCCAAAGGAAAAATACAAAGGACCTCCGCAGTATCTATTACTAAGTGGTTAACTAGATAGGATTCGTGTTACCAGTTATAAATAGATACTGCGGAGGTCCTTTGTATTTTTCCTTTGGATCGATAACTGTCCAAAGGAAAAATACAAAGGAACTCCGCAGTATATATTACTAAGTGGTTAACTAGATAGGATTCGTGTTACCAGTTATAAATAGATACTGCGGAGGTCCTTTATGTTTTTCCCTTGGATCGATAACTGTCCAAAGGAAAAATACAAAGGAACTCCGCAGTATCTATTTATAACTGGTAACACGAATGCTATCTAGTTAACTAGTAAGTATGTGACATAATAAGTAGTTAACTAGATAGGATTTCAGTTGTACGTTAGTGATATTGCGGAGGTCCTTCGTATTTTTCCTAAATGAACTTGCGTGATCGATAACTGTCCAAAGGAAAAATACAAAGGACCTCCGCAGTATCTATTACTAAGTGGTTAACTAGATAGGATTCGTGTTACCAGTTATAAATAGATACTGCGGAGGTTCTTTGTATTTTTCCTTTGGATTGATAACTGTCCAAAGGAAAAATACAAAGGACCTCCGCAGTATATATTACTAAGTGGTTAACTAGATAGGATTCGTGTTACCAGTTATAAATAGATACTGCGGAGGTCCTTTGTGTTTTTCCCTTGGATCGATAACTGTCCAAAGGAAAAATACAAAGGAACTCCGCAGTATCTATTTATAACTGGTAACACGAATGTTATCTAGTTAACTAGTTAGTATGTGACATAATAAGTAGTTAACTAGATAGGATTTCAGTTGTACGTTATTGATACTGCGGAGGTCCTTCGTATTTTTCCTAAATGAAGTTGCAACTTCCATAGCGGAAAAATTCAAAGGACGTACGTTAATGGTCGTTTAAGTCTTATTTTACAGCAAGAAAAGGTAACTGGTGGCAGTTCTGGGCACTTTCATGCCTGTTTTCGTCTTACGTTTCGAGAATATCAAATAAGTGGTAACACGAATTTTATCTAGTTAACTAGTTAGTATGTTACTTATTAAGTGAAATTCGCAAACCCTAACTAGATCACCAGTTACTATTTACAAAACACTAACTGGTTATCTTACGGCAGTAATATGCCACCATACTTTTCCCATCAATATCACTCTTATGATCCAACCAAACCCAATGTTGTTTGTACTTAAATGAATCGTGCCCAAATCATAGGGTTATCGTATAAAATAAGGATTTTAGAACAAGAAAAACCCTCCTGATTTAGAGCCCTGACTTAAAAAGTTTCATATTGTCAGTTGATGCGAGTTAGAAAATGACAGTAGGAGTACGCGTGTAAAGCCATACACGAACTATTTTATGAGAGTATTTATAACCTATCATGCATGACTAACCACCCGTTAAATTATTCAGGAATGTACATCTTAGTTTTAAGTGTACAAAGTATTTATAATGGCACAAAGTATTTATAATGGCCACAAGGTATTTATAATGGCACAAAGTATTTATAACATGTCCATATAGAATGTAAAAATAACGCAACAAACCTGTAAAAGGTATCATAGTTGCCGTGCAATTCATTGTCTAACATCGGCTTCAAACCGAACAAGGCAGCAACAAAATCATTGCCTTCCAATGGCACTAATAAGTTGGAAACAGTTCTACAAAACTTAAATAAAGTGCTGTGCTGAAAGGAAACAGTACATGATCGTACACCTGTACAGTTAATCAAGATATGCTCCCTTAGACCCGTTCTAACATCGCTACAGCCACATCGTGTGCACTGAGAACACTCTGTATAAGCCGTGCATGCAATTAGCTGAGCGATGGAAAAGTAAGCACGAATCATATTCGGATTACGTTTAGCATAATCCCATACTGGACTGATTGAGAATCGTTTCTGTAATTGTCTATATAACACAAACTGGGCTGTAGATGTTCTTACACTCGATTCCCCGATATAATAATTTGATACTATTGTATCAATACAATGTTTCCAAATATTTTGTTTGGGAATACACTATAATCAATGTGATCGTGTAATACATTGTAAATTATATACTTGTTTAGAATATATTATCAATAAATACAATATCAGAAACAAACCCGGTATCGGAATTACTATTTACAAAGGAAAAGAGACGCAATAAAAACAAACGTTTGGTTGCACAGTCCCTCTCCAAACGACAAAGTTGACCAAGAAAGGCGAGTTTTCTCTTCTCTATTTCAGCTTCAATAGGAAGAACACAACAATCCAGGAAAGACATGAGTGTTCGAACAATTTGTCGTAATAAGGCTGAATAAGTGTTGAAAATTGCGTCAAACCAATAAATCAATCTGTAGAATCAAGAAATCGAGAACATGATAGCTTGGTTTTTATTTATTCGGCATATAAATTTAATTAAGTTTAAATTACATGGCCATAAACATATTTCTATGAAGGTTTAATAAATGAACTTATTGCATACTTTCATATTGTTCCGTTCACTTTGCATTGAAGAAAGTGGTCATGATTATAGGTTATTGACCCTGTACTGAGAAATCATCTTGGGTTGACCTTGCCGAGCTTGCGAGGCTACGTTCGCCAAAGAACGGAAGTCCAATGATAATTTCACAGTACAGGGTCAATAACCTTTTGATTGCATACTTTCATATGGAAAACCTTTTTAAATTGAATTTAAATTATTTAATCAAAATTAAGATTTGTGACAAAAGGAGATATTGCTCATTTTGAACACTTTCTCCTTCCGTCATAACGTTGTTAAAAGTCGTCTGCTGCAGACGGGGAAAGGTTAGTTGTTTTGATGGATAAATGTTCCATTTTTATTTCAAATATCTACGTTAAAACATGGAAACATTGAAAAATCTCTTTGACAAAATGTTTTCAAAAAATGTCTGCTACAGGTGGGGGAGGGTTTAGAACATGACATACAACCTTTACGGGAATAATTCCAGGAACATGGAACAATGTGTTTTGCCAACAAACTATCCGTTTGTACACAAATGATTATATGCTTCTGATACTAGAAAGAATCGACACTGGGCAAACTCTTGTGATCATCATCAGCCAAAACATGAAAGGGTATGATTTTGAAATGATCAAGTGCATGAGATAGGGTACAAGTTTGCATTAATGAACAGTTTAGGTTCAGATCAGCCTGTACATCTGAGCCGTCTCATCAGAATATACACAACTTGATAGAAGCATCTAACAAAACTTGTACGTGTATATGTTATATGTGAACAGCGTAGATATTAGTTAGACTGATCTGAATTAAGACTTATTGACAATCAGTGCAGATTCAGCTGTGTGGATGCACAGGGGGATATGTATCTGTACTGATCAGAAATGCCTTAACCCTTTCCCAAAAATCTGCAGAAGACGACTTTGAAAACATCTGAGTAGAAATATGGAAAAATCTATATAAATAGAGTTGTAAACATTGTGGCATAAGGAGAAATTGTTTTTTTTAAAGCAATTTCTTCTTTTTCACAATGTTTTCAAAAGTCGTGTGTTTTTCTAAGTCTTAACATATTTTTATTATATAATATTTACCCGTCATTTAATACCCGATATAAAATCTCAAATCCGATTTATTTCATCCAAGAAATTCTCCGCGTACCGCTTATAGTACAATAACACATTCTAGCGTTATCCAAATCTGTGTGAGGGGCCAAGAGCTGTTGGTGCAGATGTGCATTGTAATTACAACCTTCACTGAAGTCTTTGTTAAGCCTATCTCGATATGTAAACTGGTTATATTTTCATCAACATGTTTATAACATGTGTGCCGGTTGTTTTATTATAATTTATGCATGATAAGGATTTACAGGATATCTGAATTCTTTTAGAAACATCAAATTGACACATGGGTTTAATATATGTCACCCTATATATAACATCTGCCACTCACTTTTTATTCTCATCACTATGTGTAATTACCCCCAGACATACTTCTCTCTCCCTGATCTTTAATTTGTTCTCACTGTTACCAAACCTTTTACACTCATTCCTTGGCTTTGGTGTGTACTGGTATTTTATTATTAACACAAATATTTGTTCAAACAAATCACAACTTCCATTTCTTCATCCGGTTCTCCACTTGTTCCGACTTCAAGAATCCATTTTGCAGAATAATATCTGCTAAGACTGACCACTTAACATCAAAGACGATTCTAGTGGACAGCCGTCTAGATTCATCGAAACGAGAGGCAACTTTCTCAGAAAAGTGTCTAATTGATTGCTGGATAACATCCAAGCGTGAAGATGTAGCATAGCCGGGTTGGCATTAAAACGCCACCTTAGCTGCTATGATGGAATCTTTTCGAATATGAAAGCTACGAGGAACATCCGCGAGACAAGTCAGAAGGTCCTTAAACCATGACCTCCGATGCCAAAAGGGGGCTATCAGTAGGACTCTATGTACTGCTGAGAGCGAAAGATTTTCCGAAGCATGATTGGGATCAACAGGAAAGTGTACCCGAACAGAAGGTCCCAATCGAGGGCCAATGCGTCCACTACCCTTGCTACAGAGTCGTACATCGGTGACAGTAGCAATCGATGATCGACTTTGTGGCAAAGAGATCCACTAACGGAGTTCCGAAACGGGGAAACAGGGAGTGAACTATTTCATTCAATGTCCCATCCGCAGGCAAGATTGTTCCGACGCGACAGCTTGTCCGTCAGAGCATTGAGGCGACCAGGGACATGCTTGACTAGAAAGACAAGCGATATTTACTGGTACCACAGAAGGAGTATATGTATTACATTTGCTCCGTGTTATGGCACTAGTAATGTATGTAATGTCACTGGTAATGTATGTAATGGTATTGGTAATGTATGTAATAGTACTGGTAATATATGCAATGGTACTGTTTATGTATGGTATGGTACTGGTAATGTATGTTATGGCACTGGTAATGTATGTAATGGTATTGGTAATGTATGTAATAGTACTGGTAATATATGCAATGGTACTGTTTATGTATGGTATGGTACTGGTAATGTATCTTATGGCACTGGTAATGTATGTAATGGTATTGGTAATGTATGTAATAGTACTGGTAATATATGTAATAGTTCTGGTAATATATGCAATGGTACTGTTTATGTATGGTATGGTACTGGTAATGTATGTTATGGCACTGGTAATGTATGTAATGGTATTGGTAATGTATGTAATAGTACTGGTAATATATGCAATGGTACTGTTTATGTATGGTATGGTACTGGTAATGTATGTTATGGCACTGGTAATGTATGTAATGGTATTGGTAATGTATGTAATAGTACTGGTAATATATGTAATAGTACTGGTAATATATGCAATGGTACTGTTTATGTATGGTATGGTACTGGTAATGTATGTTATGGCACTGGTAATGTATGTAATGGTATTGGTAATGTATGTAATAGTACTGGTAATATATGTAATAGTACTGGTAATATATGCAATGGTACTGTTTATGTATGGTATGGTACTGGTAATGTATGTTATGGCACTGGTAATGTATGTAACGGTATTGGTAATGTATGTAATAGTACTGGTAATATATGCAATGGTACTGTTTATGTATGGTATGGTACTGGTAATGTATGTTATGGCACTGGTAATGTATGTAATGGTATTGGTAATGTATGTAATAGTACTGGTAATATATGCAATGGTACTGTTTATGTATGGTATGGTACTGGTAATGTATGTTATGGCACTGGTAATGTATGTAATGGTATTGGTAATGTATGTAATAGTACTGGTAATATATACAATGGTACTGTTTATGTATGGTATGGTACTGGTAATGTATGTTATGGCACTGGTAATGTATGTAATGGTATTGGTAATGTATGTAATAGTACTGGTAATATATGCAATGGTACTGTTTATGTATGGTATGGTACTGGTAATGTATGTTATGGCACTGGTAATGTATGTAATGGTATTGGTAATAGTACTGGTAATATATGTAATAGTACTGGTAATATATGCAATGGTACTGTTTATGTATGGTATGGTACTGGTAATGTATGTTATGGCACTGGTAATGTATGCAATGGTATTGGTAATGTATGTAATAGTACTGGTAATATATGCAATGGTACTGTTTATGTATGGTATGGTACTGGTAATGTATGTTATGGCACTGGTAATGTATGTAATGGTATTGGTAATAGTACTGGTAATATATGTAATAGTACTGGTAATATATGCAATGGTACTGTTTATGTATGGTATGGTACTGGTAATGTATGTTATGGCACTGGTAATGTATGTAATGGTATTAGTAATGTATGTTATGCTATATGAGCCGCATCTAGCAATTTGAGGTTTAATTTAATCTCCGAAACGGGACTATACAAGGTAACTTGACGTTAAACTGAATAGGCTACAGTTCTAGTGTACTACCCACAAACCTTCCCAAACAACTGGTTACTTTTTTCACATTGACATATAGCCCAGTGGTCACCGGCTTTAAACGGTCAATTTAAATCCCTCCCGGCCAATTATACAAAATAAACTGCCTAGATCAGCAGTTCCCTTTGTGGGGCTGTGACTTTGTCAGAGTGCTGGGATTTTCCACACTAAAAGGTTTTGGTGGATCCCGAGGGTTACAGGGATAAAGAAACGACACCTGAACTTTCTCACAATACACTGAATCTTTGGTGTAGCGTCCGACTCGGATGTAGGTCGGTACTATATATATATATATACAGATGCAGCAGTCGTTCTTCTATATCCGCAACACTGATCGTCAAGGGGGGGAGGGGGGGGGGGGGGGGGGGTAAAGTTATCGAACCCCTAAATTCCTGTTTCCAAGCCGGACGCTCTAACGATTAAAAGTTGAACAAGTATAACATCGGAATATTCCATAGAATTTGCCCGAAGTTTGGCATGTTTTATGTGTCCGTATTGCTGACCAGTTTTTGAATAGTATGCGGTTACATACAGGCGAAACTGATTTTACAGCAAGGCACCTTGTTCTCATTGATACATTTTGCTCTAAATAACAAACAAGAAGAATTTTGATGCAAAGCATCAAAGATGCCGCGCATGCTTTTGAAGCATGACTTAAAGGAAGCAGATGCAGTTCAGTACATTTAAATAACCTGTGCAAGCAGACAGGATGTAAATATTTCGAACAAGAAGGCCAAAGATAAAAAAACATAGGTGCTTAAATATTAACATAATATTAATAATTAAGGTGTATTGCCTCTAGTTATAAGTTAAGTGTGACACAAGCTTAGGAAGGAGATGTGGAAGTCTATTCTCCTTCCAGTTTAGCAGAAGTATGATAGCAAAAACGGGAGTATACAAACAAAAAATACAAAGTAATTAAAAAAGAAAAGAAAGATATGCATGATCAAGATTGAGCATTATGAAAGTTCACATGTATAGTCAACATATAGCAAGAATTATTAAGTATGTTATGTTTGTTTGTAATGTCACTTTAAAATCGATTTGAACATGCCGGTAGAAAACTGAAAAATAAACAACAGAAAATGGTCAAGTCAGTTCCCCAAGAGCAAAGAGCGAAAACCAGTTGGTACGAATCGTTCATCTCGAACGAAACATGAAAAACCGGGTACGAATCCAATTAATTTTAGAAATCGGATGAACTCGTGAAAACATCGAAGTATTCATAGCGGAAGGAAGCAGAGACAACTTAATTACTCTATGGGAACCGATGACACCTTGTCGTCTATTCAATAAGAATGACCAAAATCGCCAAGCGATGACATGCTGCATTTACAAATAATAGAATGGGTCACGTTACGGCCATGCTTATTGCATAGTTGGGTTAACGTTGTTTTTTAGTTTCTAGAATTATACTGTAATATGTAGTATTTAAAATGAATCATCATTGATGTTTTAAAGATTACCCATTTATTCAAAAATCTCAATATCGTATACAGGCAAAAACATCGCCAGAAAACTTTTTCTGAGCTTTGGTGAATCGTGTCGTAAACCAAACTATAAAAAAAAGCGTAGCCTAGGAAGTTAGGGGAAAGTTATTAAACACCGATTACATGTGTCTAAAGTTTTGTAATAACGGTAGAAGACATACGTATTTTGTACCTTGCTGTTTCTTAAATCATTTTGTTCAATTTATTTTTTCATAAAGGTTGGGGTTTTTTTCAAACATATTTTATATAACAGAGTTTTTCTTAACAATAATAATGTTGGTTGCTCCCTTTTCGATTACGTCACCCCATGGTACAAAATTAAGTTTTAATAAGTTTTCTCCATCTACTTAAGAGAACCGATGATTCATGTAGACGCCCCTCTCCCATCTGAGTATGTATGTGAGGTAGAGATGAGGGGCGAGACAAAGGTGTCGAGTGTTTCCGAGATATATTTGTGCATCCTGAGGCAACATTTACTAAATTACACAATTCATCCCACTGAGAGTTCATATCGGACACAATGAATGCGAAAATATTATAATAAACAAAAAAGATTAATAAAACACATACATGTATAGGATCATTTGCATGACAGGGAGAGTTGACCCGATGCGACCGAACCAAATGCAGAGGTGACCCGGATTCGCTATAATGCGGATTTTCGCTATATATATTCAATCTTTTAGGCAAATAGTGCATATACTGTATTTCTGTTTTGATTAATCACATGCATGTACTACAAAAGTCACGCAATCTGTCTCAAAATGCTAATTTTCATTAAAATTTCTCGTTACATTACACCAAATAAATTCCTTCTTTGTTTCCATGTAAATCGACGAGTTTCGTTCCTCAATTGTTACACTTTCTAAGCGTTTCTCATATAGAACACCATATGTCATTTAAAAGAGTTAGCTCAAAGCTTTAAATTAATCAAATGAAAATGGGGGGGGGGGGGGGGGGGGGGGGGGGGTGTCATCCATTATGCAAGAAAGAACACACCAGGTGAAAATGGTTGCCGTCATTTGTGACCAAATCGGGCCGGGAAAAAACTGGTGTTTAGCATTCTCTACTTTCACTTTCAAACAAGGTCAAAATACTAAAAGTGATTAAAACAATCATTTGCTCAATCATACAATGTCATTTTGTTAGAGACTATTTGGGTGTAGATTAGCATGACAGCGGATCTATTCAGCGTAATTTGACCTAGAAATATATACCTCTTCGCCGCTAAAACAGACGACTTTTGGATAGTAGAACAGTAGAACAACAGTTAATGTATGACGTCACTCTGAACGAACCATTTTGTGTTCGCGTTTGATTGGTTGAACTAACGTTTAAGCTCGAACTCCCCAAATTTCTATGATATGACGTCATTATATTATCGTAACGCAAATGATGAATAAATACCCAAACGGAATACGACAGAAATGAAAGGAAAGTTTGACTCGTCAAAATGTATTTCCGTAAATTATGGAATATTTCATTGGAAGTTCCATATCAAGGGCAAGTCGATTATTTGTGTACCGGTCATCATTATTTCATGGATTTAAAATATTGGACGTATTTTAAAGTTGAATATATGCTAAACCAGAAGGTGGTGTTTAGTTCATTTGCTTAGGACGATAGGACTCGCAAATAACTTATAATCAAATCACTGATAGTACTGAAAGCAAGGGGCTAACTTCAATTCACGGAAAATGATTTACCGATTAAAAAAAGTTAATAAATGTTTACCCGAAATATGTATCACCTATACTCATAGTATTATAGACCAAGAGACTACCCGAGGTGAGATCTAAATCTGTAAAGACACACTGTCGAACCAGTAAAAACATATCAAATTCGAATCGGATTTATTAGTCGCTGGGCAAGGGCGCTCATCATTATATCAAATGTGTTATTAGATTCCCTACACGCATTTTGCTTGCTATCTGCATATTGTTATGCATCATTGACAAAAGGGCGCTCATCATTATATAATTTTAAAACATGAGTAGAATAATGATTGGCTAGATTACTCATTTCCTTTTTATGATCAATAATTAGTTGGCTGTGTATGGTCAACCTACCTTAGAATGGAGATTGATCATAAACAATGAAAGACTTTAATTATATTTCAATGAAGGACATTCACTTCGTTGACAAAAAAAAAATGCAAGTTCTGATACATTTTCACTTTACCCCACCCCTGATGTTCCAATATGCCCTTTAGTTGATAACTGGGTTTTTTTCCAACTACTATAATGTAAGTGTTATGCATAACTGCAGTATGGATTTCCGGCGACATTGACGCGTTGCATCAACTTTCTCTTGTATTTGTTTACAGACGCGTAAAGATGTAAATGCTTAATTTTTCCCGAATGTATCTAATAACACAGAGACATATACATAATGTTTTTATAGGTCTCTGGGAAACATCATGTTTAAATGACAACATTTTTTAATGCAGATACAATAATCTTAACGACAATAAGCAGCTTTTAAGGCATTCAAAATAGTATAGACAGATTTCAACCAAATCTGTATTGCCGCTTCCGGAACTGTTCACTACTACCTATTACTTGACGGTGCAATAGTAAACAATATCCAGTCAAATTAGTCCATCGAACCGGAAACTCTGTCAAACTGTCAATAATGGCAACTGCTAAAAGCGAAAATGAAATATACGATAACTTCAAATGTTCTATCTGTCTTGAGATTTTTGAAGATCCAGTGACAGTACCTTGTGGTAACAATCATACGTAAGTCATAAAAGTGTTTTTGTTGACGCAAGAAATCAGAAATTGAGCGAGGACTGAAGTAACAGTTTACATTCTGTGCAGATTTTTTTTTCAACAGATATTAGCTACTAATTTATTATTCTAAAAGATGCAACATCATACTTTTCCTAAACTCGATAATTTGCTATATCAAATGAAAATTACGATTTACCCAGAGCATGCATCGTTCTTAATTTGCTTCATTTAGGTTACCCTTATCAGAGTAATGCAAACGGGGACTTAAACTTTAAAGGAGTCACACCTGTACAAAATGAGGAAAAATGACCCCTCCATAATTCAATGTTAAATTTTCTCCTGTTTGAGTGAGGATGCCTTCAGTCAATCACATTAATCCTTTCCCACATACAATAAATCTGAAACAGACATCTTTGAAAACCTCTATATGCAATATTATGGAGAATCCTTTATATTGGGGAAATTTTAAAAGAATTGAAAACATTTCTGGTAACTCAGGTAAGGGAGAAATTGCTCAATATAAAGTTGTCTGATGTAGGGGCATCTTTATGTGCAAATTATTTATCTTGGTTCCTGTTAAACAGGATTAGATCTCAAACATCTGCAGGGTTTGGTATGATGTAGTTCAAAGGAATACATTCCAAATGTCACTGAATATTTCTTGTGAATTTCGGTTTTCTCAATCAAAGTCCACGGACACCTCACTAACAGGGATGTGATACTTGTACTTGAACTCATACTTACTCGAGTACCAATCGGGGTTCTCCCTGGCTCATTTTCGCCAAATTCAAAAAGTTGGTGTCATTTCCAAGACATTGGAGCCAGACCATTTTCTCTTAAAAACTTTAATAATGTGTACTTTGGGAAATAATGGTACCCTCATTTATTATGCTATCTTCTCTAGTCACGTGTCATAATCTTCCCAGCATAAAATTTATCAAAAGGATTGGCTTGGCTATGATTCATTAGATTAATCCCATATGGAATGAATCATGTTCTCAAACCACATGCATTGTGGTAGCAGTAATAATCTCTGATATTGAGTCTGTCTGTTAGTGCTTTCATTCTAAACACCAGTATTAAATAAACTATTATGTAGTAAGTTGTATTATCAACACTTTTACTGCACTAAACTTTCACAATGATAACTTTTAAAACAAATAATAAGTTTAGGTAATACTTTCTTCAATGACATTTCCAATTTTCAGAAAGAAGAAAATGCACGAAAATCCATTACAACATGTAAATTCTCCTTCAGTCTTCATTATTTCTTTATTTTCTTAAAAAGAAATTAACTAAAATGGACAAAAATGTAATTTGGTTTTATAGGTAAGTATTTTTTGACAGCTGACTGTGAATTTGATAAACCTTTATCATGCTTACCAACCTTTTCTCATCCCCAAGGGGGAGTTTCATAATCTCAAAGTGGGGGATTGGGGTTTGAAGGGGGAGATTTTCAGCGCCATGAATTTAACAGTAGAAATGTTCACAATAAAACGGAATTTAGATAACTATGCAGGGATACATGTACAATACTTTCAATATTTAATATATATTAACAACATTTTAATTTAAAGACATACTTTTGAATGAAAAACACGGGTACCAATGGAATAAAGACACATTGAGAAGAAATATGTATTAATCATTTAGTTGAGCTACACACATTGTTTTGAACTTGTTGAAAGAAAGGGCCTTTTATCAGTGACAATATGTCAAAAAGTTGATTTTTTTATTTTTTTTTTAAAATTTTCGTGAGTTTCTCCCTCACGATCGTGGGGGTGGGGTTACGCCCTTCAAATCGTGAGACTCACGATTGAATCTGGAGGGTTGGTAAGCATGCTTTATGGCAAAAAATCGGCAAATAAAAAGAAATTCCCTATGGATTCGTGTAAACAAAAACATAATCTTTGACAAGTTAAATTAATATAGGGACATTCTTTATTCATAACCTAGTGTTTTATTAAGTTGTTTATTAAAATTATTTCCCCCTAAGCTGCTTGAACTGAAAAATAGTATTGATTGGCTTGAAGGCGTGATCAAGTGTCAAATTTTGGGGTGGGTGGGGTACACATTCTCGATAGTGATTGGGCTAAATCTCAAAGTCTGACGGTCACATGACCTACTGTTATCTATCACCTGCAGCGATGGTGGTTTGATAACGACTTGTGTATAGTACTGGGAGGGACCCTTTATCTCTGCCAACAGCCTTGGGTGTGTAATTAAACCATTGTTCCTTAAATCTTTTCTTTGTTTTTTTCTCAACATCACAATATTTTTTTAAGGATAATCGCTTTGGGAATTAAGCTGTAGCGGCAATTTTAAGTTGTAGTGCTAAATGTTGGTGTAAATAGGTTGGTGCCATCAATTTTCGCCAAATGTTACTTTCTTGCGTTACTTTTTTAGCTTGCCTATTCGAAGAAATAGGGGAGCTTATGTAATCATCCCGGCGTTGGCGTACACGTATGCGTTGCCAGCTTGGTCAAACCTTTGTGTGCAAGGCCTTTTCTCAGACACTGTGTATGCTGTTGCTTTGAAACTTCACACACTTATTCAGAGTCATTAGGGGAACTTGTATGTCAAGTCCCATAACTCTGGAATGGATTTTTATCAAATTGTGCCCCTTTTTGGACTTAGAATTTTGGTCAAACCTTTGTGTGCAAGGCCTTTTCTCAGACACTGTGTATGCTGTTGCTTTGAAACTTCACACACTTATTCAGGGTCATTAGATGACCTTGTATGTCAAGTCCCATAACTCTGGAATGGATTTTGACTGAATTGTGCCACTTTTTGGACTTAGAATTTTGGTCAAACCTTTGCGTGCAATGCCTTTTCTCAGACACTGTGTATGCTGTTGCTTTGAAACTTTGCACACTTATTCAGGGACATTAGACTTTGAAATCAAGACACTGTGTACGCTGTTGCTTATCGTATATAAATCAATTTACAGATTTAAAAGGTCCAAAAGGGCCTGTATGGACTTTGTTAACATTTGCATGCAAGTATTGAAAAGGTGTTTTATCTTGCAATAGGTGATACTGTGTGACTTTACCTAATGGTATAACTGTTCTGAAGTAGGCCCTGATAGACGATGGCCCTGATAGGCGAGCTATATTGTTCTCCGACAACTCTTGTTAATTCTTGCGCAAATGGCGCCATTAGCGAAGCTCAGCGTGAACCCTGACCAATTTTCAAGTACTCAGTATTCGTCTTAAATTTTGAGTTTAAGTACACATACTTACTTGAGTACTAAAGCAAAATGGCCAGTACTCTATGAGTACTTCCACACTAGTTAAAGCTATGGTAGAAATACCTAACTGTAAACTACAGTACATTCAATAAGCTTATAAAACATCAATATCCATTTTGTATTGCTAGTAATCTGTTAATGGCTACCCATTATGGTATTATCACCTTTACAAACAGACAGATTTAATTTTCACAACTTGGTGAATAGAAGTCAACTTTAAATGGTGTTTTAGTGAAAGCAAGCTTAGAGATTACCTTGCTCAAGATTTCCAGACCACTTTGTAGTTTTATTTGTAAACCTAAACTTGAATGTATCGGTCATCATGAGCCTATAAGACTATTGGAATATTTATGAATATATTCCTGCAATGATATTTTCTGGGCTTGTCTCCTGTAACTGACAAATATGCATTACTAAATTTATTCTATACAATATTTGAATAACATGTTTTAATTTGTAACAATTTATTTTACATTCAATGCAAATGAGAGTTTAAACTACAATCAGGCTAAGAGTTATTTCATGGATATGTTAACCCTTTTCCTCAAAACGAGCAATTTCTCCTTTTGCCACAATGTTTTCCACTTTAAGTCATAGGTTATCCATTTAATTATAGAGATTTTCTATTTTTTGACAAAATATGTTCAAAGTCATCTGATGCAGAATTGTAGTATGACTATGAGGGAAAGGGTTAACCCTTTCAAACATATGGAAAATCTGCTGCAGACAACTTTGAAGGAATCTAGGCATAAAATAGGAAAATCTTTATGAATGAAATAGCAATACTTGAATAAAGTTAAAAATGTTGTGGCAAAATTTCTCCTTTTACCAAAACAGGACAAGGGAGATACTCAGATACAGACTGCAATCTATACATTATGATTAACCCTTTCCCTCATACGACAATTCTGCAGCAGATGAGTTTGAACATATTTTGTCAAAAAATAGGAAATCTCTATATTTGAATGGATAATCTTATAATGACTAAAAGTGGAAAACATTGTGGCAAAAGGAGAAATTGTTCGTTTTGAGCAATTTCTTCTTTTGTCACCATGTTTTAAAAAAGCTGTCTGCTGCAGAGGCGTCAGAAAGCGTCTATATGAGGGAAAGGGTTAATTTATCTTCGATATACTTCCAACAAATTCAATTTATCAGAAGTAACAATATATTTTGATAAAAAGATGATAGCCAGTCAAGTTTTCTTCAAGTACTTATACATTATTATCAGCCAAATTGGGATATGTTTAAAATAATTATGTTAATCACAATAACAATTAAGACAGAAAATACATTAAGAAGCCACGGTATTAAGAAATACTATTCTTATACAATAACTATATATGTTCTCTTTCATAATATTTTTAACTTTGTTTATTAGTCGATTATATATCGCAATCATAAACATTCAAATAATTTAATTCATAAAGTCTCTAAAACTGGACAAAAATCTATATGGTTAGTATTGAATGGTCGACCATCTTCCTTTATCAGGTCATAATCGGGGGGATATGCCGATGGGTTATAACTTATTGATACCCCGTTCAGATAACACAGTCATAGACCCATATCACACATTCAAATGCTCAGGCATTTCACCTTTCTGAGGCATCGATTTTTACCTAAATATCAAAAAAGGACCAAACAATATTTTAAAAATAATTATTATACCCCCAGATACATAGTATATGGGGGCTATATAGGAACCATGCTTGACGGTCAGTTTGTCAGTCGGTTGGTCTGTGGACATTTCTTGTGAACACTATTTCTCAGCAACCCTTAGTCAGAATTCAATATAACTTCACAAGAATGATTGATACCAAGCCTAGTTGTGCATATTGTCGGCGTGCTGCACTGGAATTATTTTTAAATGAGTTATGGGCTATGGCCCCTTGAATTTCTCATACATATTACATATATATGTCCATATTTTGTGAACACTATTTCTCAGCAACCCTTGGTCAGAATTCAATATAACTTCACGAGAATGATTGATCCTAAGCCTAGTTGTGCATGTTGTCGGCGTGTTGCACTGGAATTATTTCAGGCATTTCACCTTTCTGAGGCATCGATTTTTACCTAAATATCAAAAAAGGACCAAACAATATTTTAAAAATAATTATTATACCCCCAGATACATAGTATATGGGGGTTATATAGGAACCATGCTTGACGGTCAGTTTGTCAGTCGGTTGGTCTGTGGACATTTCTTGTGAACACTATTTCTCAGCAACCCTTAGTCAGAATTCAATATAACTTCACAAGAATGATTGATACCAAGCCTAGTTGTGCATATTGTCGGCGTGCTGCACTGGAATTATTTTTAAATGAGTTATGGGCTATGTCCATATTTTGTGAACACTATTTCTCAGCAACCCTTGGTCAGAATTCAATATAACTTCACGAGAATGATTGATACTAAGCCTAGGTGTGCATGTTGTCGGCGTGTTGCACTGGAATTATTTCTAAATAAGTAATGGCCCCTTGAATTTCTCATACATATTACATATATGTCCATATTTTGTGAACACTATTTCTCAGCAACCCTTCATCAGAATTTAATATAACTTCACAAGAATGATTGATACCAAGCCTAGTTGTGCATATTGTCAGCGTGTTGCACTGGAATCCATATTTTGTGAACACTATTTCTCAGCAACCCTTCATCAGAATTTAATATAACTTCACAAGAATGATTGATACCAAGCCTAGTTGTGCATATTGTCAGCGTGTTGCACTGGAATTATTTTTAAATGAGTTATGGTCCCTTGAATTTCTCATACATATGTTTATTGTCAGGCACCAGCTGGGGATATTCATCACCTTCAGTAATATTTTTATACCCCCAGATACATAGTATATGGTGGCTATATATAGGAGTCACGCTTGACGGTCGGTCTGTCCGTCCGTTGGTCTGTGGACATTTCTTGTGAACACTATTTCTCAGCAACCCTGGTCAGAATTCAATATAACTTCACAAGAATGATTGATACCAAGCCTAGTTGTGCATATTGTCGGCGTGTTGCACTGGAATTATTTTTAAATGAGTTATGGCCCCTTGAATTTATTTCTCATACATATTACATATATGTCCATATTTTGTGAACACTATTTCTCAGCAACCCTTGGTCAGAATTCAATATAACTTCACAATAATGATTGATACCAAGCCTTGTTGTGCATATTGTTGGCGTGTTGCACTGGAGTTATTTTTAAATGAGTTATGGCCCCTTGATTTTCTCATACATATTACATATATGTCCATATTTTGTGAACACTAATTCTCAGCAACCCTTCATCAGAATTTAATATAACTTCACAAGAATGATTGATTCCAAGCCTAGTTGTGCATGTTGTCGGCGTGTTGCACTGGAATTTTTTTTAAATGAGTTATGGCCCCTTGAATTTCTCATACATATATGTATATTGTCAGGCACCAGCGTCATCACCTTCAGTGATTTTTCTAGTTTGAATTAATGCAAATGATAGAAGAAAAAATTATGCATCTTGAACAATTTTAAATGAAGGATCAGATGTTTTTGCACTACACAACCTGAGGATGTGCATGAAGTAAGATTATGCCGGTCAGAAATATATCTGTCCGTCTGTCTGTCCATATGTCTTGTAAGCGCAACGGGGGTATCTTTGTGAGTTCACTCACAGTTCTAGTTTTTTTCACTTTTGAAAGTGTATGTTATAATATAGATGAAATATCCTGTATTCATTTCAGATTTTGTGCAGAATGTGTTGAACCCCAGAGAAGATGTGAAGAGCCTACATGTACATTATGTCGTCAGCTGTTCAACCCATCAAAAATAATTAAAAACAAGCAAGTCAGGAATCAGTTGAGAGCACGGCAAATGAAATGTCTTGGTTGTCATGAAAATGTATGTTTGCTCCAGTTATTTTGCAGAAATCTAGTTAACCCTTTCCCTCATATAGACGCTTTCTGACGCCACTGCAGCATACAGCTTTTTGAAAACATAGTGACAAAATAAGAAATTGCTCAAAACAAGCAATTTCTCCTTTTGTCACAATGTTTTCCACTTTAAGTCGTAGGTTATCCATTCAATTAAAGTGATTTTCTATTTTTTTGACAAAATATGTTTGAAGTCGTCTGCTGCAGAATTGTCGTATGAGGGAAAGGGTTAACCCTTTCCCACCTACAGACACATTTTGATGCAGTCAACTTAGGAATGTTTCAGTGACAAGAGGAGAAATTGCTCATAATGAACAATTTCTCCCTTTGCCATGCTTTTTTTTAAAACTCTTTTCAATATTAAACATTCATTTATAGAGATTTTAGATATTTTTGCCTAGTCAATTTCAAAGTTATATAGTAGATTTGTTGATTGTGGGAAGGGTTAACCCTTTCCCTCATACGACAATTCTGCAGCAGACAACTTTGCACATGTTTTGTCAAAAATTGGAAAATCTCTATAATTGAATGGATAACCTATGACTAAAAGTGGCAAAAGGAGAAATTGCTCTTTTTGAGCAATTTCTTCTTTTGTTGCTATGTTTTCTAAAAAGCCGTCTGCTGCAGAGGCGTCGGAAAGCGTCTAAATGAGGGAAAGGGTTAAGGAGGAATGAACACCTTTTCCCACAATGATTCTCTTATTGCCAAACCAAAGCCTATGTTGTTGGTCCTCTAAAGAAATGTCTCACACGGTTAGAGGGTCAAATGAGCAGCGTTACAGGTTAACTAACCTAAAACAGGGTCTTCACGACCAGTGTAGATCCAGATTATATAGATTATTCCAGATGTTGCTCTTATAAGTGAAAGAAGCATTCAAGGAACCTCTGACACACAGTTTACATTAAGATCTCATAGTTATAGTATAAATGTGAAAATTTAACATTTCTATACTTGTAGGGAAAAAAATAAGGTTGATTTTTGTAAAGCCCAGCTAAAATATGGATTTATGATTATCCTTTTCTCACTTATAAAAATATATATATATATATGCAGCAGACAGCTTTTGAAAACATTGTGGCACATGGAGAAATTGCTCATAATGAGGCTTTTGAGCAATTTAACTCTTTGCCACAATCGTTTCAAATCTGTTCTAAAGTTATACTTTCATTTACAGAGATTTTCCACAATTTTGCCTAGATAATTTCGAAGTCGTGACATTTGGTGCAGATTTGTTGTATGTGGAAAATGTGATGAAAACCCCCCCTTATATAGAACTCTAAATTTTTAGAAAAATATCTGATTTTTATCTGAACCGTGCACACCTCGCAACAACTAACCTTTGGAAGTTTTAATTCAATTTTCAATCTGCTGTGTATGTGAAGAAATATGTCTACAAGTGGCAAAGGATAAATGAGAACCTTAGACTGAATAGACTTGATTTAATTTCAAAATAATTATTTAAAACCATTTTTAGCTCCACTGAAAGCCAGTCAAGCTTATGTCATGGCGAATTGTCCGTCGTACGTGCGTGCGTTAACTTTTTCCTTTAAACGACTTCTTCTCCCTAACCTCTTGGCCAATTTGGTTAAAATTCATAGGAAGCATCCTGTCAATGTCCTCTCTTAAATTCCTTCAATTTTTTCTTATCCATCCATAATTCTGGTTTCCATGGCAACCAAAAGAAAAAAATAGTGAAAACTTAAAAAATCTTCTTCTCCGAAAGTGTTCAGCCGATTTTCAAATAATTTTGTAGAAATGTTCATTGGGTGACCCTCTATCAGATTAATTCAAGCCATGTTGATCGGTAAAAAAACATGGCCGCCAGAGGGCGGGGCTTTTTTGCCTTATATAGCTAAAGAGAAAACTTAAAAAATAGTCTCCTCCGAAAGTGTCTGGCTGATATTCAAATCATTTTGTAGAAATGTTCCTAGGCTGACCCCTCTATTAGATTCATTCAAGCCATGTTGATTGGTTGAAAAATATGGTCGCCAGGGGGTGGGGCTATTTTGCCTTATATGGCTATAGTGAAAACTTAAAATATCCTCTCCTGCGAAAGTGTCAGACCGATTTTCAAATAATTTTGCACAAACATTCCTTGGGTAACACTCTACAAGATTCCTTTAAGCCATGGTGGTTGGTAAAAAACTGGCCCTCTTGGGCCTCTTGTTTATAATGGCAGGCTTGAGTCAAGATAACTTTTTAGTAATTTACCTAATAGCAAGGAACCAATTCATTACATGAGAGATGAAATTTCACTCAAACAACTTTAACCCTTTCCCTCATATAGACGCTTTCTGACGCCTCTGCAGCAGACAGCTTTTTAAAAACATAGCGACAAAAGAAGAAATTGCTCAAAACGAGCAATTTCTCCTTTTGACACAATGTTTTCCACTTTTCGTCATAGGTTATCCATTCAATTAAGGAGATTTTCTATGTTTTGACAAAATATGTTCAAAGTCATCTGCTGCAGAATTGTCGTATGAGGGAAAGGGTTAAACTCACCTGAGCACAAAGTACCTTCTTAAGATGAGCTATTGTGAGATCAATGTGTGTTTAGCAATTTTTTTAAGCCTTTCCCTCATACGACAATTCTGCAGCAGACGACTTTGAATGTATTTTGTTGAAAATTGAAAATAATTGAATGGATAACCTATGACAAAAAGTTGAAAGCATTGTGGAAAAAGGAGAAATTGCACGTTTTGTGCAATTTCTTCCTTTGTCACTAAAAGGTTTTCAAAAAGCCGTCTGCTGCAGAGGCGTCAGAAAGCGTCTATATGAGGGAAAGGGTAAAACAACATCTTCTGAGCCATTATCAACCAAACTGCACCTGAATGTTTCTGAAGTAGTCCTCTCTTTTGATCTCACTGAAGAAAGGGGTTAAAATTACAAAAGAAATTCTTCTCTGAAAGTGCTGGTCATGTTTCTAGATATTTAGACAATTATTTTCCTTATATTCGTAGCATGAACTTGATAAAATCTTTTCATCCTAAATTGCCTATGCAATTAAAAAATAATATGACAGAAATGTGCCTTTGGTGACCGTAACTCCATCCTGATTGATTGAAAAACGTTGCTACCAGGGGTTGGAGCTAGCGTCCCTTTTATGCTGATAATGTTAACTTTGAAAATGTTCTCTGTTACTATAAGTCTTCTTATAGTATACAGTTCTTTGGATGAACATTTATCATGATTTTCAAGCCTTTTGCGAATTTTATAGGCATGCTAGCAAGTTCATTGTTCTCCTCCAAAAATAATTTATTTCCAAGGATAGTCAGCCAAAGTACTTAGGTTAGCACAGCAGGGGCACATTGGTCTAGTTTTCATTTCACACAAACCAGCTCAAAAAATATATTTGTTTTCTATTCAGATAATTTTGAATCAGATGCGGGACCATCAGGCAAGATGCTCAAAGATTGACAGAACAGTGAAACAGTTTCAACCTATCCGAGGAACAAGTCAACAAATTGCTAAGTAAGTTTACTAGTTGTCTTACCTGGAACTCTCAGAGCTTTAGATAACCCTTCAGACGTATTCTGACTCGTCTGCAGTAGATGGCTTATGAAAACATGGTGACAAAAGGAGTAATTAATCATAAAATAAGGCCAGATATAGATACGGGAGTAAATACCTCCAAAAGTCAAAAATACTGTATGTCATAAACGTAGGTTGTTGTTAGGTTAAAGTTTTTTGTAAGTTGTGTCCCATCTACTTCTCCATTAGTAACCATTTCCCAAGTACCACAAATCTGCAACAACTTTGAAAAGATCTAGGAAAACATATGGAAAGTGTCTATTAAATGAATATGTATTTATTGAATAGGATGGCAAACAATGTGGCAAAAGGAGAAATTGGGTCATTTTGAGCAATTTTGCATTTTGTCACAATGTTTTCAAAAGACATCTGCAGAGGCGTCAGTAAGCGTTTGTATGGTGGAAAGGGTTAATGAAACTTGAAATGGTGATAAACCATCATATAGGGCAGCCATATTCAGATTGGGTACCAAGTACCTTCAAGGTCAAGGTAACTTTTGGTCATGTAATTAGGATGTTGACCGGTAACAATTTCGTGGCTAATTTCGTTTTATTCTTAATGTCTATGCAACTACAGTTCCGCTAATCCCCAGTGGCTCAGTCTGTAGCAATGTAGGCTGTCTATCCAGGTAATATGAGTTTGAACCCCAACCTGGCCAACATTCTTTTCAACATGTGACAAAAGTCATTCATCCTTCCACCAATGGGCTAACAGTTTATGTGGAACATCAGCCAATTAATTCGAAAAGACTACAGTGTGGAGTACTGGTGTGAGAAACACATGGGTATGTGAACTGTCTACTGTGATATGATTTAACCCTTTTCCTCATATATACGCTTTCTGACCCCTCTGCAGCAGACAGCTTTTTCTCCTTTTGCCACAATGTTTGCCACTTTTAGTCATAGGGTATCCATTCAATTATAGAGATTTCTATTTTTAGCTCTACTGGCCAAAGGCCAGAAGGGCTTATGTCGTGGCGATTTGTCCGTCGTCCGTCCGTAAGTAAACAATTTCTTGTTAACACGATACAGTCTTCACTTTTGATTGTATCTCAACTAAACTTATACAGTAGTTAGATATCCATGAGAGCTCTGTTCCTTTCGAAAACCAGCCAGATCTGCTCATGCATCAGATCTGTCATGCATGACTGGATTATGGCCCTTGAAATGGTCAAAATTGCTATAAAAGAGCTTGTTAACACGATACAGTCTTCACTTTTGATTGTATCTCAACCAAACTTATTCAGTAGTTAGATATCCATGAGAGCTCGGTTCTTTTCGAAAACCAGCCAGATCTGCCCATGCATGACTGGATTATGGCCCTTGAAATGGTCAAAATTGCTATAAAAGAGCTTGTTAACATGATACAGTCTTCACTTTTGATTGTATCTCAACCAAACTTATACAGTAGTTAGATATCCATGAGAGCTCTGTTCCTTTCGAAAACCAGCCAGATCTGCTCATGCATCAGATCTGTCATGCATGACTGGATTATGGCCCTTGAAATGGTCAAAATTGCTATTAAAGAGCTTGTTAACACGATACAGTCTTCACTTTTGATTGTATCTCAACCAAACTTATTCAGTAGTTAGATATCCATGAGAGCTCGGTTCCTTTCGAAAACCAGCCAGATCTGCCCATGCATGACTGGATTATGGCCCTTGAAATGGTCAAAATTGCTATAAAAGAGCTTGTTAACACGATACAGTCTTTTGATTGTATCTCAACCAAACTTATACAGTAGTTAAATATTGATGAGAGCTTGGTTCCTTTTGAAAATCGGCCAGATCCGCCCATGCAAGACTGGATTATGGTCCATGAAATTGTAAAAATTGCTATAATACAGCTTGTGAACACAAAAGAGCCTCCATTTACTATCCGATCTTCACCATACATACATGCTCTGGATTGAAAATGACCAAAGAACCATACCAGTAGAGCATAGGCCCTCATGGGCCTCTTGTTTGACAAAGTACGTTCAAAGTCGTCTGCTGCAGAATTGTCGTATGAGGGAAAGGGTTAAACATTAAAATATGGAAATTCTCTATTAATGAAAGTACAAATGTATAATAATTGGATAAAGTTGAAAACATTCTGACAAAAGGATAAATTGCTCATTATGAGCAGTTCCTCCTTTTGCCACATTGTTTTCCAAAGTCATATGCTGTTGATTTGTCTAAACATGTCTGCATGTGGGAAAGGGTTACATTGAAAATACAATTTCTGGTATATGTTCTGACTGTGCTTGTTTATTGTAATTTGACAGGGATCTGCCAAACAGACAAACATTCCCTTGCCCCTATTGTGATAACACTAATTTTGACAACAAAAGTCTGGTGGAGCACTGTAACAAATATCACTCTCATGAGCCTATAGCTGTGGTAAGTTTGGACTGTGCTTATATCTGTATCCATGCGCATAGTGCAGACGACATCAGATGGTTTATAGTTAACCCTTTCCCTCATATAGACGCTTTCTGACGCCTCTGCAGCACACAGCTTTTTGAAAACATAGTGACAAAAGAAGAAATTGCACAAAACGTGCAATTTCTCCTTTTGCCACAATGTTTTCCACTTTTTGTCATAGGTTATCCATTCAATTATGGAGATTTTCTATATTTTGACAAAATACGTTCAAAGTCGTCTGCTGCAGAATTGTCGTATGAGGGAAAGAGTTAACTGCAGAAGACTTACGATGCTTTATACAACAGACATTATTGGATCATTTTTACTGGCTGCAGAACGATTGTTGAATAAATTGAGAAATTGCTCTGTACAAGCATTTTGAAAACAAATTCTCCTTTTGTAACAATATCTTAAGTCGTCTGCTGATGTGTCATATTGTGACTGCATGTGCGAAAAGGTTGTCAAGTAACTTTCAGAATTAATGTATCAAAATATAAATTTCTAACTTTTGAGTCATTTTCATCTCATCATTTATAACAAATTAAAATATATACAAAAGCAAAATATGTTTATTATAAGACTTTAATTCTGCACACAACTTTGAAAACACTTGATAAATGAATGATTAACTATTGAATAGATTTAAAAACATTGTAGCAAACGGAGAAATTACTCATTATTAGCATCAATGTTTTCAAAAGTCTGTATGTGAGAAAGGGTTAATATATTTATTTGTTTAAATAACCTACAAATGAATGTATAACTATCAATAGATTCAAAAACATTGTGGCAAAAGGAGAAATTGCTCATTATGAGCATCCCTGTTTTCAAAAGTGATTTGTAGATTTGTTGAATGTGGGAAAAGGGTTAAGATATTTATTTGTTTATTTTTTATCTAGGTGTGCCCAATTTGTGCATCAATGCCCTGGGGAGATAAAACACAGATTAGTGGTAATTTTATACAGCATCTGAACATAAGACATATATTCGAATATGACACATATGTGGTAAGTATTGAAATAAAAGCATAAGACATATATTTGAAAATGACACATATGTGGTAGTATTGAAATAAAAACATGAGACATATATTTGAATATGACACTTATGTGGTAAGTATTGAAATTAAAACATGAGACATATATTTAAATATGACACTTATGTGGCAAGTATTGAAATAAAAACATGAGACATATATTTAAATATGACACTTATGTGGTAAGTATTGAAATTAAAACATGAGACATATATTTAAATATGACACTTATGTGGTAAGTATTGAAATTAAAACATTATACATATATTTAAATATGACACTAATGTGGTAAGTATTGAATTAAAATATGAGACATATATTTAAATATGACACTCATGTGGTAAGTATTGAAATTAGAACATAAGACATATATTTGAATATGACACTTATGTGGTAAGGTATTGAAATTAAAACCCGAGACATATATTTAAATACGACATGTATGTTGTAAGTATTGAAGTTAAAATACTGTTAAGACACTTTACCACATGGAGACACATCTGTTGCAGAGGAATTTTTAAAACATTGCTTCAAAAGTAGAAATTGCTCTTGAAAAAAATAGTGAATTTTGATGAATTGGACATAGTTTCTTCATATTTTGTAAATTTACTTTAATAAAGTTTTGCACTCACAATTTGTTCTTGTCTTTTACACTTGCATTGATGGTCAAAATGGGATTTGGAGACATACAATTATGCAAAATTCATGCTATGATATACATGGACATCTTTGCTCAAAGGTTACGATCAGATCAAGATTCTATGGCAAGTACATAGACAGATCAGTCTGCTGCAGATTTGTTATATTAAGGAAAGGGGGAGGGGGGTTAAAGCTGTTGTTTTGAGCCTGAAATTATGATAATCATTATCACCATGTACACTTTAAGCTTGTCTGTTTTTCGAACCTAACCTAACCTCATAACTCAAAAACCATTCAACATTATCAAATGAAACTTGGTACATGTTCCTAGGAACAACACGCATGTCTATGCCAAGTCACATAACTCTGGCCTTAATAATTATTCAGAAATGGACCTTTTTGCGTTTGAAGAAAGAGGCGAGTGTTGGCATTCGCACAGTGGTGCTCTTGTTAGAATATAAATCTTTGAACAAACATGGGGATCAGAGCAACATTATGAAATAATTATATTTTTATTACAGGATTACCAACAAGATGACGATGAAATGTTGAGAGCTGCAATTCAAGCTTCTTTAGAAAATTCTTGAATATCCATTGATGTGAATCTGATGAAAGTTACAAGCGTTTCAGCAATGCATTGGTGACAGCAAAGACTAATCCGCTGATCTGTTGTTAACCTTTTTAAAACATTATCGGAGAGAGTTATATTGATTTATTTATTTGATATCAATTATGAAACATACCTTTCCCACATAGAACGAAACAACATCAGACAACTTTGAAAACATCTAGGCAGAATCATGGAAAATCTCTGCAAGGGAAAGGTTAATTATTGAAAACAGTTAAAAACATTGTGGCAAAAGGAGAAATTGTCCCCTACAGTCTTCGGCCTCCGATGTTTCAGAAAGGGTCTTTATGTGGGAAGCGGTTAATATAA
Source organism: Serripes groenlandicus (assembly GCA_031761405.1). NCBI lineage: Eukaryota > Metazoa > Mollusca > Bivalvia > Cardiida > Cardiidae > Serripes > Serripes groenlandicus. The sequence continues at coordinate 38,590,612 of JASEVX010000010.1, read as the reverse complement.
GTCAGTTAGAACTTGTTTCAATGAAAATGTGATAAGTTTAGCTGAAAGCAGTACAAAATAATTAACCCTTTCCCTCATATAGACGCTTTCTGACGCCTCTGCAGCAAATGGCTTTTTGAAAACATAGTGACAAAAGAAAAAATTGATCAAAACGAGCAAGTTCTCACTGACACAATGTTTTCCACTGTTAGTCATAGGTTATCCATTTGACAAAATATGTTCAAAGTTGTCTGCTGCAGAATTGTTGTATGAGGGAAAGGGTTAATTAACCACACAGTCTAACAAAGAGACATCACTGTCCAAACAGACAAAGGTAAATGTAAAACCCCTGGTGTGTCAACGGTCAAATTTACATTGAGATGAAGAACAAAATTTGACCTTTGCCCCTGTAAGGATCAGAAAATGTCCTCTAACAGTAAATGGTTGTATCAGAATTATTTGACCACCTTTAACCCTTTCCCTCATATAGACGCTTTCTGATACCTCTGCAGCAGACGGCTTTTTGAAAACATAGTGACAAAAGAAGAAATTGCACAAAACGTGCAATTTCTCCTTTTGCCACAAGGTTTCCCACTTTTAGTCATAGGTTATCTATTAAATTATAGAGATAATCTTTTTTTTTACAAATTACTTTCAAAGTCTTCTGCTGCGGTATTGTTGTATGACGCTTTCTAACTCCTCTGCAGCAGACAGCTTTTTAAAAACATAGTGACAAAAGAAGAAATTGCTCAAAACGAGCAATTTCTCCTTTTTCCCACAATGTTTCCCACTTTAGGTCATAGTAACGTTATCCATTCAATTATAGAGATTTTCTTTCAACAAAATATGTTCAAAGTCGTCTGCTGGTGAATTGCTGATGAGGGAAAGGGTTAAGCTAATCAAGAATTAATACAGAATAAGGTCAGGGGCATAGTTCACAGACCTTTCCTCTAAATCTGCAGCAGACGACTTTTGAAAACATTGTGGCAAGGGAGGAATTGCTCATGATTAACAATTTATCTTTTTGCTAAAATGTTTTCAACTTTTAATTAATCTGAACTATCTGTTCAAAGTCGTCTCCTTTAGGTTTGTTGTATGTACTTTTTTTTTTTTTTTTTACTTATAGCTGGATTTATCCATCAAAAAACAATGTTCCGTACAAACCTGTTTATTTCCACAGTTACTGGTTTTATCCTATATCCATAAAAATAATGTTCAGTACAAACCTGTATATTTCACAGGAAGGAAATCTTTAAAATATTTTCACTAGCTATGTCACTTAATATCTGTACACAGCATGTATAGAAGGCAAATATGAATAGTCCCTTGTTAATCCTTTACCATATATAAACACATTATGATGCCTCTGCAGCAGACAGCTTTTTAAAACAAGTGGTTGCAATAGGAGAAATTGCTCATGATGAGCAATTTCTCCTTTTACCACAATATTATCAACTCGATTCAATTTTTTTTTTCATTTAAAGAGATTTTCAATATTTTTATCTGAATGTTTTCAGTCATTTGCTGCAGATTTAATGTATAAGGGAAAGCGTTAAAACTCCCCTTTTATATTTGAGATATATATATATTGATGAAAGGGTCCTTAGTTATATGTTAATCATCAGACAATTATCATTTTGTTGTAGATTCTGATTTTAACTTCGGGCTTTTTGCCCACTCGAAATCTCTGATGCAGGATACCACTCCCAACCAAAACACAGCCTCCGAGGTGTAGTGGTAGAGCTTCGCCTCGGCAGCAGATGACTTTGAAAACATGAAACATATGGAAACTCGATATAAATGAACGAACAATTATTTAATATAGTCTTAAACACTGTGGTAAAGAAAGCAATTTCCCCTTTTGCCACAATATTTTCAAGTCCGCTGCTGCAGTGGCATCAGAAAGTATGTTTGTGGGAAAGGGTTAAGCAAAGCTCTAGATAAGGGGCATTTTGCATGTTCTTAAGTCCTTATTTGACCCTCTAGGGGCGTTTTGCATGTTCTTAAATCCTTATTTGACCCTTTAACCCTAAGTTATGGGTACTCGAAAGAATCATCTCACCGAGACAATGCTTTTGAGTACTCACAACATAGGGTTTGCTTTAATAACAAGAGAAATTGTGGGGAAAAAGAGCTGAATATTAATTCAACAGCCAGTTCTATTTGTGATTTATGGTAATTATCCTAGCCATGTTTTAATTGTATATATATTTAGTTATGTGTCCTGTTATTTTGATTAAACTTTATAAATAGGAAATGCCTCGTTATTATCATTAAAAAGCTCCATTTGCTTTAACCTTTTCCGTCATATAGACACTTTTTGACGCTTCTGCAGCAGACAGCTTTTTTAAAACATAGGCTCGAAACGAGCAATTTCTCCTTTTGTCACAATGTTTTCCACTTTTAGTCATAGGTTATCCATTTAATTATAGAGATTTTCCATTTTTTTGACAAAATATGTTCAAAGTCGTGCAGAATTGTCGTATGAGGGAAATGGTTAAGATATTTTTTGAGTCTGGATTACGCAAACTGGCCTTCAAAGATTTTGAAATGAATAGCAAATTGCATACTTTTTTATTTGATGTTTGGTCATAATTTTTTTCCAGAGACTTGACCAACTAGATGGCAATAAAGGAAGAATGTTCCTTAGATAATCCTCTACCAAAATTGTTCATCCCTCTTTATTTGTCAAAAAATATAGTTGTCTTCTTGTTATAAAATGTACTTCATTTTTGCATATTTAGAAAATTGGAAGTACAGTTTTATTACAGAGTGGAAAACATCGTGAGAAGTCAAGAAACTTCATTTAACCCTTTCCCTCATATAGACGCCTCTGCAGCAGACAACTATTTGAAAACATATTGACAAAAGAAGAAATTGCTCAAAACGAGCAATTTCTCCTTTTGCCACAATTTTTTCTACTTTTAGTCATAGGTTATCCATTCAATAATAGAGATTTTCTATTTTTTGGACAAAATATGTTCAAAGTCGTCTGCTGCAGAATTGTCGTATGAGGGAAAGGGTTAACCAAATTTTACTTTTCCCAAATTGTTCTCTGCAAAAGCGATATCCAAGTCATCAATATCAGGAATGGGATAAATCAACTTTTTTGGAAGCACTGGTAAAGATTTACAAGTATATATATATTTAAAATCCATGACAATATTTTTATCTCTATCAGAAAACACTTCCATTTTAACTCTTTCCCTCATACAATTCTGCAGCAGACGACTTTGAACGTATTTCCATAATTGAATGGATAACCTATGACAAAAAGTGGAAAACATTGGCAAAAGGAGAAATTGCACGTTTTGTGCAATTTCTTCTTTTGTCACTATGTTTTCAAAAAGCCGTCTGCTGCAGAGGCGTCAGAAAGCGTCTATATAAGGGAAAGGGTTAAGTTCCAATTCATAGCCAATTGTCTGTCCTGTTGGATGACATTTCATAGGAAGCATCCTCATGCTATATTGGCTTCCTCCATGTCTTGTTAATTGATGAAAAACCAAGAGGTGTGGCTGTTTTCAATTATTATGCCCCCTTCGAAGAAATTTTCTTGGGTGATACTGTACAAGATTGCTGCTAGCCATGTTCATTTTGGTCATTTCCCTCATACAACAATTCTGCAGCAGACGACTTTGAACATATTTTGTCAAAACATAGAAAATCTCCATAATTGAATGGATAACCTATGACAAAAAGTGGGAAACCTTGTGGCAAAAGGAGAAATTGCATGTTTTGTGCAATTTCTTCTTTTGTCACTATGTTTTCAAAAAGCCGTCTGCTGCAGAGGCATCAGAAAGCGTCTATATGAGGGAAAGGGTTAAGTTCCAATTCATAGCCAATTGTCTGTCCTGTTAGATGACATTTCATAGGAAGCATCCTCATGCTATATTAGATTCCTCCATGTCTTGTTAATTGATGAAAAACATGTCCCCCATGGGTGTGGCTGTTTTCAATTATTTATATGGCTATGAAACTTTAGAAATCTTCTCCGACGGAAGTATGAAGCCATTTTTCGAATAATTTTGTAGAAATGTTCTGTGGGTGACCCTCTTATCCGATTTCCTTCAAGCCATGTTGATTGGTAGAAAACATGGCCACTATGGAGGCAGAGGTTTTTTGCCTTATATGGGTGTAGTGAAAACTTTAAAAATCTGCTCCTCCAAAAGTATGAAGCCGACTTTCAAATCGTTTTGTAGAATTTTTCTTGGGTGATACTGTACAAGATTGCTGCTAGCCATGTTCATTTTGGTCGAAAAACATGGCTCACCAGGGGGCATGACTGTTTTGTGTTATATAGCAATAGTAAGCGGAGCAATACTGGCCCTCTTGAGCCACTTGTTTAAAATGCGGGCGGAGCTTTTGCAATCATTCACCATATTGCGGCATCATCTGCCTGTCCGATCACATTTTCTCAAAATTGTCCAAAGATATCAATTGCATGCATACCTCTTGTTGCCAGCAACCAAAAGGAAAACATTAAAAAACTTTTTCACAAAAACTGTAAGACTATGATATTTGGTGTAGCACTGTCTAGCTCTACTGAGATTGTTCTACATTGGGCCTACCTTGGGGGTCACCTGTTTTATATATATAAAGGGAACAAGAGGCCCATGAGGGCCTATACTCTACTGGCATTGATCTGGCTTGTTTCAAAAGGAACCAATATGTCATCAATATTCAAATACCATCTAAGTTTGGTGAAGATCAGATAGTAAATGGAAGCTCTATTGTGTTCATAAGCTGTATTATAGCAATTTTGACAATTTCAAGGGCCATAATCCAGCCATGCATGGGTAGATCAGGCCGTTTTTTTTAGAAATGAACCAAACTCTCATGGATATGTAACTACTGTATAAGTTTGATTGAGATACAATAAAAAATAAGGACTGTATCATGTTAACAAGCCCTATTATAGCAATTTTGACAATTTCAAGGGCCATAATTCAGTCATGCATGGGGATCTGGCTTGTTTTCGAAAGGAATCAAGCTCTCATGGATATCCAACTACTGTATAAGTTTGGTTGAGATACAATAAAAAATAAAGACTATCGTGTTAACAAGCTCTATTATAGCAATTTGGACAATTTCAAGGGCCATAATCCAGTCATGCATGGGCAGATCTGGCTGGTTTTCGAAAGGAACCGAGCTCTCATGGATATCTAACTACTGTATAAGTTTGGTTGAGATACAATCAAAAGTGAAGACTGTATCGTGTTAACAAGAAATTAATTACGGACGGACGCACGCACTCACGCACGCACGGACGACGGACAAATCACCACGACATAAGCCCTTCTGGCCTTTGGCCAGTAGAGCTAACAAGAGGCCCATGAGGGCCTATGCTCTACTGGTATGGTTCTTTGGTCATTTTCAATCCAGAGCATGTATGTATGGTGAAGATCGGATAGTAAATGGAGGCTCTTTTGTGTTCACAAGCTGTATTATAGCAATTTTTACAATTTCATGGGCCATAATCCAGTCTTGCATGGGCGGATCTGGCTGATTTTCAAAAGGAACCAAGCTCTCATCAATATTTAACTTCTATCTAAGTTTGGTGAAGATCAGATAGTAAATGGAGCCTCTATTGTGTTCACATGCTCAATTATAGCAATTTGGACAATTTCAAGGGCCATAATCCAGTCTTGCATGGGCGGATCTGGCTGGTTTATGAAAGGAACTGAGCTCTCATGGATATCTAACTACTGCATAAGTTTGGTTGAGATACAATCAAAAGTGAAGACTGTATTGTGTTAACAAGCTCTTTTATAGCAATTTTGACCATTTCAAGGGCCATAATCCAGTCATGCATGGGCGGATCTGGCTGGTTTTCGAAAGGAACCGAGCTCTTATGGATATCTAACTACTGTATAAGTTTGTTTGAGATACAATCAAAAAAGAAGACTGTATTGTGTTAACAAGCTCTTTTATAGCAATTTTGACCATTTCAAGGGCCATAATCCAGTCATGCATGGGCGGATCTGGCTGGTTTTCGAAAGGAACCGAGCTCTCATGGATATCTAACTACTGTATAAGTTTAGTTGAGATACAATCAAAAGACTGTATCGTGTTAACAAGAAATTGTTTACGGACAGACGGACGGACGGACGCACGCACAGACAAATCGCCACGACATAAGCCCTTCTGGCCTTTGGCCAGTAGAGCTAAAAACCAAAAGGCCTAGATTTTAGGTATTTATTGTGGTCCTCTAAATAGATTATTCAAATTATGCCCCTAAGCTCAAAATTGGCCCCTCCCCAGGAAAAACTGTTTTTCAAGATATATAGGGAAAATCTTTGAAATTCTTCATGTCTGAACCAAAAGGTCTCAATTGATCACATCTATTTCTCACCATTGTCCTATTCATTGACCTCTTTTAATTGCAGTACCGTAAAACCAAACTCAATCATTCTCAGACCAAATGAATGGTATAAAGCTTTAATTTGAGTGTGACATTTAGGGCCATTTAGGGCCCTCTTGTTTATCAGATGTGGAAAGAATACCACCAACCTCTCAATATAATATATCGGGTACACTGTCAAATAGATCATTGGTGATAGATATTATATACTTTTTATTCGGGGTGATTGCTTCAGATCTGGAAGAAAGCTGAATAATGGATCCAGGACATTTTTACAGAAACCCTTTCCTTGATACAGAGGATTTTTGAAAACATTGTTGACATTAAGCCTTTCCCTCATACGACAATTCTGCAGCAGACGACTTTGAACATATTTTGTCAAAAAATAGAAAATCTCTATAATTGAATGGATAACTTATGACTATAAGTGGAAAACATTGAGGCAAGAGGAGAAATTGCTCGTTTTGTGCAATATCTTCTTTTGTCACTATGTTTTCAAAAAGCTGTCTGCTACAGTGGCGTCAGAAAACATATATATGAGGGAATGGGCTAAGAACAATTTCTCCTTTATCCACAATTTTTCCAAAAGTGGTTGTTTCTGTTTTTGAAGAAAGCTGTATAATTAACAGAGGATAACACTATATTCCCGCTAAAACTTTATTTCTGTGTTTAAGCATTTTCACACAGAAAGTTGTTTACAGAATCTGCCTTTAAACCATTCTATGATACAGAAACATTGTGATGCCTCTGCCGCCGATATTTTTTTGAAAACAATGCAGAAAAATTAGAGATTGCTCATCATGAGCAAATTTCTCCTTTTCCTACAATGTTGTCAACTCTACTCCAAATATGTACATCCAATTATCAAGACAGTGGAAATGTTTCAACAGCCGACCGCCCTATAGACATGATATCAAGTAGTGTTAACTTGGGATTCACTATATCCAATAGATTGATCATAAAGTGTTAACTTGGCATTCACTATTTCCAATTGATTGATCATAAAGTGTTAACTTGACATTCACTATATCCATTAGATTTATCGTTAAGTTTCAATTTGACATTCACTATATCCAATAGATTGATCGTTAAGTGTTAACTTGGGATTCACTATATCCAATAGATTGATGATAAAGTGTTAACTTGGCATTCACTATATCCATTAGATTGATCATTAAGTGTTAACTTGACATTCACTATATCCAATAGATTGATCGTTAAGCGTTAACTTGGCATTCACTATATCCAATAGATTGATCGTTAAGTGTTAATTTGACATTCACTATATCCAATAGATTGATCATTAAGTGTTAACTTGGCATTCACTATATCCAATAGATTGATGATAAAATGTTAACTTGACATTCACTATATCCAATAGATTGATTGTTAAGTGTTAACTTGGCATTAACTATATCCAATAGATTGATCATAAGGTGTTAACTTGGGCATTCACTTTATCCATTAGATTAATCAGTTTTCAGCAATAGGATATCATTGTTCAGCCCTAAACTCGTCTTGCCATCAACTGCTATGTGGTAGGTAAAGTGATTGTTTGGGAGTTTCTCGGCCTGCCTCTGCCTTTGTAAAACCCAGGAATGCTACGCAATATATTTTTCAAGTTGTCACGTAATTGGCTTTGCAGTGACCTACAATAGAAGAACAAAATTGATTTAAAAACACATTACAACTAGATTTACACTACCTTTAGATACCAAACTGGAAATCAAAATTGAAAATCATGTTAAAAGAAAAAATAAATCAAGACAGAATACACCTAGAAATGTGTCACAATGACAAGAATAACATTACCGACATCGTAATCATAAATTGTGCAATCTATGGAAAAATAATAGCGACGCAAGTGAACATCAACGCTCAATTGCTTTTTTCTAGGAACATGTGTACCAAGTTTCATTTGAAAAAGATAATGGTTTTTGAGTTATGAGGTAAGATTAAAGTTTTGTGACGACACCGACACCAAGGGTATCACAATACTATAACTTTTATCACAAAACTATAACTTTTTTTCTTCACACAGAATCCAACAGCAATGTGATTGATTGATTGATTAGGGTTTAACGCCGTTTACAAAAATAACAAATCACGACGCACAGTTCATCTACTCATGCGTTTCATGGTTTTCCCAAACCAGAACACAACACAACATACTTTCAAAGCAACTGGCTGCTTTTCCACATAGACTTAAACAGCTCATTGGTGAAAGACGAATGGCGCATGCCACAGTGACTTCTGTCAAACGTTGAAAAGAATGTTGGCCAAGCTGGGTTTCAAACTCAACCCCTGGATTGACAGCTCGAGTCCGCCGGGTTGGGCAATAGCAATGTGAACAAGCAAATTCATGAAATTTATATCCCCCGCTTGCAGGAAATATTGTAGGAAAATGTTGAGGTTAGGTTTAAACATGTCAGTAGACTTTTTATTGAACATGTATTACAGGGTAAATTAAACGAACTTGGCCTAGGTTGTTACCAAGTTTGTGGCAGTTATTGCACGGAAACAGCAAGAAACGACTTTTTTTGTTAAATAAGGGGCCATAACTCCACCAAATAAAGTCCGCCGAAAGTGACGATCGAACAAGGCCTAGCCTTTAAGGCATTTAACCTTGTTACCAAGTTTGAAAAAAAAAACGGTTCACATTTGTGGCAGTTATTGCACGGAAACAGCAAGAAACAACATTTTTTGTTAAATAAGGGGCCATAACTCCACCGAATAAAGTCCCCCGAAAGTGACGATCGAACTTGGCCTAGCCCTTAAGGCATTTAACCTTGTTACCAAGTTTGAAAAAAAACGGTTCACATTTGTGGCAGTTATTGCACAGAAACAGCAAGAAACAACATTTTTTGTTAAATAAGGGGCCATAACTCCACCGAATAAAGTCCCCCGAAAGTGACAATCGAACTTGGCCTAGCCCTTAAGGCATTTGACCTTGTTACCAAGTTTGAAAAAACAAGAGTACAGCAAACGGTACATAATACGCCCGTCAGGAACATCTTTGTAAGTTTCCTCTTGTTTTGATATATTGTTTGTTTGTAAAAAGTTAATAAAGTTGTTCAGGAATGAATTGACAACAAAGCAGTATACAAAAATACAGCTGAATACCTCAAAGCATGTAGGAAAAAAATGTGAAAAAACATTATTCCAACCCCAAAAAGGGGCATAACTCATGCAGAAATTGACGAAATCTGAAGAAACGTGAATTTGATCTATGGCACATGACCACAAAGCCATATACAAAATTTCAGCGTAATACATGAAAGCATGTAGAAAAAAATGCAGAAAACAAATATTCTAAGTCCAAAAAGGGGCATAACTCATTCAAAAATTGACGAAATCCCAGGAAATATGAACTTGATCTGTGACACATCACTAGAAAGCGTTATACAAAATTTCACCTCAATAGCTCAAAGTATGTAGGAAAAAAGTGCGGAAAACCCGAACGGACGGACGGAGGGAGGGACGGACGGAGGGAGGAAGGGACATGACCATACCATAATAAAACGGTTGTATAAAAAAAGGTTCACATTTGTGTCAGTTATTGCACGGAAACGGCAAGAAACGACATTTTTTGTTAAATAAGGGGCCATAACTCCACCAAATAAAGTCTGCCGAAAGTGACGATCGAAGTTGGCCTAGCCCTTAAGGCATTTAACCTTGTTACCAAGTTTGAAAAAAAAAGGTTCACATCTGTGGCAGTTATTGCACGGAAACAGCAAGAAACGACATATTTTGTTAAATAAGGGGCCATAACTCCACCAAATAAAGTCTGCCGAAAGTGACGATCGAAGTTGGCCTAGCCCTTAAGGCATTTAACCTTGTTACCAAGTTTGAAAAAAAAAGGTTCACATCTGTGGCAGTTATTGCACGGAAACAGCAAGAAACGACATATTTTGTTAAATAAGGGGCCATAACTCCACCAAATAAAGTCTGCCGAAAGTGACGATCGAAGTTGGCCTAGCCCTTAAGGCATTTAACCTTGTTACCAAGTTTGAAAAAAAAAGGTTCACATTTGTGGCAGTTATTGCACGGAAACAGCAAGAAACGACATTTTTTGTTAAATAAGGGGCCATAACTCCACCGAATAAAGTCCGCCGAAAGTGATATTCGAACTTGGCCTAGCCCTTAAGGCATTTAACGTTGTTACCAAGTTTGAAAAAAAAAGGTTCACATTTGTGGCAGTTATTGCACGGAAACAGCAAGAAACGACATTTTTTGTTAAATAAGGGGCCATAACTCCACCAAATAAAGTCCGCCGAAAGTGACGATCGAACTTGGCCTAGCCCTTAAGGCATTTAACGTTGTTACCAAGTTTGAAAAAAAAAGGTTCACATTTGTGGCAGTTATTGCACGGAAACGGCAAGAAACAACATATTTTGTTAAATAAGGGGCCATAACTCCACCAAATAAAGTCCGCCGAAAGTGATATTCGAACTTGGCCTAGCCCTTAAGGCATTTAACGTTGTTACCAAGTTTGAAAAAAAAAGGTTCACATTTGTGGCAGTTATTGCACGGAAACGGCAAGAAACAACATATTTTGTTAAATAAGGGGCCATAACTCCACCAAATAAAGTCCGCCGAAAGTGATATTCGAACTTGGCCTAGCCGTTAAGGCATTTAACCTTGTTACCAAGTTTGAAAAGAAACGGTTCACATTTGCGGCAGTTATTGCACGGAAACGAAGTGTGACGGACGGACAGACGGACAGACAGACGGACGGACAAACCGAAATTAATAACCCCCCTTTTTTTCTTCGAAAAAGCGGGGGATAATAAAAGGTTAAAATAATTTGAATGCAACCTAATTGGCACTTAATCTTACTTTGTCATGTCACAACCACAAACCAAACAACTTTAAAAACATCTTGGCAAAACTACAGAAAATGTATATAAATGAATCTTATAATTGAATAGAATTGAAAACAAATGGCAAAAGGGAAAATAGCTCATTATGAGTATTGTTTTTCTTTTTTCCCACAACATTTTCATAAATTGTCTGCTGCTGATTAACAAAATGTGTCTTCAATTTGGAAAGAGATAAACTCGTTATATGATTTCTAAAATTCAAAAATGCAACACTTGTGTATTTGGTCAATATTTTAGGCAATTTTAGCTTGCCTGTTCACAGCAATTTATCATCTGTATCCGGGAGAGATAGAAACTTTCCTAGTAGTAGTATACATGTCTATGTACTTACATATAAATTCTGAGACTAGGTCATTGCCATCTTCAGATCTAAGTGTTCCGGTGATTCCATCGTTTTCTATCAGTGGTAAGAAAAGATGGACAAACTCCGGAGTATAGGGTGGAGCTATCACATCTAATACCTATAATTGTTGATAAGGATTAGTAAACATACCTTTTCCCTACAATATAAGCCATCCCCGCGAGAAACCAACATAATGGCCTCTGCATAATGTATCGACCCAGATCAGAGGGATAGAGTAATGATTTCTGAAACAGAAAACCCACAGGAAGCGAAAATTGTCTGTCCGGGTTAGCCTGCGCGGCATGCTTAGGCTGATCCGGTTCGATGCTTTACGCAGAGTCCATAATGTTGGTTTTCTCGCGGGACCGCTCATATATCTTTTATCAATAAACAAATTACTGTAAGCAATTTCATTATTTTCCCACAAATTGTTTAATTGTTTAGTTTTTTTCCTCATCTAGCAGACAGCTCTAAAAATATCATATAGAAAATCAGTTTAGCCTCTCCAGCATAAAGACGTTTTCTGACGCCACTGCAGCAGACAACTTTTGAAAACATTGTGGCAAAAAGAGAAATTGAGCAATAATGAGCAATTTCTCCTTTTTCCACAATGTTTCCATCTCTTTTCATTAATAGTAGTTGCATTTATATTGTTTTTCACATTTTTACTTAGATATTTTAGTCATCTGCTGAAGATTTGTCATATGTGGCAAAGGGTTAGCGCTAAAGCAGCGATATGTTCTATGACACTAAAAATAGATGCTGAAAAATGAGTTTTCATAACTCTTTCCCACATACAATAAATTTGCAGTAGACAACTTTGAATCATTCCCACAAAAAAATGGAAAATGTCTTTAAATGAAAGTAAAATTATTGAATAAAGTTGAAAATATTGCGGCAAACTGAAAAATTGCTCATTATGAGCAATTTATCCATTTGCAACATTGTTTTCAAAAACTGAATGCTGCAGAGGGCTCTGAAAGCGTCATTATGTTGGAAGGTTTTAATAGACGACTTTCGAAAACATTGCGACAAAAGGAGAAATTACTCATAAGAGCAATTTCTTCTCTTGCTAGTCACATTGTTTTCAACCTTATTGAATAATGATACTTTCACTTACAGAGAATTTTCACATTTTTGTCCATATGTTTTCAACGTCATCTGTTACAGATTTGTTGTATGGGGGAAAGGTTTAATAAATACCTCGGATACAAAGTGTCGTATCAAGGAAATGTCGGTATCCTGTTTGTTATTGCAATCTCTGATATAATTAACAACTGGAATAACACAGCCACAACTGAACACATGGACCATTCTGTCTAACACCGTCTTCTTTAATTCCAACTGAAATATTACCGAAATGGGAAATGAGACTGTCTGTGGGAAAAGGTACAAGTTTGCATTTCTGAACAGTGTAGGTTCAAATCAACCTGTTCAGTCTAATTAGAAATCAAAACAAATTAATTAAAAGAATATTCTAATAAGCTTATGTTAGTAATATGTGAGAAGTGAAGATCTTGATCAAGGCTGATCTGGGTCTGCTAGGTTTACAAATGTCAACTTCTTCCTTTTTTGCAAGAACGGCTCATATCTCCTGAAAAAAGTCTTCTATTATTCGAGCTGACATTATGGGGTGTACCAGACTCACGGTCACCTTATATGAAAACCACCCTGTCCACACAAATTGATCATAATGTGAAATTCCTTCCTTTGCCAAAAAAAACCTCTCTTTTCAATGGTTATATTTTTTTTCAATGTGAGTTTCCATAGATCTTTTCAATGTCCTCTGCTGAAGATTTGTTGTATAAGGGCAAGGGTCTATTTTAATTAATTAACAAGAGCTGTCCGCATGACAGCATGCTCGACCGTTATGGCCATTTGATACTATAGACAACAGTTGTTACTTAGATAGTAGCTTGATAGTATAGCACTATAAATCAAGTTGGATAAGTCTTGTTTGAATAGCATCTGCTGTTTGTGAGAAAAGGCCTTGCATGCAAAACTTTAAACCAAATTTCTGACTTCAAAAAGGGCCATAATTTATAATAAATTCAGTCAGGAGTTACCTAACCTGATTGTTTGATATCTTTAAAGACTATAGTGAAGTTTTAAATCAATCCCTGAGTGGTTACAGAGATATGTGCATGATATTACCATGCATGCAAAATTTTAACCAAATTTTCAAAGTCAAACAAGGGCCATTATTTGTATTAAATTCATACAAGAGTTAACTAACTTGACTGTCTGACACCCCTGGAGACATGATTGAAGTTTCAAGTCAATATCATTAGTGGTTACTGAGATATATCCATGAAAGTATCTTGCATGCAAAACTTTAACCATATTTTTTAAGTAAAGAAAGGGCCATAATTTGCTTTATATGCTGAAAAGAGTTATAAAACTTGATTGTTTATATAGGTGTGATGGTTGGGAAGGGTTGTATCAAGTTTCAATGCAATGAATTGTACTAGGATATGGACTCTTAATGTTGTTGCACGCAAAATTTAACCAGAATTTCTAAGTAAAAAAAGGGCTATAATTTGCAGTTAATGCAGGATAGAGTTATCTAACTTGATAATCTACATAGGTGTGATGGTTGGGAAGGGTTGTATAAAGTACCAATGCAATGCATCAACAAAATACAGAGATATGGACTCTTAATGTAGTTGCATGCAAAACTTTAACCAGAATTTCTAAGTAAAACTAGAACTATCACTGAATGTGATTAGTATACCCCCGCCCTGAACGTCGCCCTGATTAAGAAACCCGACCATAAATTCCAACTTGTAGTTTTAAAGATAGTCTCCGGACAAGAAAAAAGTAATAAAGGGCGATGAAAATTATTCTACGAACAAGAAAATGTAACAAAGGGCAATAAATCTGTAATTAGCTAAAATAGATTTATGATTCTTGTTCACTGCACTTCCTCTCAATGCGTTGTATCATAGTATGAAGTTTTATTAAATTCCATCCAGTAGTTTTGAAATTATTCTACGCTCAACAAAACGTAACAAAGGGCAATAAATCTGTAATTATGTAATCTTGTACACTGCACTTCCTCTCATTGTGCTCTACCATTGTATGAAGTTTTATTTGATTCCATCTATTAGTTATTATGTAATTCTCCGGACAAGAAAACGTAACAAAGGGCAATAACTCTGTATTTAGGTAAAGTTTAGTTATGGTTCCTGTACACCGCACTTCCTCTCAATGTGTTGTATCATTTTAAAGCAATAGCATCTGTGGTTTGTGAGGAAAAGCCTTGCATGCAAAACTTTAACCAAAATATCTAAGTAAAAAAAGGGGCATAATTGTGTCAAAATCTGATATACAGTTATGGGACTTGTCCTGCAAGGTCAGTTGATGATGTCCAATAATTGTTTGAAGTTTCAAAGCAATAGCATCTGTGGTTTGTGAGAAAAAGCCTTGCAGGCAAAACTTTAACCAAAGTTGTAATAGCTCTCATATTCTTCGAATAGTCAAGCTTAAAAGCATTTGTGTAAATATTGTTGTGGAGAGTTGTTTCAAAATCCTATGAGATATGAAATGGACATGGGGCAAACATAATTAACACATTAAACAACCAAACTCACCCTGACAAGCACATTTAACTCCTCAAAACTGGATTCAAACAGCCGGATGAGAAGGTCGAGGGCCTTTTGGTGTAAGAGAAGATGATTAGTGACTATTTCATCCACGAGTACGAGATGTAATGGTGTGTGATCCGTATTTAACTTAAAGTAACTCTGGTCAGATACCACCTCATCAATCCAGGCTAGAACACCTATGGCAATCACTGGAAATCTGAAATACACAGTCAATTGTTAGGATGTTTATTTACTTTGTATCCTCGACGGACAATCCGCGTAGCATGTCTATAGCAAACTAGAAATATCACTGAAGGTGATAAATACCCCCATCTGGTGCCTGACAATATACATATGTATGAGAAATTCAAGAGGCCATAACTCATTTAAAAATAATTCCAGTGCAACATACACGCCGACAATATGCACAACTAGGCTTGGTATCAATCATTCTTGTGAAGTTATATTGAATTGGTTGCTGAGAAATAGTGTTCACAAGAAATGTCCACAGACCAACGGACCGACAAACCGACCGACAAGTGTGACTCCTATATAGCTCCTAAATACTAAGAAGTACATAATACAATTTCTTTATATAAAGAAATGTTTACGAATATTTGAATAAATTTATTGCTTTTCCACAGACAATAAATCTGAAGCAGATGACTTTGAAAACATTTATGTAACAATACAAAATAACCTCTATAAATAAAAGTTTGATTATTAACCCTTTCCCTCATATAGACGCTTTCTGACGCCTCTGCAGAAGACAGCTTTTTGAAAACATAGTGACAAAAGAAGAAACTGCTCAAAACAAGCCATAATGTTTTCCACTTTTTGTCATAGGTTATCCATTCAATTATAGAGATTTTTTATGTTTGGACAAAACATGTTCAAAGTCGTCTGCTGCAGAATTGTTGTATGAGGGAAAGGGTTAAAAATAGTTAAAACATTATTGCAAATTGTGAAATTGCTCATAATGAGCCACAATGTATTCTGAGGCTGTCTCCTGCAAAGGCATCAGAAAGCGTTTGTTTTACGGATAAAAAACAAAAATTACTAACCATCTGCAAAAAATAGCATGAATTTTCCGTAAAACAACATCTGTGTACAAGAACTTTCCATCATACAACAATATGCAACAGACGAATTTGAAAACATTTTAGAAAAGACATGAAAAATGTCTGCAAATGCAAGTGCATGTATACAAATTGAATACAGTTGAAAACCTTATGGCAAAACAAATTGCTACATTTGTCATACCAACCACATTAACTTATTTTGTGGTCAGGTAAGCTAATACAGGAGGCCAAAGAGGGCCAGTATCACTCCACTGACCAAACAGCCCCGTCCCCTGGTGGCCATGTTTTCTTACCAATCATCATGGCTTGAATGAATCTCGTAGAGTGTCACCCAAGGAACATTTCTGCAAAATTATTTGAAAGTCGGCCAGATAATTTGGAAGAAGAAGATTTTATTAAGTTTTCACTAAAGCCAATATAAGGCTAATGTTTTTCGACCAATCAACCATGGCTGGAAGGAATCTGATAAAGGGTCATCCAAGGAACATTTCTACTGAACCAGTTTGGGAGAAGAATTTTAAAGATTTTTCGTTTGGTTGCCATGGAAACCAGAATTCTGCATGTATCCCAAAAATTTGAAGGAATTCTGGTGAGATCATTAAGAGGATGCTTTCTGTGAAGTTTCATCCCAATTGACCCGCTGGTTACTGAGGAGAAGATGTTGAAGCACGACGGACAACTGACGACGGACAAAAGGCGATCACAAAATAACTCATCAAAGTACAGTTATTTCACAGTAGCTGTAATTTAATTGCTGGATTCTCTACCAAGAGGTACGGTAACAGTCAAATAAATGCACCACACATTCCAAGAGCTATTAATAGATGGGTTGTCAATTTGAATCACAACTCGGCCATTCATTCCTGGTAATGATTGACAAGTTGATGCCTTTGACAATCTAATGTAGAAAGGTAGCAAGTTGTCTGAAAAGAATGTTGTTTCAAGTTCTTGTTTGGTTACATGTACACTTACTTGATACACTGAAACAATGTAGACACCTCCACAATCAATTCAGAAGCGTTTTTGTTCTGGGCACAAAGAGCCTGTACCTTTTCTAAAGCTTGGGTGGTTGGTTTTAGTTCTTTCTTTTCTATGTGTTTCCTTATCCCCTATAATAGATCAAAACACTTACAAAACCCACATTATCTAGAAGGACTCTGCACAAACTAACCTAAGCATGTCCTTTGTTCAAAGATTGTTATCATAATGACATCCATGTAATGTCATGAACATTTAAGAGTGTTACAAATCACAAATTTGATGAAAATGTGATAACTTATAAAATACATCTTTTACTAGAAAAATGTTAATTGACCATTTCATCAAGTCAAGTTATCAACATATAAATGCATAAAGGAAAAAAACAACCTAGAGCTGCAACAATTGGCTAGCAATTTAACCTTTTCCCACTTCTATTTGGCTGAGCATCAAATTTTGCAATAAGGGTCAGAGCTCTATTTAAGGTGCTGATTTCACGTTTCATAATTCAATCTGTAGTTGACCTTTAAACCCTATCTTGTTAGTACGTACTCAAAAGAACTATCCCACAGTGAAGATTCTTTCAACCCTTTCCTACATACAATCAATCCGCAGCAGATGACATTGAAAACAACTAGGCTAATGGAAAATTTCCATAAACGAAAGTGTAATTTTTGAAAAGAGTTGAAAATATTGAAAAGGAGAAATTGCTCATCATGAGCAATTTTTTCTGTTGCAAAAATGTTTATAAAACTTGTCTGCTGCAGAGGCGTCCGAAAGCATCTGTATGTGGGAAAGGGTTAGAAGACAAATTCAGTCCCCCTAGGTCTCTTCTGACAGAAATATACCATGAGTTACCTTTTTGTATGCCTCTGTTACACTTGCAGCGTAGGATAAAAGATAAATGTATTTGTTTTTGTGTTCTGGATTTAATCTTGATGTTGTTTTGAATAAACTGTCAATCAGTAAATCTGTAAAACAAGGAGACAAATCTTATGATGTAGGCTAACATAAATCTTTTCCACTTGCTGTCGATTTTTGAAAATATTGAGACAAAAGGTGAAATTGCTCATGATGAGACATCTCATTTTAGCTATTTTAGAGTCGTATGCTGCAGGTTTGTTGCATGTGGGAAAGGGGTCCTCAATATTCTTTCATATCAAAGCAATAGTTCAACCATTTCATGAACTTCAACAAGTGTCTAGCAATTTAACCCCCCTTTCCAACAAACTTTCTCATGCCTCTGCAGCAGACAACTTTTGGCACAATGTTTAACTATGAACAATAGTTATACATTCCTTTATAGAAAATGTCCATATTTTTGTCTAGATGTTTTCAAAGTCGTCTGCTTTGCCATATGTGGAAACTGCTTAAATCCCTGCTCACAGCTGTCACGGTGGAGTGCCCTTGGGCAAGGAGCATTTCCAAGCCTAATATTGGTAAGTCTACCAAGGATTATGGATAAGTGTGCAGTCAATGTGATATAATTGAAATACTGTTTGAAACATCGTAAAATTTAACCAAATATTTAATGCAGAACAATTAACTTTTCACTTTCCAACAAACTTTCTCATGCCTCTGCAGCAGACAACTTTTGCCACAATGTTTAAATATGAACAATAGTTATACATTCATTTATAGAGAATTTCCATATTTTTGTCTGGATGTTTTCGAAGTCGTCTGCTTTGCCATATGTGGAAAATGCTTAAATCCCTGCTCACAGCTGTCACGGTGGAGTGCCCTTGGGCAAGGAGCATTTACAAGCCTAATATTGGTCTACCAAGGATTATGGATAAGTGTGCAGTCAATGTGATATAAATGATATACTGTTTGAAAACATGGTAAAATTTAAAAAATATTTAATGCAGAACAAGTAACTTTTCACTTTAAACCCCCCCTCCAAGCATTATATGCCAATATTATCATTCTATGATTAACTAGAAATATCACTGAAGGTGATGAATACCCCCAGCTGGTGCCTGACAATATACATATGTATGAGAAATTCAAGGGGCCATTACTCATTTAAAATAATTCCAGTGCAACAAGCCGACAATATGCACAACTATGATTGGTATCAATCATTCTTGTGAAGTTATATTAAATTTTGATCAAGGGTTGCGGAGAAAAAGTGTTCACAAAATATGGACATATATGTAATATGTATGAGAAATTCAAGGGGCATAACTCATTTAAAAATAATTCCAGTGCAACACGCCCACAATATGCACAACTAGGCTTGGTATCAATCATTCTTGTGAAGTTATATGAATTCTAACCAAGGGTTGCTGAGAAATAGTGTTCACAAGAAATGTCCACAGACTAACGGACCAATAAGCGTGACTCCTATATAGCCCCCCATATACTGGGGGTATAATTAAATGTTGAAATGATTTTTACTTTATTAAATACCACAATTGACCCATTCCCTTATACAGATGCTTTTTGACGTCTCTGCAGCAGATGACAAGCTCTCCTGTTATCATAATTTTTTCAATTCTATTTAATAACAAGAGGGCCATGATGGCCCTGGATCGCTCACCTGATTTTTTTTTTTCAATTTAACTATATAAGCCCCGCCCCCTGGCGGCCAAAGTTTCCGACCAATCAACTTGGCTTGAAGGAATCTGATAGAGGGTCACCCTAGGAACATTTCTACAAAATTATTTGAAAATCGGCCTGACACTTTCGGAGAAGAAGATTTTTTAAGTTTTCACTATAGCCATATAAGGCAAAATAGCCCCGCCCCCCCCCCCCCCTGGCGGCCATGTTTTTCGACCAATCAACAGGGCTTGAAGGAATCTGATAGAGGGTCACACTAGGAACATTTTTACAAAATTATTTAAAAATCAGCCTGACACTTTCGGAGGAGAAGATTTTTTAAGTTTTCACTATAGCCATATAAGGCAAAATAGCCCTGCCCCCCTGGTGGCCATGTTTTTTTACCAATCAACATGGCTTGAAGGAATCTGAAAGTGGGTCACTTAAGGAACATTTCTACAAAATTATTTGAAAATTGGCCTGACACTTTCGGAGAAGAAGATTTTTTAAGTTTTCACTATAGCCATATAAGGCAAAATAGCCCTGCTGCCCCCCCCCCCCCCCCCCCCCCCCCCGGAACATTTTTACAAAATTATTTGAAAATCGGTCTGACACTTTCGGAGGAGAAGATTTTTTAAGTTTTCACTTTGCCATATAAGGCAAAATAGCCCCGCCCCCCTGGCGGCCATGTTTTTCGAGTAATCAACATGGCTTGAAGGAATCTGATAGAGGGTCATCCAAGGAACATTTCTACAAAATTATTTGAAAATCGGCCAGACACTTTCGGAGAAGAAGATTTTTTAAGTTTTCACTATAGCCATATACGGCAAAATAGCCCCGCCCCCCCCTGGCGGCCATGTTTTTTGACCAATCAACATGGCTTGAAGGAATCTTATAGAGGGTCATCCAAGGAACATTTCTACAAAATTATTTGAAAATCTGCCAACCAGTTTGGGAGAAGAAGAATTTTGAAGTTTTTTTCATTTCGTTGCCATGGAAACCAGAATTCTGCATGGATCCCAAAAATTTGAAGGAAATCTGGTGAGGTCATTGAGAGGATGCTTTCTGTGAAGTTTCATCCCAATTGACCCACTGGTTACTGAGGAGAAGAAGTTGACGCACGACGGACGACGCACGACGGACAAAAGGCGATCATAATAACTCACCTTGAGCAAAGCTCAGGTGAGCTAAAAATAACACATACACTAGTAGATATTTTCTATGTTTTAGCTTAAATGTAATCAAACTAGTCTGCTGCATATTTGTTGGATGTGGGAAAACGTTAAACCCCACAAGTACAGAAGACGGATATCAAATGTTATCTTTACCTAGAAAAGCCGGGCCTCTTATCAGATCTACAGGTGGAGGAGGGTACTGATTGTCCGAATACATCTTGTAGAGCTGGAATTATATACACAATTATCTCAATTAACTCTGAATACATCTTGTACAGCTGGAACTATATACACAATTATCTCAATTAACCCTTTCCCACATATGACAATTCTGCAGCAGACGTCTTTGAACATATTTTGTCAAAAAATAAATAAATCTCTATAATTGTATGGATAACCAGGGACACTATATTACAGGGATATGAAACGCTTCGATAAGTTCCGTTATCTTCGCCTCACTATAAGAAAAGCGGAAATTAGCCCCTCTGGTCATTATCCACTTCGTAAATTCTTTTTCGATGTGCTGTTTTATTAAAAATCATTAGTTTAAATAGGAATAACCAAGAATATAAGTACATTACATAATTTCGATCTTTATTTCTTACATTTACATTAATTTTGAGCTTGTATTTAAACAAAAAATGATAGTTATTGCAATTAGTTTCTGAAGTCGATTTTTTCACAAAAGTGTGATCAAGAAAGTTAAAACGAAGAATACAGGCTTTACATAGGACCATTTTTTGTTCTACATTGCCGTTATAAACACATTTAAATGTTATATTATAATGTTGAATGATCAATCTTTGTTTTGATCATTTGAGTATACCTGATGGTTGCCGAGAATTATCTAGAATTGTTTGTGAAAAAATGCGATGAATTTTAAAAAAGATCACGGCCATTTGCCAAATGACGAATCGAGGCTATGCAAAACATCATTTTCTGTTCAATGTTGCCTTTATAAATACATTTAAACGTCAAGATTATAAATGTTAAAATGATCAATCTTGGTTTAAATTAGTTTTACAAACATGTTGTATGCAAGGAAGAATCTTGTTTGAGAAAAAATTACAAACAAGAGGGCCATGATGGCCCTGGATCGCTCACCTTAATTATACGATGTACTGCAATGCAAAACACATCAAGACAATTATTCTGAATGCAACCTCCACAGTGTTAACAATACTTTCCTTCATTTGGCCTAGTGATCTATATTTTTTACCTGATATGACCCATATTCCAACATGGACTAGATATCATCAAGACAACATTCTGACTAAGTTTCAACTTGCTCAAAGTAAAAATGCGGCCTCCGGAGTTTGAACAATATTTTCCTTTATTGACCTAGTTTCTGATCCAATATGACCCATATTTGAACTTGACCTAGATATAATTCAGACAAACATTCTGACCAAATTTCAAGCTGCTGAAGCAAACAATGCGGCATCCAAAGTGTTCACAAGATTTTCCTTCAATTTGATCTAGTGACCTAGTTTTTGATCCAGCATGACCCATATTCAAACTTGGCCTACATATCATCAAGAAAAACATTCTGATAAAGTTTTATCATGCTGAAATTAAAAATGCAGTATCCAGAGTGTTAACATGATTACCCTTCAATTTGGTCTAGTGACCTAGTTTTTAACCCGGCATGACCCATATCCGAACTTTGCCTAGATATCATTTATACAAACATTCTGACCAAATTTCAAATTGCTGAAGCAAAAAATGCAGGTTTTACAGAGTTAACAAGATTTTCCCTCAATTTGGCCTAGTGATCTAGTTTCTGATCCAATATGACCCATATTTGAACTTGAACTAGATATCTTTAAGACAAATATTCTGACAAAATTTCAAGCTGCTGAAGCAAAAAATGCGGCATCCAAAGTGTAAAAAAGATTTTCTTTCAATTTGGGCTAGTGACCTAGTTTTTGACCCGACATGACCCATGACTTGGCCTAGATATCATTCAGCTCAATATTCTGAACAAATTTCAAGCCGCTGAAGCAAAACATGCGGCTTCTACAGAGTTAACAAGATTTTCCCTCAATTTGGCCTGGTGACCTAGTTTCTGACCCAATATGACCCATATTTGAACTTGACCTAGATATATTTAAGACAAACATTCTGACTAAATTTCAAGCTGCTGCAGCAAAAAATGTGGCATCAAAAGTGTTAACAAGATTTTCTTTCAATTTGACCTAGTGACCTAGTTTTTGACCCGGCATAACCCATATTCGAACTTGACCTAGATATTTTTAAGACAAACATTTTGACAAAATTTCAAACTGCTGAAGCAAAAATTGCGGCCTCTGGAGTGTTAACAAGATTTTCCTTCAATTTGACCTAGTGACCTACTTTTTGACCCAACGTGACCCATGTTCGAACTTGACCTACATATCATCAAGACAAACATTCTGATAAAGTTTCAATATGCTCAAGTTGAAAATGTGGCCTCCAGAGTGTTATCAAGATTTTCCTTCAATTCGACCTAGTGACCTAGTTTTTGACCTCATATCGCCCAGTTTCGAACTTGTCCAAGATTTTATGGAGATGAACGTTCTGATAAACTTTCATGAAGATTGGATGCAAAATGTAGCCCGTAGAGTGTTAACAAGCTCAAATGTTGACGATGGACGACGGACGGACGCCGGACAAAATGTGATCACAATAGCTCACCTTGCACTTCGTGCATAGGTGAGCTAAAAATGCGATGAAATTTAACAAAATTGTGGTAAAAAAAGTCAAAACGAAGAATACAGGCTCTACATAGGACCGTTTTTTGTTCTATAATGCCGTTATAAACACATTTAAATGTTATATTATTAATGTTGAATGATCAATCTTTGTTTTAATCATTTGATTATACCTGATGGTTGCCGAGAATTATCTAGAATTGTTTGTAAAAATCTTTAAAAAATGCGATGAATTTTAAAAAAGATCACGGCCATTTGCCAAATGACGAATCGGGGCTATGCAAAACATCATTTTCTGTTCAATGTTGCCTTTATAAATACATTTAAACGTCAGATTATAAATGTTAAATGACCAATCTTGGTTTAAATTAGTTTTACAAACATGTTGTATGCAAGGAAGAATCTGTATTGTTGGAGAAAAAATGCGATGAAATTTAACAAAATTGTGGTCAAAAAAGTCAAAACGAAGAATACAGGCTCTACATGCAACTGCATACTTTGAGCAGTATAATAATCCCTGATAAAAGTAAATATATAATGCCAGATGATTGTAACTTGGTCAAAATATGAGAAGCAGATAATCAAAAGTGTCATGCAAACTGTTTGTATCTTAAAGTTTTTATTTGTGAAATAAAAACAATAACTGATAATTATAAAATATTTTGATTGATAACAGAATAGTTGGTTATTGAAAACATGGGATTATCTCTTGATTGAATTGTCCCAAACAATAAAATATATGCAATTCTAAAGAGGTCTACCATATCACAGTTACCAGAAGTCAGGGTGACTTATGTTATGTAACATTATGGAATCATTTCCGGCCTTGTCACATGTGTGTTGGTAACACACTAATTAATTGGTTTTATAACCCCTTTATTGTGCATACATGTAGGGACTTAGGCTAATTGGCAATTAAAGTCTTCTTATATAACCCTTCTCAACATTCTTAAATTATGCAGCAGACGAATTCGAAATCATCCTCGGCAATACATTTTGCAAATATATCTATCTATAAGATTGTAAATGTAATTATGATTAAAATAAAAGGCAAAAAATGTTTTAAAAAGGATAAAATGCTCATGAATCATAAATTCTTAAAACGGCAAATGGTTATTTACTTTGCTTGGTACTTTTTAAAGAATTTCGATGATTTATGTCGGAGAATCGTGGCCGATATAGCTGAAATAATAATGCAAAGGAGTCTATATTGTGTGTCCCTGGTACCTGAAAGCGAGAGAGAATAAACGAAAACAGTCGTATTTACGCGCAAGTAACCGTTATCTTACGCAAGTTAAGGCCGTTATCTACCGGAATGGGTAAAACAAAATGGCCGACACCTGTACGAAGCGAGGCCAACATATTACTGATAAGGCTGATGTAACCGCACGCGTTTCATATCCCTATAATATAGTGTCGCTGGGATAACCTATGACTTTAAGTGGAAAATATTGTGGCAAAAGGAGAAATTGCTTGTTTTGAGCAATTTCTCCTTTTGCCACAATATTTTCCACTTAAAGTCATAGGTTACCCCATTCCCACATATACACACTTTCTGAAACCTCTGCAGCAGACAACTTTTGAAAGCATTGTGGCAAAAAAAGAAATTGCTCTATATGGGCAATTTCGCCATTTGCCACAATGTTTTCAACCTTTTCCAGTCATTCATTTATAGAGATTTTCCAGATTTTTGCCAACATGCTTTCAAAGTCGTCTTCCGCATGTTTGCTGTATGTGGGAAAAGGTTTACTTTTTCCCATATATAACAAATCAGCAGCTGACAACTTTGAAAACTTTTAGGCAAAAACATGGAAAATATCTAACAAGAGGACCATGATGGTCCTAACTTGCTCACCTGATTTAATAGAACTTCAATTATACATGTAGTTTACAAGTCTATATATATAAGCAAAAATAGCCCAGCCCCTTTATGGGAGGGGGGGGTCATGTTTATTAATGGATCAGAATAATTTAAACAATCTTGGTAGAGGGAAAAAGTGACCCGCGCCCTGGCGATCATGTGTATTGAAAGAGGACAAATCAATGAACATTCCAGTGAAGATTTATGAAAATTGGCCAATAGTTTTCCGAGATGTCGTTAAAGAAATTGTGAACAGTTGGACGATGGAGTTTTTTCTGCAACAACTGTAGCCACACAACCTTAATAAACAAGAGCTGTCAGAGAACAGTGTGTTCGACTTTTTCGTGCTTGCCAATAAAACAACATTTTTGTGGGTGGTACAGAAAACATAACCAAGTACTTGTAATAAGTCGTAAAAGAGTCATAATTCTTACAAAAATATTCACTGAATTATGTACTCTTGGCTGTTGGGGGAGGTAATGATGGTAAAAACATATTATAAGTGTTAAAGCTATATCTCTAATGATTTGGTAAGAAAAACTTAACCAAAATTCTAAGTCGAAAAAGGGCCATAATTCTTACAAAAACCTTGACAGAGTTATATACTCTTGTCTGTTGATGAAGGTAATAATGATGAATAAGTATTGTAAGTGTATAAGCTATATCTCTAATGGTTTGGAAAAAAAGTGGAGTAGTACGAAAAAGTTAACCAAAATTCTAAGTCGAAAAAGGGCCATAATTCTTCCAAAAACCTTGATAGAGTTATGTACTCTTGTCTGATGATGGTGAATAAGTGTTGTAAGTTTCAAAGCAATATCTCTTATGGTTTTGAAAAAAATGTGAGGTGGTACAAAAAAACTTAACCAAAGTGTGACGCCAACGCTGAGGCGAGTAGTATAGCTAGCCTTTTCTTCGAAACTAACAGATTAATTTTTCCAGCTAATATGAGTTTTGGGGAACTGCTTAAGCCATTCTGACAAAACTTCATAGCCATAAACTTTATTCAGTTTGCAAAATTATTGATCATTGCTCCAAATATTATTATTATGAGATCTATATTAACATTACTTTATAGAATTGCATTGACAACCAATTTTAAAATTGATGCAAAAGGATGGGGTTACAAAACCATATCATTCTACCTTTACACTTTCCCATCTGTAGAAGCATTTTGACACACCTACACCAGACAACTTTTTAAAAACATTGAAATTGCTCTGACCCACCAATTTGGACTGTTGTGACAATGATTTCAATTCTATTTGATAATAAAACTATCAGTTATACAATGTAAATCTTTCCTCAAATATTTTCGAAGTTATCTGCTAGAGATTTCTAGTATTATAGGAGAGAGTAAAGAGGATAAACAAAGTACTTACAATAGTAATATCAGTAGGGTTTCATTTTGTTTTAGAGTAGCAGGATAATAATGGAAAGTAGGCTGGGGTCAGGAGATCCTCCCCCAGTAGGGGTAAAGGGGCTTTAGTCGACGGGTAATTTACCCATCTACCAGTTCATTTTTAAAACCCTTGTAAGTTTTTATCAAATATTTTCGAAGTTGTCTGCTGCAGATTTCTAGTATTGTAGTAGAGAGTAAAGAGGATAAAGAAAGTACTTACGATAGTAATATCAGCTGGGTTTAGAGCTTTCCTAGACAACATAGAAGACAAGGCCTGACAGGCCCGGGGGTATGCCGCAGCTCCACTAAGCGCCAGCGTTATAGGGGTCACATCCAGCCCTCTGATGTAGAATAACTTACATTCATTTACATGATATTTTTAGATTAAGATAACTCTGCACTCCTCTGAACTCATCACAGAAAAGTGGGCAATTGAAAGAATAATTGTAATTAAAAGTAAATTCTTTAACCCTTTCCCTAATATGACGTGGAACATATTTTGTAAAAAAATAGAAAATCTCTTAACATTGAATGGATAACCTATGACTAAAAGTGAAAATCATTGTGGCAAATGGAGAAATTACTTGTTTTGAGCAATTTCTTCTTTTGTCACTATGTTTTCAAAAAGCCATCTGCTGCAGAGGCGTCAGAAAGCGTCTATATGAGGGAAAGGGTTAAGGAAAGAGTTTATCACTTTCCCACATATATATATAGATGACTATTGATACCAATAAGACAACATGATGGCCCTAGTTCGCTCACCTTAATTATATAATGTACTGCAATGCAAAACATATCAAGACAATTATTCTGAATGCAACCTCCACAGTGTTAACAAGATTTTCCTTCATTTGGCCTAGTGATCTATATTTCTTTTACCTGATATGACCCATATTCCAACATAGAATCAGATATCATCAAGACACCGTCTGACATATTCAAACTTGACCTAGACATAATTCAGACAAAATTTCTAGCTGCTGAAGCAAAAAATGCGGCAAGATTTTCCTTCAATTTGGCCTAGTGACCTAGTTTTTGACTCTACATGACCCATATTCAAACTTGGCTTAGATATCATTTAGATAAACATTCTCATCAAATGTCAAGCTGCTGTAGCAAAAATGCATCTTCTAAGTAACAAGATTTTTCTTCAATTTGACCTAGTGACCTACTTTTTGACCCAACATGTTGACTTACATATCATAAAGACAAACATTCTGATAAAGTTTCATCATGCTCAAGTTAAAAATGCAGTATCCAGAGTGTTCACAAGATTTCCCTTCAATTTGGCCTAGTGACCTATTTTTTTACTTGGCATGACCCATATTCAAACTTGGCCTAGATATCATTTAGATAAACATTCTCAAGCTTCTGTAGCCAAAAGAGCGGCATCTACAGAGTTATCAAGATTTTCTTTCAATTTGGCCTAGTGACCTAGATTGCGGTCTCTAGGGTGTTAACAAGATGTTCCTTCAATTTGACCTAGTGAGCTACTTTTTGACCCAACATGACCCATGATCGAACTTGACCTACATTTCACCAAGACAAACATTCTGATAATGTTTCAACATGCTCAAGTTGAAAATGTGGCCTTTAGGGTGTTAACAAGATTACCCTTCAATTTGGCCTAAGTGACCTAGTTTTTTACCCAGCATGACCCATTATCGAACTTGGCCTAGATATCATTCAGCTCAACATTCTGACCAAATTTCAAGCTGCTGAAGCAAAAAATGCTGCTTCTACAGTGTTAACAAGATTTCCCTTCAATTTGGCCTAGTGACCTAGTGTCTGACCAATATGACCCATATTCGAATTGCTGAAGCAAAAATTACGGCCTCTGGAGTGTTAACAAGATTTTCCTTCAATTTGACCTAGTGACCTATGTTTTGACCTGACATGACCCATGTTCGAACTTAACTTATATATCATCAAGACAAACATTCTGATAAAGTTTCAACATGCTCAAGTTGAAAATGTGGCCTCCAGAGTGTTAACAAGATTTCCCTTCAATTTGACCTAGTGACCTAGTTTTTGACCTCATATGGCCCTGTTTCGAACTTGTCCAAGATTTGATGATAAATTTTCATGAAGATTGGATGCAAAATGTAGCCTGTAGAGTGTTAACAAGCACAAGTGTTGACGACAGACGCCGGACGGACGTCGGACAAAATGTGATCACAATAGCTCACCTTGCACTTCATGCATAGGTGAGCTAAAAAGAGAAACGACCATTTTCTCCTTGTTTGTGGGAAGGGGGGATAAGGTATTATCAGAGATACTATTGTATGCTTTGATTAATTTATCCAAGCATGACATAAATTGTGATTGCTTTACATGAAATTACCTGGCATTTGCACATTTTTGTAACTCTTGACAAATTCTCCTAATGTTTGACCCGCCCTTAGACTCCTGTGCTAAAATATTCATCATCACTTGACTGTATAGGTATGTGTGTTCACCATGACAGACCATTTTCTGAAACATCATATAAATTATGACACAACCTTTAAAGAAATATTAATTCAAACCTAACCCAAAAATAAACAATTTAAGATTCAAATACTGCAGACAACTTTTGAACAAGAAGCCCAAAAAGGTAAAATTAAATCTCCAAACAGTCACACCCCCTGGTGGCCATGTTTTTTGACCAATCAACATGGCTTGAAGGAATCTGATAGAGGAAACATTTCCACAAAATTATTTAAAAATCGGCCAAACAGTTTTGGAGGAGAAGAATTTTAACATTTTTTCTTTGGGTTGCCATGGAAACCAGAATTTTGCATGGTTCTGAAAAAAAATAAAGGAAATTAGGAGAGGACATTGAGAGGATGGTTTCTATGAAGTTTCATCACAATTAACCGAGTGGTTAAGGAGGAAGTCGTTTGAAGCAAAAGGTTGAGATTTTCTTTTTTTATTTGGGTTTACCACAATTGCCCTGTAATCTGAAGGCCATGTTTTGCAGGAATCTGAAAGAGGGTCAGATTTCTCTAAAGCCAAATATTTATCATATTATATTCCCATTCCCTCGCAGCTATTTCTTTAACTAATCAACAAGAACTGACGGAACCTCATAAAGGGTTATCCATGGAACATTTCTGCCAATTTAATTGAAAGTTGGCGGAGAAGATTTCTAAAAAGTTTTCTTTCAGTTTCAATGGAAACCAGAATGGTGCACTGATCTGAAAAAAGTTGACGATGTTTAAGAGAGGACATTGAGAGGATGCTCCAAATTGGCCCAGTGGTAACAGAGGAGAAGTCATTTAAAGCCAAAAGTTGACGCATGCACGATTGACAATTTGCCATGACATAAGCTTGACTGGCTTTTATCAAACCAATTGAGATTTCAAACATTTTGGCATCAAGGCAGCATAATAAACAAAGAAAAAAGGGCCAGTATCCACTGCAATTTAGGTAAAAAATAATCTCCAAACATCCCCGCTGGTGGCCATGTTTTTTTACCAATCAAAGTGGCTTGAAGGAATCTTGTAGAGAGTCACCCAAGGAACATTTCTGCAAAATTATTTGAAAATTGGCTAAATAGTTTGGGAGGAGAAGATTTGTCTTTTAAGATTTCACTAAAGCCAATTTAAGGCCAACAGCCCTGCCCCCTTGTGGCCATTTCTTTCAACCAATCAACATGGCTTGAAGGAATCTGATAGAGGGTCATCCAAGGAACATTTCTACAAATATTTTGAAAATCAGTATGACACTTTCAGAGGAGAAGATTTTTTAAGTTTTCCTAAGTTTTTTCTTTCGGTTTCCATAGAAACTAGAATTTTGCATAGATCCAAAAAATTGAAGGAATCTAGGAGACGATATTGAGAGGATGCTTCCTATGAAGTTTCATCCTAATTAGCCAAGTGGTAAGGGAGGAGAAGTCGTTTGAAGCAAAATGTTGACGCATGTAGGCACGCATGACGGACAATTCGCCACGACATAAGCTCGACTGGCTGTGGAGCTAAAAATTGGTAAATATAAGTCTTAGTATTGTTCATTTATCAGGACAAAATCAGGTACCAGTGATTAAAAAATAGACATAGTTACTGTAAATTCTGGCAAGTTTTTCTCCATGACATCGACTCCCCCCTCCAGAAACGTGGTGATAGATGTCCTCAGTACTCTTGAAAACACTTCAATCTGGTGACAAGCTGTCGACACAGACGTTATTTCACCTTGATAACCGGCATCGGATATCAACTGGAAAAACAAACAGGAAACAGGATTACAAGAGTACCCTATTTGATGGATTGATTGATTGATTGGGGTTTAAAACCGTTTTCAACAATTTTTCAGTCATATCACGACGGCCAGTTCACCTACTGAGTACTCATATGTTTCTTGGCTTTCTAACACCAGTACTTCATACAACATTCTTTCAAAGCAACTGTAGACTGATAGCTCATTGATGGAAGATGAATCACACTTGTCACAATGATGGAACACATGTGTCACATACCAAAAATATTATGTCAGTCACAGGACTCAATAAGGAATTGTAAAACTAGTCTTTTCCAAACATTATATCTCTTATGAATCAAGTTTACCCTATGTTGTGGGGACTCAAAAGAATTGTCTCACTTTTAAGTAACCCCCAACAAAGAGTTTGAGGGTCAAAAAAGGATTTGGGGATGTGAAATGCTCTCCTTATCTAGAGCTTGGGTCAGTAGTGAAAGCATGACAGGCACAGAAACAAATGATGGAGAAGTGATCCCTTTCTCTTTCGTAACTTTACAGACGCTTTCTGACACCTCTGCACCAGGCGCCTTTTGGAAACATTGTAGCAAAAGAAGAAATTGCTCATAATGATAATATATATATGATTATCTGCTTCAGATTTGTTGTATGTGGGAAAGGAATAACACTGATTAGATTATCCTGACACAAGAATACCGGATGCTATCCTTGTATATCTGAATTAAGGCGACAAGCCATTTTAACCCTTTCCATCATATAGACGCTTTCTGACGGATTTTTCCATTTAGATGGGCTATTTTCTTTCGTGTAATATTAGCTTAATTTAACCCTTTCCCTCATATTGACGCTTTGACACCCCAGTATTTTTAAAACATAGTGACAAAAGATAAAAAATTTCAAAACGAGCAATTTCGCCTTTTGCCACAATGTTTTCCACTTTTATTCATAGGTTATCGATTCAGTTATAAGAGATTTTCTATTTTTTGACAAAATATGTCGCTGCAAAAATGTCGCATGAGGGAAAAGGTTAAACTAAAAGTATATCCATCTATATCACAGTATTATACACTGTATATGAGCAAAGTGGTTGATTGATTGGGGTTTAACGACGTTTTCAACAATTTTTCAGTCATCACGGCGGCCAGTTCACCTTCTCAAATGTTTCTGGTTTTCTCACACCAGTACTCCGTACAACATACTTTCTAAGCAACTGGCAGCTTTTTTCACAGTGACTTTTGTCAAACGTCGGAAAGAATGTTGGCAGAGCTGGGGTTCAAACCCCTGGATTGACAGACTGTGCGCTACCGACTGAGCTACCGGGGATTGGCAAAGTGGAGATTTGTTGGCTACTCTTCCAATCAAAAATAGTTTTAGATTGATAAACATCTGAGGTACGTACCTTTATAGTAAAGTTTAACATGAGACAATCTGGGTACTCCTCCGCCAGTTTATAGAACAACTCTCGCCAGGTGGGAAATTCTATCATCTCTGCCAGCCAGCCTGGGGTCTTAAATAAACACACACAAATGTTCACTGCTGTTACCATGAACGCAATAACAATGTATAATATAGACATCTCTTCAAACTACTAAAACCATTAGCAGACGACTTTTAACATATTTTGTCAAAATATAAAAAATCTTTATAATTGAATGGATAACCTATGACGAAAAGTGGAAAACATTGTGTCAAAAGGAGAAATTGCTCGTTTTGAGCAATTTCTTCTTTTGTCACTATGTTTTCAAAAAGCCGTCTGCTGCAGAGGCGTCAGAAAGCGTCTATATGAGGGAAAAAGTTAAACCCTTTTCCACATACAGATGCTTTCTGATGCTTCTGCAGTCAACAAATTTTCAATATACAAATTACCTCAAGCCAGTCATAATATACAAATTACCTCTCCAATCTTTAAAATTAGCAGTGGCCCTATGGTCCCTGGCCAGTAACTTTTGGTTCAGACCAGTGAACAACTACTTTTGGCAAGGGTAATTTTAAATGCAATATGGTACATAAACAAATATTTAGGAATTTTGGACAAGTGAATTTTAATGACTTCCTCTCCATCATATAATTCAAAATATTTACATCTCCTTCATAAGTCACTAGTCACAATATTATCTCTCCTTCATAAGTCACAATATTATTACCTCTCCTTCATCCGAGAATATAGAATCGGCCTTTTTAGGATCAAATGTTTTAATGATCATTTCTTTCAGATGGTTTTCTACCATTTCTTGAACTTCCTTTATGTCCACTCCAGCCTGGATCATCCACTCAGCCAGGAGGTTCACAGTCTGAGCCACAGCACTGTAGTTATCTGACAGTAACTCTACAACCCTCTCTGGGGATCCTCCAGCCTGAAGAAACCTACAACATTGTTGGTATCATAGTATTCGTCCATAATTCACATCTTTTACATTATATAGTATATGAAAATGGAGTATAATAAAAATGAAGTTGTTACACCAACTACTTTTCTTGCCCCAATGTTTTCAACTCTACTCAATAATTACACTTTTATTTTTAATGATATTCCATATTTTGCCTAGATTTTTCTGAAGTTTTCTGCTGTAGATGTGTTGTATGTGGGAAAGTGTTAATGCACACACTATAACCCGTTTTAAAAAATACATGTATTTTATATCTGTTAAACGTAAGTGAGAAGTGACCAAGCAGAGGTATAGTTAACCCTTTCCCTCATGAATATGACAATTCTGCAGCAGATGACTTTGAACATATTTTGTCAAAAAATAGAAAATCTCTAAAATTGAATGGATAACCTATGACTAAAAGGGGAAAACATTGTGGCAAAAGGAAAAACTGCTCATTTTGAGCAATTTTTTCTTTTGTCACTATGTTTTCAAAAAGCTATCTGCTGCAGAGGCGTCAGAAAGCACCTATATGAGGGAAAGGGTTAAGGAGAAGAAAACTGGTATTTTCCCCACAATATATCTCTCATCACCAATCAAAACTGTGTTGTGGGTATTATAAAGATTCTTCTCATGTTTTGAGTACCTACAGCATAGAGTTTGAAGGTAAAATAGGGATTTCAAAACATGAATTAACTAGAAATATCACTGAAGGTGATAAATACCCCCAAAACAGCACATTGACTCAAAATATGGCTTCCGACTGATTAACAAAAGGGCCATAACTCTGTAATTTAACATGCAATTGTAAAATCTTTATGATATGCACATCTCCTCTTGGTATAGAATCTTCATGTAAAATGTTATTGAATTCCACCAAGTGGTTTGTAAGAAATAGGCCGGACAAAATATGGCTTCGGACAAAATATGACCAACAACTTAATAAGTAAAAGGGCCATAACTCTTTAAAATATCATGCAATTGTAACCCCTTTAGGATATGCACATCTCCTCTTGGTATAGAAGCTTTATGTAGAATTTTATTGAATTCCACCTAGTGGTTTGTGAGAAATAGGCCGGACAAAATATGACTTTGGACAAAATATGACCAACAACTTAATAAGTAAAAGGGCCATAACTCTTTAAAATATCATGCAATTGTAACCCCTTTAGGATATGCACATCTCCTCTTGGTAAAGAAGCTTCATGTAAAATGTTATTGAATTCCACCTAGAGGTTTGTAAGAAATAGGCCGGACAAAATATGGCTTCCGACCGACCGACCGACCGACACAGTGACTCCTATATACCCCCCCAAAACTTTGTTTTTTTGGGGTATGACCGACCGACACAGTGACTCCTATATGCCCCCCCAAAACTTTGTTTTTTGGGGGTATAATAAAATATGCATCTTATTGGTATTGTTTAAAATTGCACTTGATTTGATATTTCAAATGATGTATACATTTGTACTGAAAATATTTGAAGAAAAGTATAGAATATAGAATAAAGACTAGAGGTTGTTTTTGGGAAAAACATATGTCTCCCCCAAGGGGTATTTGTCTGGCTGACTGTATTTTGTCAGTTAGTGATTTATTTTAAAAAAGGGCAATAACTCATCCAAAAGTAGGTCAAATTAAACGCCCTCGTAATATGCGCAACAAGACATTGTACCGATGACTCCTGTGAAGTTTCATAGAAATGTGGCAAAGGGGTTGTGAGATGAAGGCCGGACAAGAATGAAATGGCAATTTTAAATAAAGGGCAATAACTCATCCAAAAGTAGGTCAAATTAAACGCCCTCGTAATATGCGCAACAACACATTGTACCGATGACTCCTGTGAAGTTTCATAGAAATGTGGCAAAGGGGTTGTGAGATGAAGGCCGGACAAGAATGAAATGGCAATTTTAAGAAAGGGCAATAACTCATCCAAAAGTAGGTCAAATTAAACGCCCTCGTAATATGCGCAACTAGACGTTGTACCGATGACTCCTGTGAAGTTTCATAGAAATGTGGCAAAGGGGTTGTGAGATGAAGGCCGGACAAGAATGAAATGGCAATTTTAAATAAAGGGCAATAACTCATCCAAAAGTAGGTCAAATTAAACGCCCTCGTAATATGCGCAACAACACATTGTACCGATGACTCCTGTGAAGTTTCATAGAAATGTGGCAAAGGGGTTGTGAGATGAAGGCCGGACAAGAATGAAATGGCAATTTTAAGAAAGGGCAATAACTCATCCAAAAGTAGGTCAAATTAAACGCCCTCGTAATATGCGCAACTAGACGTTGTACCGATGACTCCTGTGAAGTTTCATAGAAATGTGGCCAAGGGGTTGTGAGATAAAGGCCGGACAAGAAATGTGGACAAGAATGAAATGGCAATTTTAAAAAAAGGGCAATAACTCATCCAAAAGTAGGTCAAATTAAACGCCCTCGTAATATGCACAACTAGACGTTGTACCGATGACTCCTGTGAAGTTTCATAGAAATGTGGCAAAGGGGTTGTGAGATGAAGGCCGGACAAGAATGAAATGGCAATTTTAAGAAAGGGCAATAACTCATCCAAAAGTAGGTCAAATTAAACGCCCTCGTAATATGCGCAACTAGACGTTGTACCAATGACTCCTGTGAAGTTTCATAGAAATGTGGCCAAGGGGTTGTGAGATAAAGGCCGGACAAGAAATGTGGACGCCCTGACAGACAGACAGACAGACGGACGGACAGACGGACGGACAGACGGACGGACAGACAGACAGACAGACAGACGGCGCAGGCAAAAGCAATATGTCTCCTCCGGAGGGAGGAGACATAAATATGTTGACAAATATAAATTGGATTATACGACAGAGTAGAACCATTGGGAGACAAGAGTGTTCAAAGGAACAAATATGTCAATAGTGACAGTGGTACGGTCAGACGACAAGCAAGCCATACCTATCTGTTGTCAGATCAGGCATCACAAACAGAGCGAAGCAATATATCTCTTTTACTCACAGGCAACAGAGGATTAAGGAATTTGGGAATTACAACTAGTCATTTTCTTAAAGAACTAATCCAGGTAGAAAACGTAGACATGCAATGCTGGCCGATTTCTGAATGACAGTTCCATTTAATTAAGCCTTTCCTTATCTCGAGCGGACAGCTTTTGAAAACATTGTGGCTAAGGAAGAAATTTAATTTATAGAGATTTATTTATAACATTTTTGTGTAGAATCACATTTACAGTTTCATGTTGGAATTGGGGGGTAGAGCCGTTGGGGGTAGAGCTGTGGGGGGTAGAGCCGAGGGGGTAGGGGGTAGAGCAATGGGGGGGTAGAGCTGTGGGGGGTAGAGCCGTGAGGGGGTAGAGCTGTGGGGGATAAAGCCAGGGGGGGGGGTAGAGCCATTGGGGGGGGGGGGGGGCATGTTTTAAGTCAACATTCAATTTATGATTACATTTTCAACATGTTTAACACATTGGGCTCCATGATGTAATCCTTCGTTCTAAATGTTTCCAAACATTCTGTCTGTACAGCCTCATCTCCCATCTCATCATCATCAAGGTATGGACTCTGAAAGAGATCAAGTATCATTTACCCTTTCCTCATACAGACGCTTTCTGACACCTCTGCAGCAGACGGCTTTTAGAAAACATAGTGACAAAAGAAGAAATTGCTCAAAACGAGCAATTTCTCCTTTTAGCACAATGTTTTCCATTTTTAGTCATTGATTCTCTATTTTTGACAAAATATGTTCAAAGTCGTCTGCTGCAGAATTCTCGTATGAGGAAAAGGGTTAACCCTTTCCCACATACAACAAATAAGCAGCAGACATCTTTGAAAACATCTAGGCAAAAATATATATATATTCTCTATATATATGAAAATTTAATTATTGAAAAGAGTTGAAAACATTGTGGCAAAAAAAGAAACTGCTCATTATTGTCACATTGTTTTCTAAAGGTATCATCTGCAGTGGCATCAGAAAACGTCTTAATGTGGGAATGACTTAAACATAATTTCAGGCCAATCTCATAAATTCAATTTGGCATTTAAACGCAGAATGGGACACAAATGCATTTTGTTTCTTTTTTTTCAGAATTTTGATAGAGCTACATCTTGTTAACAATTAGGCTAGCTATCACACAGTCAAAGTTTTGTCTATTGACATATTATTAACAATGTTCTACTTGAAGCTATACAGGTAAGAGTCAGATTGCAAAATTTTCAGATACAGTTGGTTCAAAGTCAGCACTAATTTTCAATCTCCCAAAGAGCAGGAAGGTTGCCACAATAAAGGGGCCTGAAGAAAGATTTTTCCAGCAATTTCCATTGATATTCTCTTCTAATAATAATATTTAATAATTTAGTCACTTGTGTACTTATCGAAGCAATGGTAGCTTAGGCGGTAAACAGTTAAAAACACAACCAGGTTTATCTTTCTAAGGGCCATAGAATGATAGACTCCAATGATTCGGGCAATGAAGGCAATGATGTCCTGTTTGAAATGGCCTTAGATCCATATTGTAACTTTCAACTTTCTTGCAAGTATTTTTTTTAGTAAAACACCAAATTTGAGAAAACAGTAGAGAGGATGTCGTCTGTTTCAGTCTTTAACCCTTTCCCTCATATAGACGCTTTCTGACGCCTCTGCAGCAGACCACTTTTTGAAAACATAGTGACAAAAGAAGAAATTGATCAAAACGAGCAATTTCTCCTTTTGCCACAATGTTTTCCACTTTTAGTCATAGATTATCCATTAAATTATAGAGATTTCTATTTTTTGACAAAATATGTTAGTAATTAAATTATAACAAGTGCACCACCTGCCGGTGCCCGACGCTCGTCTGATATTAACCCGTTTACAGTTTATTTATTTTATATCTGTCAATATAGTCAACTGTAACTAAAGATATTGAATATATATTAGTTTTCCTATTTTTAGTAACAGTGACCTTGACCCCCAAAACACAATCCTATTAAAGGTATTCATAATATGTTTAAGAAGATTATGTTTTCATTGTTTGGGGAGAATTTGAAATCAATGTAACAAAAACGGAAGAAACTATGTCTAATTCTCAAAATTGACCAAAATACATCAAAATTATGTGTTTTACTCCTAAAAACAGGCCTGCTCAGCATCTATATCATAGAATGTGAAGAAGGGTATAAGATGAACATGTTTTCCAAGTTTCAAAGTAATAGGTTTGATAGTTTCCATGTAAGTGACCTAAATGCAAAACTTAACCAACACCGACAATTCACAAAAACAACCAAAATACAACAAAGTTTATGTTTTTTACCCCCCAAAAAAGGCCACATTCAGCATCTTTAGCATACAATGTGGAGAAGGTTATTAGATGAAAAAGCTTTCCAAGTTTAAAAGTTATAGGTTTGATAGTTTCCATGTAAGTGCCCTAAATGCAAAACTTAACCAACACCGCCAATTCTCAAAATCAACCAAAATACATCCAAATTGATGTTTTTTTACCCCAAAAAACACTGCCAATTCTCAAAATCAACCAAAATACATAAAAATTTATGTTTTTTAGAATTTTACACCCCAAAAAAGGCCACACTCAGCATCTTTAGCATACAATGAGAAGAAGGGTATTAGATGAACAAGTTTTCCAAGTTTCAAAGTATTAGGTTTGATAGTTTCCATATAACTTATTATAAGTGACATAAACGCAAAACTTAAGCCAACAGCTATCAAGTGCAGCGAATTTTTTTCCTTCTATAGATGGTACCGTTAAACAAAGCCTTTCAGAATAACAAGTGGTCCTTCACAATTCTCTGACATGATCCGACAGACCCGTACAAAGACATCATAAGACTAAGAGGAAAAAAAACGAGAATTCCGTACAATCCTACCGTTTTTCACATATCAAATCTCAACCCCATAGGACTTTTTTTCGGCCATTTTGCTTTTGATTTTACATTTAATTGTGTAACCGGTAAATCCGCCAAAAATACTTAGAACTAGAGGGAATAATTAAATAAGATCATATATTTATATTGAAATTCACAATTTTATAAAAAAACAGAAGCCAGTATTCACAATTTAGGTAAAAAAATCAAAGAAATGAGGACAATAGCTCACCTTTTTTTTCCAAAAAAATCAGACAATCTAAAAATACTATTCCGTGTCTTAACTTCGAAAACATTATGATTGGGAGTAAGGCCGTTATACGGTTTATCTGAAATATTTGTTAACTGCTTGCTGGCATGGCCCACTTCCTTACCACATGCAATACAACTTACAAGGATACAACATTATAAACACAATCAAGAAGTAAACTAATAAAAGTCTGTAACACATGCACATAATATTATACAGTATCGCTCTTTGTTGTGCTGTGTTTTCTTTAACTTTTTAATAAGTTCTTAACATTCATACATTTTACAATTGAATTTACGTTGTTACAAACATATATATTTTCAAAAAAACAATATAATTACTTAACATCATTAATGACCTTCAGAACTATTTTAATTAACAAGGTTTCAGCTGAATAGGTCTGGTCCGAAAAAGACTGTCGAAATGATAAATGGGCCGAATCTACCCAACACCTTTAGGACATAATTATACGGGTAAACAAATCGACGGCGAAGCCAGCGATGTTTACCGTCAATAGGTAATGTGTATGAACTTTGAAAAACTTTGCTATACCGTCTTTCCAAAATGCTACCTATTTCGGGTAAACATTTATTAACTTTTGTGATCGGTAAATAATTCCCTGCGAACTGCAGTTAGCCCCTTGCTTGCAGCACAATCAGTTATTTACGTCAATTACAAGTCCTACGGACCTAAGCAAAGAAAATAAAAATCATCATCAGCTTAAGCTTATATTTAACTTTAAAATATAGCCAAGATTTTAAATCGATGAAATTTTGATGACGGGACGGGGTACAACAAATAATCAACTTGCCCTTCATAAAATACTTCAAATAAAACGATTCCATCAAACTAACGTTTCCTAATAGTACTTTCTGTCGTTTTCCTTTTGGTTATTTATTCATCATTTGCGTTAAAAGCTAATAGAGTGACGTCATATTACAGGAATTTGGATTTGTAACTTCCGGAAAGTCAAAAAACCCATATGAGTTATTATTTGAACTCGTTTTAGAAATAGACGACAAGTGTTATTAAACGAAAAATATCACACATAAAATTAATTGTGCTCGTTCCTTTATCGAGTATGTTTGTTGCAACTGAAAAAAATAATCCCTGGACAAAGAAACTTTACTCTATTTGTAACAATTTAGGATTTTCAAGTCTAGCTGGGAGAAAATTTTCATTTAAACACTTTCTACCAAGTATTAAACAAAGAGTGATTGATCAGTGCATGCAGGATCAATCTTCAAAAATATACAATTCATCCAAACTTAAATTTTACCAAATTTTTTATAATTCAAATCAGCGAAGTCCTTACGTTGATGTTCTAAGGAGCAAATCAGAAAGGTCATCTCTGTGTAAAATAAGATTGAGTGCACACAATCTTGCCATAGAAAAAGGGCGACATTTACCGTAGGTTAACGTTTACCCACTGATGAACGAGTTTGTAATGTATGTTAATCTGGTGAGGTAGAAGATGAGAAACACTTTTTACTTAAGTGTAAAGAATATAATAAAGAATAAGTTATAATAATATTATTTTAAATATACTCCCTTCAAGCCATAATGGGAATCTGGTAAATATGAAATGTTGCATTAATAGCAACTCTTTAAAAGTCCTGAAAGTGAGTTAGTAGTTCTTAATACGTAAATGTCTAGATTATAGAAATGAGATTTTATCTTCTTAACTATATCATATTATTTCATCATGCTGTATCCATTGTAATAATGTACTGAAATATGGGCCTTTGCCAATTATTGTAATTGTGTTTGTGCCAATAAAATATTTGTATTGTATTATGTATTATCATATTTAATTATTTCCTCTAGAAGTTTTTTTTGTTTCGATATTTTCTTTTCATCCAATCAAAACATAGCAGAATCGTGACAGCATCGAAAAATCCACTCTGGACACAATTTTTGGAAAGACGGTAGGATGGGACTCCCTATTATCAGTGTACTTACGGTTTTTTCGAAAAAATAATAATAAAGCAAACTTAACTGTAAATCATATCCAGTGTCACTCATTCCTTTATATGTTCTTGTTAATTAACTTACACAAAATAATCATTCACTTCTGTGCAAAGTTCCAAAAATTGTGTCCATCCGCACCCATTTTGAAATTGACATTCAAGTGAGGCAATCACTCACCGGTGTAATTACAAAAAGCATTAGTACGGTGGTCCTGTTGTATCAATCCTTACAAGATTTTGATATTTAATGTGAAAATGACTATCCTATAAAACATTTGTCACTAGAACAATTAT
This sequence comes from Serripes groenlandicus, assembly GCA_031761405.1. Taxonomy (NCBI): domain Eukaryota; kingdom Metazoa; phylum Mollusca; class Bivalvia; order Cardiida; family Cardiidae; genus Serripes; species Serripes groenlandicus. The sequence goes on along the minus strand of JASEVX010000010.1, from coordinate 38,548,805 downwards.
ATTTAATTTAAATGTTAATTTATTAACTGTTCCAAACTATGAACTTATTTACACGATATTTTCAGAATCAATTTGTTAAATTTTCTTATTGGCACAATTTAATCATATTTTCCAAAAATGACCTATTTCTTTGTTATTTTTTTAGTCCTTATAATAACATCCTTAATTTTTGTAACACAGTATATGATTTAGAAGTTTAAAAATAGCATATGTTAACATTTATAACCACCACAAACATACAGGCAAAAAAAACTATTTTTTTTTTTTAGAATTTTGGTCCTTAATTTCTTCCATGTTTTCTACAGTCTAGAAAACTTCGCGGAATGTTATCACGTGACTTGAAATTCCTATGATGTCATAAGCAGTTAATACACAATATGTTCAAATGTGAAAGAAAAAATCAACAACAGGTTTTCTACTAAAAAAATGACGATTTTGTTGGTGAGGGGTCAGGGCATGTAGGATTTTCTTTTTAATATTGGTAACAATCATGATGTGTCGTAATTTCTGAGAATATTGATTTTTTGAAAAAAAATATTGTAGCATTTGAAAGTCGTGATAACTGAGTTTTCTGATGGAACCATACGGCATCCGGTTGTGCGCGCGCAACAAAGAAAACACCGGTTTTGTGTTTACCTTGGTATTCGTGATAACACGGTATTCGTAGAACCTACTATATACCATATAGCAAAGTTTTGCAAAGTTCATACACATTACCTATTGATGGGAAATATTGCCGGCTTCAACGTCGATTTGTTTACCTGTATAAAGGAACGAACAAGTGACACTGGTTATGATTTACAGTTAAGTTTGCTTTACTAAAATTTCCCAAATATACCGGAAGTACATTGTGTTCGATCCTGCAATCACCCAGTAGTCTATCAATTTCTGATGGTTTGTCGAATTTGGTTGAAAATTCAATATACTTTTCTGTAGACTGTATGGCCAGTGATTTGTATATTTTTGTTTGCATGATTTCTCTCTCGTTAGAATATTTATCACAGTGTAGAAGATAGTGTTCAACAGTTTCCAGCTATCCACATGTGCATAAAGTATTTAAGCCGAGTCCTAATTTAACAGATAGTAAAAAAGAAAACAAACCCCATCTGCAATATCGTCTTCTACGCCTGTGTGCCACATACTGACTTCTTCGTCGTCAAAATCAGCCATGTCTGCTGATGTGATTGATCTACTTTTCACCTTGTGCAAATTTTAAAAATCTTATCGATAGTTTGAATACAATCTAAGCGTTAATTACATGAAAAAATAACTGAGATTTAAAAAAAAAAATATGGAGGCCGCCATTTTGTACGTCGTTCGAAGAACAAAAATCGTAAAATATACACAATATTCCTGCCATTTATAGATTGTCAAGCCCTTTCCAAGATACATCAAATCAGAGACATATAAACAAAGTGTTTATATGTTTCTGATCAAATCGGCCGTAGACGACTTTGAAAACATTTTGGCAAAAATATGGAAAATCTCTTTTGAGTTATTATCGAATAGAGTTTAAAACAATTACAAAAAGAGAAAATGCTCGTTGTGAGCAGTTTTCACTTTAGTCACAATGTTTTCTAAAGTGATTCACTACAGATGAGTAAAATGCATCTGCAATAGGTAAAACAATATTTTGTTTTGTTTTGCCAATTCTGAAAATAACACACTTCTTTTGAAATTAGAAGTCTTATATGCGTTGCCAAACATCATCACAACAAAATAAGAGCATGTGTTTATATGGGGAGACAGTTACTTCGTACCCTTGTGCTCTTATTAGAGATATCAATGTACATGTATCCCTATATTCCATCACTACAATCGCTTGAAAGCGACCAATGTACTAAAAGGCACCCTAAACATTTCACTCAAAACCTTGACAGAGTAATGTACTCTTGTCTGTTGATGGAGGTAATGATAGTAAATAAGTATTGCAAATCTATAAGCTACACTAATTGTTTTGAAAACTAGAATGGAGTGCTCACAGACGGACAGACAGATGGCGGACAAAAAAAGTGCCTACCATGCTACGCAGGTGACACAAAAAGGGCCATAATTCTTACAAAAACCATGACAGTTATGTTCTCTTGTCTGTTAATTGATGGAGGTAATGTTGGGGAACAAGTGTTGAAAGTTTCAAAGCAATTTCTGTGTTGATTTTGACAAAAAAGTGAATTGGTAAAAAAAAACTTAACCAAGGTGTGACACGAACGCCGACGCCGAGGCGAGTTAAGTATATCTAGCCTTTTCTTCGAAAAACACGAGACCTCTATTTGACACCGACCCTGTGTATGCGAGTCTGAAGGAATTTTGTCTACAAATAAAAGTGGTAGCCTAGTTTCAAACAAACACATTATAGTCACTGCAACCTTGACCTTTGTTGTACAAAAGGCATTGCTTGTGAAAATATGATTTTAGTTTCATATCAGATACGAAATAGTCACAAGAGTGATGATAGTCACTGTGACCTTGACCTAGGTCGGTGAAACCTGAACTTGTACTTAGTCTAAGAGGCAATGCTGGTTAACATGCGTGTAGTTTCATAACAATCATAACAGAAATAAAGCTTGAGCGATGACATATATCATATTCACTGTGACCTTGGTCGCTGAAACACAATCTCGTACAAGGGGCAATGCTAGTGAACATGCGTGTGAAGTTTCATAAAAATCGGACAAGAAATGAAGTTGTTAGAGCGATGATGTCGTTCAGACATGTACATGGCGGATCCCTAAATACCCTCGACGCGAGGGGATAATAAATAATTAACAAGACATGGAAATTCCATGAAACCAGGTTTTCTATAATGGAAGGTGTTTGATTAAGAATTAACAGATCTGTCAAATATTTCTATTAATAGTTAATCAAAGCTAGTAATTCAAGTAACAGGGAATATTTCTATTGATGAATAATCATAATATATTACAACAAATATCAGTTCAATACAGTCAATCGTGTGTTGATGGCCTCATTTATTAAGAACATATAATAGATAACAGATATTAAGCAACCTTTTGTTGTAAGCAGCCACATTTTAGGATCCCTAATGCCAGGTTGATAATCAGTGATCTGCCTTAACCCTTTACTTGATAGTAACGTGTTTATGCCTTTGCAAACAGACTAGATCCAGGGCCCGAGGTTATGAAACTAACTCATATCTATGCTATATTCTTTTAAATTGCCAAGTTATTTAATATGGAACATATTTGCGCGAAGTTATTTGAAAATATCTATATGCATGGTAAAGTTATGGTCTGGACAAAAAAAATTCAAGTAAAGTATATTTTCTGTCACTGTGACCTTGACCTGGAAGCTAAACACATAAATTGTGCATATGACACAGCGTCTCGATATGGTGTATATCTGTTCCAAGCTATTTGAAAATATCTCTATGGATGAAAAAGTTATTGTCCGGACAAGAAAAGTTCAACTGATGTCTATTTGTTGGCACTGTGACCTTGACCTTGAAGCTACAGACAAAAGTTTTGCATGTGACACATCATATTGATATAGTTCATATTTGTGCCAAGTTATTTGAAAATATCTCTATGCATGACACAAGAAAAGTTTAATTAAAGTATATTTCTTATCACTGTAACCTTGACCTTGAATCTATAGAATTGTTTTTTGCATTTGGCACATCGTCTTGATATGTTGCATGTTTGTGCCAAGTTATTTGAAAATATCTCTATGCATGACAAAGTTATGGTCCGGACAAGAAAAGTTCAATTAAAGTCTATTTCTTATCACTGTGACCTTGACCTTGAATCTACAGATTTTTTTTTGCATTTGGCACATCGTCTTGATATGGTGCATGTTTGTGCCAAGTTATTTGAAAATATCTCTATGCATGACAAAGTTATGGTCCGGACAAGAAAAGTTCAATTAAAGTCTATTTCTTATCACTGTGACCTTGACCTTGAATCTACAGATTTTTTTTTGCATTTGGCACATCGTCTTGATTTGGGGCATGTTTGTGCCAAGTTATTTGAAAATATCTCTATGCATGACAAAGTTATGGTCCGGACAAGAAAAGTTCAATTAAAGTCTATTTCTTATCACTGTGACCTTGACCTTGAATCTACAGATATTTTTTTTGCATTTGGCACATCGTCTTGATTTGGTGCATGTTTGTGCCAAGTTATTTGAAAATATCTCTATGCATGACAAAGTTATGGTCCGGACAAGAAGTTCAATTAAAGTAGATTTCTTATCACTGTGACCTTGACCTTGAATCTACAGATTTTTTTTTTGCATTTGGCACATCGTCTTGATATGGTGCATGTTTGTGCCAAGTTATTTGAAAATATCTCTATGCATGACAAAGTAATGGTCCGGACAAGGAAAGTTGACGCCCGCCCGCCGACTTCGCCAAACTAATAACCAGGTTTTCCTTCATTGTAGCAAAAGGAGAAACTGCTCATTATGAAATTGTTTTCCTTTTGCCACAATGCTGGTAAGAGTAAAGTGTATTGAATTGTGACTGGCCAACCAAACTAGCGACCACAAAGGATCCTAGTATTCTGTATAGTGTGTTGGAAACAGACAAAGTTGGAGCCTCCTGATCAAAGTCACGTGTTCAGCCTCTTTATAAGCATGTCACCTTTCACCCTGTTCCAAGGTACCAGACACAATTTGAAAACTCTTCAGCAGATGACTTTTGAAAACATTGTGGCAAAGGCAGAAATTGAAAAGTTGCAAAGGATGATCAAGTTATAACAAGCAAAACAATAGTTAAATGGACCTTTGCATTATGTGGGAAAGGGTTAAACATCTACACACATAGTGCACAGAGGCAAATAGTTGCAGTTCCAAAGATAAAGCCGCACTCCAGTAGCGACGTGGGCTGTCAATCCAGGGGTTGCGAGTTTGAATCCTGGCTTGGCCAACTTTATTTCCGACGATTGACAAAAGTCAATGCGACATCCACCAATGGGCTAAGTCTATGTGGAAAAGTAGCAGGTTGCTTTGGAAGTTTGTTGTGTGGAGTACTGGTGTGAGAAAACCAGGAAATGCATGAGTAGGTGAACTGGCCGCCGTGATATAACTGAGAAATTGTTAAAAACGGCGTTAAACCTCAATCAATCCAAAGATAAAACTAGAATTAGAGTACTCCGTGGGAGCACTGTGTGTCACCTGCACCTGCTCATTGAAAGTGACGGAAAGACATACGCCAGACAAAAAAAAAAAGTAATCCCCAAGTGCCTACCATGCTACGCAGGGCGACACAAAAACAATGCAAAACAGTCAACCATCAGAAAGCTTATTTCACAGCAAGTTTGGATAAGAATTGTTTAAGTTAAAGGACGGCTTTTTGAAAACATAGTAACAAAAGAAGAAATTGCACAAAACGTGCAATTTCTCCTTTTGTCACAATGTTTTCCACTTTTAGTCATAGGTTATCCATTCAATTATAGAGATTTTCCATTATTTGACAAAATATGTTCAGTCGTCTGCTTCAGAATTGTCATATGAGGGAAAGGGTTAAAGGACAGACGAGGCAGGGCCAAAGTGCTGGTTATCCAACTTGGCCCCAGATATGCTTAAGTTCGGATGAAAACAGACTTACGAGGCTAAATTGGATATTTTTTTGATATATGCAAAAGATTTGCAACGAGACACATTGCAAAAAGCAGCTCACATGAGTCACATAGGTATGGACTAGAGCGAGTAAACTTGTTTTTTTCCTACAACATATCTATTATAAATAGGTTGTGGGCAGAGGACTAGATAAGATTGAGTGGGGTAAACAGATCTTTCCCCCCACACTATTTCTCTTATAACTCGCCAAAATCCAACCCACAACATAGGGTTTGAATGTCAAACTAGAATGGAGTGCTCCGCGGAGAATTGTGTCACCTGCACATTGCAAGTGTGACGGACAGACGCCGGACAAAAAAAAAGTAATTCCTAAGTGCCTACCATGCTACGCAGGGCGACACAAAAAGGATTTTGGAACACGAAAAATGCTCCTTAAATCTAGAGCTCTATTGTGGGTCCTCAGTGAGACCATTCCTTTGAATATAAACCACAACCTAGTGTTAAATAAGGTCTTTATACAATGAAAAATGCCCTTCATCTTAACCCTTTACCTCATATAGACGCTTTCCGACGCCTCTGCAGCAGACGGCACTTTTGAAAACAGTGACAAAAGGAGAAATTGTTCAAAACAAGCAATTTCTACTTTTGCCCCCATGTTTTCCACTTTTAGTCATAGACAAAATATGTCATCTGCTGCAGAATTGTCGTATGAGGGAAAGGGTTGCTTTGGTGTCATGAATACATTACAACACAAACAGTTCTTTATAAATTTTATTCCCCACAGAATGAAATCTGATAAACAATACATTAAATTCTGCGAATAAATATTTGTCAATAAGATCCGATGCATACATGTATATTTGATTAAGATGAAGTGTGATAGATGATGGATTTCTTTAACAAGTCATCAATATACTTTACATACAGTAAGACTGCAATATGTCACACAAGATAAAATTGACCATCAGACAAAATCAATAACAGAGCATTGTCCAATCATGTTTAAACTTGGAACAAAATTATTGTTTTTTGGGCCAATATTCACAAACTGATATTTTTCTGAATATAAAAATCTTAATTTTCAAGTTATTTTTATTTCTAATAACCTTGAAACATTTAGAGAAACCGCAGTCTGTGAATACCACCCTACACTCTCCTTTTTACCCATCCTGCTACGACAATTATGAAAACTTCTAGAATTATTGCTGACAAACATGTGCATGTTAAGGAAATTAAATAAAAGCTGGCAAAAAATTAATGATTCATGTTGTAGCACCTGAAGGCAATAGAAGTTATTTTGATGAAATTTAATGACCACTATTGAATTTGTATATTTCACTCATATTTTGTTTTGTTCTCATTATTGTCATACTTATGATATATTACACATCTTCAGGTTTGATGCTGGGATATTTACACCTATAAACGAGAATGATGCTCTAGTATCTGTAGAACTCTGGCTTGAATGGTCCCTCCTTTGGAATTCCGAGATATTCGGCCTGGTCAGTGGAAAGTTTGGTCAGTTTGACACCAAGATGATCGAGATGGGCGGCGGCTACTTCTTCATCAAGCTGTAAAACATACAGAAATTCACTTAATCCTTTCTCTCATAGAAGAAAGCTAGACACAACATTATTGAATACCGAGTAAAACATTATTAGACAAGAAACCGCTGAAAACGGTAAGGCCAGATTGTCGGCAATTCGACCTTGAAAATCGACAAACCAAGGTCAAGGTCAAAGTAACCATAGAAATCACTAGAACTTGTTACTGGTTATCTTCAGGCAAAGTTTCAAGTTTGTAACCCTTTCCAGTGCTGAGATTTTGCCTCAACCTGAAACTTCAACCAAAATGTTGATGTCACCAATCTATAGACCAGAATTGCTCATTATGAAAGGGTCAACATTGGATATCATTTCTGGGAAAAAATAAAAATAAATAATCAGCAATGCATAGGCGGTAATTTACAGTTTTAATTTATTAGCACAAAATTCCAAAACTGAGTTTCATTCATGTTTTGAATCAAATCACTTGAAAAAGATCTTTACCCTTCCTAAATGCACATGCCTCAAAGTCTGCAGGAGACTAATTTTGAAAACATTAGAGACAAAAAGGAGAAAGTGCTCATCATGAGCAATTTCTCTTTTGCCAACAATACAATTTTTGTTTAAAAGTAGAGATGGGAAAAGGTTCCAACTAAATATCAGCCCCAATGTATTACCTTAATTAATAAAGGAACCTACCTTCTTTGGTAACATATGTACACCCAGTTTGTATGAGTCAGCCTTAGCCCACAGTTCAATTTGGGCCAAAACTTGGTTGGTGAAGGAGTTGCTCATAACAAAGCTTGGATGACCATGGGCACAGCCAAGATTAACTAGACGACCTTCCGCTAGAACAATAACATGTCTGCCACTTTTCATTGTGTATCGATCAACCTGTAAGGTAAAAAAAAGACGGAGGTTAACAAATTAATTTTCAAACTTCAAACTTGGTAAAAAAGTTCCATTCAAAAGGATCAATATAAAGATAAATTAACCTTTCCCTTCATTATTTGTTATGTAGCAGACAATTTTGAAAACATCTGAAAAGCAAGAGGGACATGATGGCCCTATATTGCTAACACCAATAAACATAAGAAAGTTTATTATAGAATAGTTAATTTCACCATACAGTGAATAACTACCCACCTTCTAGGCGCCTCATTTTTTGAAAGACAGTCTTCATATGTACCAATAAACATTGAAGCTTCTATGAAGACTTAACTAGGATAAAGCTACCCAAACCCACTGGGGCCTCACTTTTTAAAAAGACTGTCTTCATATGTTCCAATAAACTAGGATAAAGCTACCCAAACCCACTGGGGCCTCACTTTTTAAAAAGACTGTCTTCATATGTTCCAATAAACATTGAAGCTTCTATGAAGCCTTAACTAGGATAAAGCTACCCAAACCCACTGGGGCCTCACTTTTTAAAAAGACTCTTCATATGTACCAATAAACATTGAAGCTTCTATGAAGCCTTAACTAGGATAAAGCTACCCAAACCCACTGGGGCCTCACTTTTTAAAAAGACTTGTCTTCAATTTTACTATTTTGGTGGAAGGTCACCAGATAATCATTTGTACCAATCAACTGTGAATTCTGAAAGGTTGCTTAATTAAGACGAGAATATCTTCAAAGGTTCTTTAAAGGCTATAGAGGGAAAAACTAGCCCAACCCCTGGCAACAACTTCTGCATGGATGCAAAGGTTAAGCCTTTCCCTCATATAGACACTTTCTGACGAATCGGCAGCAGATAGGTTTTTGAAAACGGTGACAAAAGAAGAAATTGCTCAAAACGAGCAATAATAGATTATCCATAGGTTATCCATTCAATTATAGCGATTTTTGATTTTTTGACAAGATATGTTCAGTCGTCTGCTGCAGAATTGTCGTATGAGGGAAAAGGTTAAATGAAATTGACAAAGTGTTATAGGAGATGCCATTTGAATAATTGTTGAAGTATGACGAGCGATATGCAAAGCTCATGCAAGCTAAAATGTGGTAAATCTCTACAAGTTATCATCAAATAGTTGAAAGCATTGCCCAATTGCTTTCTCAACTCTTTCCCTCATATAGATGCTTTCCGATGCCTCTGCAGCAAATGGCTTTTTGAAAACATAATGACAAAAGAAGAAATTGCTCAAAACGATTGCCACAATGTTTTCCACTTTTAGTTATCCATTCAATTATAGAGATTTTCTATTTTTCGACAAAATATGTTCAAAGTCGTCTGCTGCAGAATTGTCGTATGGGGTAAAGGGTTAAGTTGTGTGCATGTGGGTAATGGTATAATTGTATCAACCAATATGAAATTTTAAGTTCAAGTGTAGGAGGATCTGCTCTGTAAGATTTATTTGCTCTTTTTAATGTTTTCATTTGTCTTCATCTGATGTGTCAAAAGCCATTATTTATCGGTCAAGGTACGAGGTACTAAAAACATCAGTTTTATCGGTCTTGGAAAAAAACACCATTTTATATGATTGGTATAATAACTAACCCTTTCCATTCATTATGCAAAACATTTGAAAACATCTGTCACAAAATGTGGAAAATCTACAAGTAATTATTGAACAGTTGAAAAACATTATGGAAATTTATGCTTTCCAAAGTCACACATTTCCAAATTAAAATTTCAAGTTCCAAATGAGAAAAAAAATGTGCTCATTAAAAGTAATTTACCCACATTTCAATGTTTTCATATGTCTCCATCTGATGCAATCTCTTTCGACCAAAACTGATGTTCTTTACCCTTTCTCCCATACGACAATTCTGCAGCAGACGACTTTGAACATATTTTGTCAAAAAATAGGAAATCTCTATAATTGAATGGATAACCTATGACCAAAAGTGGAAAACATTGTGGCAAAAGGAGAAATTGCTCGTTTTGAGCAATTTCTTCTTTTGTCACTATGTTTTCAAAAAGCCGTCTGCTGCAGAAGCGTCAGAAAGTGTCTATATGATGTAAAGGGTTAAAACAGGTTATTTTTTGCATTATCTTTCGTTTTCCCCCGAGGATAAATACAAAATTACCTGTGGTTTAATTTCTTCTTTTTTCAAACAAGTCTCGTTCAAGTATTTCACATCCAATTCACAATCAAAGTGTCCAATATTGCAAACAATGGTATCTTCCAACATTTTATCAAACATATCCCCCTTAATGATACTGGCACAACCTGTTGCTGTGACGAATATTCTAGCCTTATCCAGACAATCGTCAATGGTTGATACTTCATAACCTGTAAATAAAAATCAGACACCCAGATAAGAAATGAGCAGCTAACATTGATCCACCTTTACCTGCAGACAAACAATTATTGAAATGTATCATTATTAAAATCACCTGCAGCAGATTTTTAGTTTCAAGTTATTAATTTAACATTGATTTGTTTTATTGGGGTTTTACACCGCTTTCAACATTATTTCAGTTATATCACGGCGACAGTTCACTTATTCATGATCCCTCCTGGGTAAACAAACCAGTATTAGGCTAGAAAATGTGCTTGCCCAAGGGCACTCCACCATGACCGTAGTGCAGCCACTGGGATTGAACCTGGGACACCTAACCAAAGCGAATTCCTAATTTTACATTGAATGTCATACAAGCATATATCACTCATCATTAACGTACGTTACCTTTATATTTTTTCAGTATATATGCGGTTTGTGTAAAAAAAAAAAATATTTATCATACATAGGATTGGTACCCTGCTGCAGATTTGTTGTATTTGGGAAAGGGTTAACCCTTTCCCTCATACAGCAATTTTGCAGCAGACGACTTAATGCGTATTTTGTCAAAACATAGAACATCTCCATAATTGAATGGATAACCTATGACAAAAAGTGGAAAACATTGTGGCTAAAGGAGAAATTGCACGTTTTGTGCAATTTCTTCTTTTGTCACTATGTTTTCAAAAAGCTGTCTGCTGCAGAGGCGTCAGAAAGCGCCTATATGAGGGAAAGGGTTAACAGTTGATAAATCTTCAGAATATACACACCTTCCATAGCAGCCTGTAGAGCATTGATTGGATCAATTTCTGTGACGATAACTCTGGCACCAAAAGCTCGGAGAGCCTGGGCACATCCTTTACCAACATCTCCGTAACCGGCCACACAGGCTACTTTTCCAGCCAACATAACATCGGTGGCTCGTTTGATACCATCAACGAGAGATTCACGGCAACCATACAAGTTGTCAAATTTACTCTGTAGAAGAGAAGTTAAGGTGATTAGAGCTCTTAAACCTTTCCCACTTGCAGACGCATTTTGAAGCATCTTAGCAAAGTTACTTTTGAAAAACATTGTGGCAAATGGAGAAATCAGGACTAATTTCAACTTGATGCACTAATTATACTTTCATTCAAAGAGATTTTTCCATATTTGTGCCTAGATGTTTTCAAAGTCGTGTGCTTGACATTTGTTGTATGTGGGAAAGGATTCTGCAATATTATTTTACAAAAAATACTTACGTTGTTGGTATTCAAAAGAATTGTCTCAGGGAGAAAATTACTTACATCATAGGTTATAAATATTGACAAATAGAAGGGAAAAGAGCACTTTGCATCCCCTTATCTGGAGTAATATTTGAGGACGTCTGAGAAAAGGTACAAGTTTGCATATCTGAACAGTAAAGTATCAGATCAAACTGTATAGCTGCTCAGTCTGATCAGACTCTACATAAGTTGACAGAAGCTTAGAACAAACTTAACCCTTTCCCTCATATAGACGCTTTCTGATGCCTCTGCAGCAGACAGCTTTTAGAAAACATAGTAACAAAAGAAGAAATTGCTCAAAACGAGCAATTTCTCCATTTGCCAAAATGTTTTCCACTTTTAGCCATAGGTTATCCATTCAATTAAAGAGATTTTCTATGTTTTGACAAAATATGTTCAAAGTAGTCTGCTGCAGAATGGTCGTATGAGGGAAAGGGTTAAGTAAATAATATGTGAACAGTGGCGGTCTTGCTCATGTGGATGTAACAGGCTGATCTGGTTCTGCAATGTTCATAAAAGCCAACTTGTACATTTTCTCATTGATTTTCCCATATCTGATGAAATACTGAATTTCAAAACTTGTTTGATTATAACAATTAATAGATACATGTTATGTTTCGTATTAAAAAAAAATCATCCACCAATTTAAAAATATATTTATATTTATAAATTTATATATTTATACATATGAAAACATTATTAAATTAAACTGCACACATTGACACAAGTTGAAATGGAAAGATGGGAGTTATTTAAATACCTTAGTAACAGAATCATTGACATTGATAGCTGGAACCTTCAGTTTTCCATTAGCCATCATTTTGTACAAGTTGTGAACACCAGTGGTGGTTTCCTCAGAGAGACCCCTAATATCTGAAAATAACAACAATAACAACATTAATACATTAACTACACATATTACAAATCTGCAGCAGAAGTTTAAGCATTGAATATAGTTGAAAACATTGCGGAAAAAGGAGAAACTGCTGAATATGTTTTCAAGAGTAATTGGTGGGAAAGGGTTATCTAAGTCACAGGACTAGTCATCACATGAAAAGAATCTATTTTACAACAAGAAGACACATTTTGATGCAATTGTAGCAGACAACTTTTGAAAACCTTGAGAAATTTCTCCATTTTGCCACCATGTTCTCATCTTTATTAAATAACACTTGCAACCAGGCTATTATAGCAGTCAATTTTAAAAACATCTAGGCCGAAATATTGGTTAATCTTTACAAACTAGTTGGATAAAGATAGTATACCTTTCAAATACTGTGGGTATTTTTCATGGACCAGATTAGTTAAATCTCCTCCATCATCAAGGATCATGTTCAACGGTTTTCCGTCAGCAAATACCAAAGTCTGAAAGTTCATAAAACTTAAATAATCAACATTAGTTCACTTTATCAATAATTAAACATAATTTACTATTACAATGATCAGTGTCCATTCTAGAAGGCGCAATTGTGAGATTTTCGCTAAAATTCCCGAGACCAACATGTTTGACAGAACGCGGGACTGGTGTGCATAATTTACAAGTGAAGTCTTCACAAAAAAAATTGTTCCACATTGTGAACAATTTCGTCATGACAATAGTTACAAAATAAAACATGACAATAGATATAAACAATGACAAAATAAGGCCCCAATACTCTTTTAAATTTCCCCCATTTTTGCACAGGAAGGGGGTATTATGAAGATCTTGCCAGATCCTTGATTAGACACCAAATCAGACTCACATGTAAACTTGTTTTGATCCATTTCTCTTTTCCCCATAATGTTTTAAAAAGACATCCGTTTCAAAAATGTCAATTTAGCATAATAAATTGAAAGGAATGTTTTGGTTTCGCAAGCATATATTTGTGATCTTTGGGAGTTCAGGAAATGTCAACTTGAATTTCATAAGCCAGTAATTTACCAAACAGGTAGTTGTAAAACGCCTTTCCCTTATCCCTTTCCCTCATATGACAATTCTGCAGCAGACAACTTTGAACATATTTTGTCCAAACAAAAAATTAATCTCTATAATTGAATGGATAACCTATGACTAAAAGAGGAAAACAAAGTGGCCAAAGGAGAAATTGCTCGTTTTGAGCAATTTCTTCTTTTGTCACTATGTATTCAAAAAGCTGTCTGCTGCAGAGGCGTCAGAAAGCGTCTACATGAGGAAAAGGGTTATGCAACCAGACAACGTTGAGGATTTTTATTTTTAGACTGAACCTCAATACCAAACTTTAGCTTCCATTTTGCCAGACGTGATCGATTTTCCTCAATGGTTTTAACCCTTTCGGACATTGACATCCCATCCCTGCAGAAGAGGACTTTTGAAATCTTTGTAATAAAAGGAGTAATTGCTCCCTTTGCCACAAAGTTTCAACTATATACAATAAATATACTTTCACAGAGAGAAGTTTTCCATATTTTTGCTTAGATGATTGCAAAGTTGTCTGCAGCAGACTTGCATATATATATAAGGGGGAAAAGGGTTATGGCAATGACTAAAACTATAAAAGGTTTTGGTTAAATTTATGACCTACCTGATCAATGCACCACATGTATTCTTCATCAGTCTCTCCTTTCCAGGCATAGACTGGAACACCAGTTTTAGCAATGGCGGCGGCAGCAAAGTCTTGTGTGGAGAAAATGTTACAGCTGGACCATTGAACCTGAAAACACTCAGATTTTACTTAACCCTTTCCCACATACATGTGTTGAACACAGTAAAATACGTTGTGGCAAAAGGAGAAACAGATTATTAAAAGCAATTTTTTAAAATTTGTGTCTGCTGCAGATGCACCAGATAGTGTCAACATGTTGGAACGGGTTAACCCTTTTTAACCCTTTTTAACCCTTTCCAACTCTCATTTCAACACATCGCTAAAAAAAATAGAAAAAAACATTGGAAAAAGGAGAAATTGTGCTAGAGTAATTTCTCCTTTTGTCAAAATGTTTTCAGCTCTCATTCAATAATAACATTTTCATATATAAATATTTTTGTTTTTGTCTAGATGTTGACAAAAGTTGTCTGCTGCGGATTTGTTGTAAACGCATAAAAGGGTTAAGATATTAAATTTTCTAAATTAAAGCTTTAAATTAAGCACAAAAGTTATCTTCCGTTGCCACAATGTTTTTAACTACTTTCATTTTTTGACCTGATGTTACCGAACACAACTGCTGCCAATACGGCTACAAGAGGAAGAAGGTTGCGAATTCTTACCTCTGCACCAAGAGCTGTGAGTGTCTCGATCAGTACAGCTGTCTGTGTTGTCATGTGTAAACATCCGGCAATACGGGCACCTTTCAATGGCTTGGCTTCACCATACTTCTTGCGCATGCCCATCAAGCCAGGCATTTCATTCTCGGCAATCTCGATACATTTTCTGCCCTGGTCGGCAAGAGCCATGTCCGCTGTAATTAAGATTTGATCAAAATTATTATTTGAAGGGATTTAGGAGAGGATACCCATTGGCTCAGTGTTTTCAGAGAAGTTGTTTGAAGCAAAGATTAGTTAATGCATGGACGCATGGCGGACAATTCACCATGAGGTAAGCTTGAATCTCAACCTTAACATTTTTATGACAAGTGCATTCATGCTATCCGATTTACATGCAAAATGTGTCAAAAAGTTCTGGGAACCCTTTGAGACTAAATGAATTCATGCCCTATACTTGTTTTGCCTGGAGCACATCCCTTTTTTCTCATTTGATCTCTTATGGGTGTTATCTAGGTTTTCGAATTAAGAAATGCCACATCAAACTTGCTTTACAGCTGCATTTTATTATTTAAAGCTGTATAGCAACATAGTTAAAACTTTTCTGTAGCAAGTCATTAAGCCCTATCTGACAAATGACAATCTATGCAATTCATGAATAATAGAGTTTGAATACAAAGTAACATTGTGGCAAAAGGGAACAATTTTATCATCATTACCAATTCTCCTTTCTCCACAATATCTTCATGCGTCATCTATCTGTTGCAGATGGGTCAAAAAGTTTTTAAATGATAACAAATTCCCACATCATGACATGTATACAATAATCCCGCAGCAGACGACTGAACACTTCGACAATTTCTAGTTGAAAACATTGTGGCAAAAGGAGAAATTGCTCATTAAGTGTTTTTCGTTTGGTGTGGATGTGTGTGTGTGTTTCAAAATGCATGTGGGAAAGGGTTAATGAACTAGTTTCGAGATAATAACTTGTGTACAACAGTTATCAGGCTCTGGATCACAAAATGAGGACAGGGTTACGCGACCAGATAACATCTGCTAGATGTATCTAAATACTGACCTGTGCTGAATATTTTACCCATTCCTCAATATTGGTGACATTTAACCCTTTCCCTCAGGCACACACATTTTGACGTCCCAGGAGCAGAAGACTTTTTGAAAACATTTGTGGCAAAAGGAGGAATTGCCCAATCTTTATAAAAAAAGTTCCCATATTTTTTACTTGATGTGTGCTGCAGATTTTCTTGTGTGAGGGAACGGGTCAACTCTTGCCGAGAAGATAATATAAAATATTATGCAAAAAGGAGAAAATGCTTAATAAAAGCATTTTCTTCTTTCCCCATAATGTTTTTATCTCCATGAAATATATCAGGTTGGTGCAGGTCTTTTTGTATCATGTTTTACACATCTTTCAACTGTGTATCCTTGGGAAAATGATCGCTGCAAATGCAACTGTCATCACCAATTATGATGCCTAATTATTATAGAGAGTTGAAGCATCGTGTCACAATGACAAATTGTATAAGTATGTAAATTTTGCCTTTTCAAAAATGCTTGGAAAAGTTGTCTGTTGCCCATCCGTCAATACAACTGCTTGCTTGTGGGAAAGGGTTAATTCAATTTGACTCAACTTGTTTCATTTCTTTGTTAGATTAATAAATGTACATGTAATGTATAATGCAAATTTTCAAATGCTTACAGGTCAAACAGTGTAATCAAAATTAAATTCAAACTCGTCATTGGCTTGAAATCTTTGTGTGACAAAATATAAAAATTACATTTATAAATATCACGGGTCCAAGGTTACAAATCATCCTTTTCTAATCATGAACTTTGGGTCATATCTGCTGTCTTGGAGGAGATACGGACAGGTACTTAACCTTGTACGATTTCTGTGTAAAATTGAACTGTTGCAGTCACCGTGACACACAACTGATAGTTAAGTGAACAATATAAAAGTTTGTCCATAGGAAAAGGTTCAAGTTTTTTATGAACAGAATAGATCCAGATCAGCCCGCAGTGACCGTCTGATCAAGATCTACACCGGTTCTGTAACTATAACTTACTCAAGCTTTTTAAAAACTTGTCAATTTGTGTAGATTCTGATAAGACTGAGCAGAGGTACAGAAATGCCAACTTGCACCTTTTTCCATGTTGATGGGCTCTTTACTTTTGTGTAATATGAGCTTGTTAGGTATTCATCATTGTGACAGTTCAATTAACATGGGCTATATAAAAACTTTGTTATAGCAAGAAAAGGCTTAATCTAGCAGCAAGAGCCAACACTTCAAATACGACAAATTGTCAATAACTTGTTTTCTCCTTTTTCAAAACTCGACTCCCATCATATTCTAATCATGCAAATCAATATTATCATAATTTTCTTCTATCATTCAGACATTTGAAATGGTCAGAATATCACATAATATAGAGTGAACCATTTTCCACATGATTGTATGCAACACATTTTAGCTTTAGAATTATTCATAGAAGTCAAGTTTTAAAAACATTGTGGCAAAAGGAGAAATTACTGATCAAGAGTTGGGGTCTTAAATAATTTATAGTGATTTTCCAGATGTTTGCTTGGATGTTTACAAAGTTTCCCACTTGCAGACGCTTTTAGATGAAACTTCAGCAGACGACATTTAAAAACATTGTGACAAAAGCAGAATTTTCTCATAACAAGCATTTTCTTCTTTTGAAACAATGTCTCGAATACTGTTGACTTGTTGCAAGAGGGAAAAGGTTAAAAAAATTAATCTATGATCAAATACTTCACATGACCTTAATTTTGACATGATGTTGTGCCCTAGAGATTATGCATGTTTTATCTCAAACTTGTAGTCTTAAGATAAATATTGATCAAATCAAATAGGGTAAATCTTACACGACTTCGTATTTAAAAAGGTTGACAGGAGTTTCATTTATGCTTACCTTTTTTTAACTCTTTTCAACATCAGATAAATAAAGGTGAAAACATTGTGGCAAGTGTAAATTTCTCATTCAGAGTTATTTTTCCTTATACAGTATAAGTGGTACAGATTAACAGACCCATTCACAATTACTACCTATTCTTTACATTTTTCCTGACAGGGTCCACCTGACACACTTACAATCCTTAGCAGCAGACGGCTATTTTGAAAACATAGTGACAAATGAAGAAATTGCTCAAAACAAGCAATTTCTCCTTTTGCAACAATGTTTTCCACTTTTAGTCAATTAAATATTTTCCATTTTTTGACAAAATATGTTCAAAGAGGTCTGCTGCAGAATTGTGGAATGAGGGAAAGGGTTAAAATTTGTAACAGCCATGATAATGCATACCTTATTTCAAATATATGAATAATCGTTCATGTACAGATAATGACAAAACTATAATACAGTGAACTCGACAGTTCCGGGTCAGTAACCAAATTAACGAATATTGTCTCTTTGAAAAGAAAGTTGAGAGAAACAAAACTACATAAAATGTTAAACAAATACTTCCTCCCCACGATGATATAATTCAATAATTATACAAATTTGTTAAAATGTTTCTTTAGTGTCTGCAATTGCAAGCTGTAAATTTGACAGTTTCGGGTCAAACTTGCCATTTCCGGGTCACGTGACAAATGTTTATTTCTGTTATTCAGGGGTAACCTCAAACAGCGGTTTTTAATAACAAGATATTCATTTAACATTTTTATTAAAATAATATGAAAAAAAGAACTAAAATATATCACTTGCAATTACCTATTGCCGCGAACAACAGAACAGTGATGGGGCTAAATTTACAGTACACTCTTTCATGCACGAAAACTGATGAATTTTTCAATCAACTAATAAGTCATATTTGACAAAAAATGTAAATTTTAATAACACATTTTTAACATTGATTTATCACCATAAGCTTTAAATTATTCTTAAAAAGTTCCCAAAATAGTTTTACTAATAAATTGATAATTTTGAGAAATTCCTTTTGGCTGACCCGAAAGTGTCGTATGTGAACTAGGTCAAATTTATCCGCTAGTTTAGCATAAGCAACTTCGACAGGTCAATAAAAGATATTTATCTTGTTCAGTAGTAAATCACCTATACATGTATGTGCAATACATAACTGTATTACTGAAATTATGGCTACAATCAGCAATTTACGCTGTGACAGGTAAATAAAAATATTGAGATTTTGCTTTCGCGGGAATCGATGCAGTCATGTGTTTCGAGATTACGACATCCGTTCTTGAAATGACAACGTCCTAAATCGAAGTGAAACTAGCCAAGCTAATGGGAAATATGACTTGATAATCAAATTGTCAAAATGCTGTATCATTCTCGAATACTAAACATTTATTTCCAAATTTGACCCGGAATTGTCGATGACCCGGAACTGTCGAGTTCACTGTAGCCTACATGTAAAATGTTATAACTTTTTTTTCATGGCAAACATCAACAATGTACATGTAATTCATGATTCACAATACCCCAAACTCAATCATCTAACCACTGAAAAGATAGATCTCTACTCTAGTGAATACTCCTAAATATGCAATTCATCCAATACTATAATCTGTCAAACTGTTTAAAACAGACAATGCCGGTCGAAGGTGAAGTAGGACTAGTGTTGCACTAAATGACAGATATACATGTATAGTTTCATACACAACACGTTGATCAGGATAGTATTGGTATTTTTCGGAAAAAAATCGGTTCGGAGAGTAATATTAATAAACGGTTGACCGGCATCTCAACTGTTGTTGTTGTCGCAGCTGAATTATCGGTTAAATTCATTAATTAACAAAATGACTTGACATAAATTTTTATACATTTCATGACTTAATATAATTTTAAATCAAAGACAAGAAACATTTTAAGGTGACATTATGTACTTACCGACTTTAAACTTTGGTTTTTCGGCTGCCATTTCTGTTCTTGTTTTCACGTGTTGTTAGCAAGATGGCAAAATTAGAGTGAGAGACCGAATAGGTATAAATCAAGCGTTTTTATAGCTCAGTCCAAATCAGCATATCACATGGTTTTGCGGATATGGATTTGATTGGTCATAACTATACTCAATGTACAGACTGATAAAAAAGGGTTGTATCTCTAAAAAATACACACAATAATCAAAGCAGTGAAAGAAGTGATGTGACAAACTTTTCGTTTGAGT
Source organism: Serripes groenlandicus (assembly GCA_031761405.1). Taxonomy (NCBI): domain Eukaryota; kingdom Metazoa; phylum Mollusca; class Bivalvia; order Cardiida; family Cardiidae; genus Serripes; species Serripes groenlandicus. Next base: position 38,528,855 of record JASEVX010000010.1, on the reverse strand, counting down.
CGTGTACAGAGTTCCTTTTCATTTTATAATGTCATGGTCACATTGCACCAATTAAATTCCTTCTTTGTTTCAATGTAAATCAACAAGTTGCATCCTGTATCATTGAAAGACTAACATCACTGCTATTAAATAATAAAAAATAAGGGGGGCATGTATTATGCAAGAAAGAAATTCACCCCGCGAAAATGGTTACCGTCAATTTGAACACAATCGGGCTGGGAAATGATGTTTGTTTTACATATTATACTCACTTTCAAACAACGTCAAACTCCTAAAAACGAATAAATTAAGCACTCCCCATGCGTCCTATACATATTTACAATTAATTCAAACTCATTGTCTTGAATCCAATGCATTCTAGTAAAGATATACATTTATTTTTATATTTTGCGTAATTTTGCCTTTAGGAAACAAACTCACTACGCACGTTAAAACTGAGTTCAGAAATGTAGCTGTAGAGTTACTCATTGTCTTGTTTAAGTTCCAAACCGGTATTGAAGTGATTTCCAGTCAAAGAGAGGGTAAAACCCGCGCTCAGTGAAAAAGGGGAATTGTCGGTCATGATTGAATGTTTTATTTTAGATGCAGCTATATTGCACGTCTGTAAGCTGCAGTATTACTGTTGATGATTAATTAAAGACTTTTATTACTTACGATAATGTCAGGGTAAGGAATGCAATTTGGTAGAAAACTTAGCAGTGTATAGGAACTGTTCACAGTAACAGTGGATTGTAAAATGTGTGGAAATAAAAATCTAAATTAGACCGTAACGTAGATAAGAGGGACAAGTAACTAAATTGTATCCTTAAATTAGTTGAAGCAAGTAAAACAAAAACACAATTGCAAATATGGTCATGAAAAGGTTATTTTCTGAAAGTTTAAATATTCTTCTTATATGAATACACTACACTTTTGGACATTCTTTGATCCGTTTTAATGCCTGTCACTTAATTGTATGGACAAACATGTTAAACTTCCAATATCACAATACCTGGGCCTTTTAATCCAGCCTTTTTTCCAAATTACTTAGATATTCCAGGTTTTTTTACGTATTGTCATTTAGATGATTCGGACTTACGACATGTAAAAACAAAATAAGTATTAAAATATTTGTTCATGTACAAAATAGAACGTATTTCCTCAAATCTGCAGGTTTTTACGAGCTCATGTAAAACCAGTTAATTAGCAGGGAACTTTAGATATTCTGATTGGTTATTGAAACCGGATTTCTTCCAGCAAAATCTTAATCTTTAAACCTTTCGCGGGAAATTTACATCAACAACTATTCTGATTGGTCATCTCTGTTTGTATTCCACATACCTATAGATTTGAATGTGCAGGCTTGTCCCGCACATATTGGTTTTGACAATCGGTCATTTGTCTTTTCTCCAACCTCCCCTGACTTATTTCATTGAATAGTAGCAAAATTGTGCGTTTAATGTCTGCGTTTATCTCATTAGATGACTTGCTTGTAAATGACATCCTCGGTACCCAGGCTATTCATAAACTATATATATGATGCCCTGGGCAAATTGGCTAGCGAAACTTCGTTAAGCATACATCACGATTTCCTCCGTAACTACACTGTCATTTTCGTATCGCATGAGGTTTGTGTCATGCGGCCAATCAAGCGGCTACATTTCACCTCATGAATTATTCATGAGTACGAGATTTTTACAGCCAATTTCCCCAGGGTATCATATATTTTATGAATAGCCTGGGTAACGAGGATGGTAAATGATAGTTAATGCTTCATTGATTAAGTAGGTTACCTGATATGGTACATGATGATCTTGCTGTATTTATTTAGATTCAAATTGAAGTTAGGGGCTTTAAAATAAGCTCGTATCTGATCGTATTGCATATGTTTATTTTCATTCGCAATGTTTGTATATTGCTAAATGTTATTGAATATTTTTCTTGCTCATTGTTAATTTTCGTTGCTGCTCTATGAGTCATTTTCACTCGTATAATATTGGTGTATATTTCTAAAATTGATTAGTAGCTTGATTTGTGCATGTATGGGGGAAAGGATTAACACGCTAGATTCCCTTTTAGCTAGCTTCGTCTCTGTAAATAGAATACAGTAATACTTTAATCGCAATATAAGGCCACCGGCCCAAAATAGAATATTTTGTATTCAAGCAGTGTACAAAGTATTATAAGAAAATATATGAAATTAAATATCATGTTATATTTCAACATACATAAGTTGGACGTGCTTGATTTGTCGTATCTACTTGTATCAGGGATGTTTTCTTTAGTTCTAGATTCCTGCTACGAGGGAAAAGAATGTGTGTATGTGTGTGTGTGTGTGGGGGGGGGGGGGGGGGGGGGGGGGGGGGGGGTTAATGTATTATGGGGGGGAAAAACACTTGGGCTGGGCCAAAACTGGTTTTCAACATACTTTATTTTCATCATCGCACAAGGTTAAACTACTAAACATAATCAAATCAAACAGTTCCAGTGCATATTAGTTTAAACTCATTGTCACATAATCAGTGCATTCTTGCAGGGATAAGAGGGATAGCCAACTCCACATGTACACCTGTTATCTGGTTAAAATATCACACATAGAAATAAAAGTGTCCAAATTTTTACATTTTGTAGCAAATAAAACTTTGAAGTCACATTTGGCACATAAACAAAAAATACATATTCTGAAAGCTTAACATTTCAACTAAAGTTAGAGATACAATGAATAACTGGAATTTATTTGTATTTTGAACAATGACTGTTTTAAAAGACACCGATATTGGTATTTCTGAATTATATTACTTTTTTCCAAAAATAATAGACTGACATTTTTCATACGGATAACATATTATCAAAACCTGTTATATATTAAAATATTTTTATCTACTGCAATAGAAGAATGTTTAAACTTCCAGAAAATATCTTTTCTTTCTTGAATAGTTTTTGAGTTTTACTTGCTACAAATGACGGCACGGGTGATATTTTAGTATAATACGAAAAAAAACCATGAATGGGTTTTCGCTTATAGTTAACAGGTGTGAATTTTTTTTTTTTTTTTTCAATAACCCATGAAGCTTTCTGAAATGAAACTGGAAAAATCCATGGGGGCCTCCATTTTGGATATGTATAAAAGGCAGACGTAAAACACAGATTGAAAATTATTGTCGTCTTTTTAATCATTTTTTTTTTAAATCGGTATTTTGGGTATGTATAAAATGAGCAGAAAAACACGGATTAAAAATTATTGTCGTCTTTTTAATCATTTTTTTTAAAATCGGTATTTTGGGTATGTATAACATGAGCGGAAAAACACGGATTGAAAATTATTGTCGTCTTTTTTAATCAAATAGATATTTAAGATCATTAAAATGCTGTGTTATGTGGGAATAAACATTTGTACGAAAAGTTAAAACTAGATGGAAATCTGTAAGAAATATGTTTTCCCGTTCGTAAAAAAAACCGACAGCATTAGCCTTCTTCGCCCGAACCTAAATTTTGACTGTATCGTAGCCAAAGAAGGACGTGACGTCATTTCCGTTACACTTCATCTTGGCGTAACGTCAATGGAGCGACGTCGTTTCCCGCAAAAAATAGTGGTATCAACATGAAAGACCCCAAATTCCTATACATGAGCTATTGCCACACTCATTCAAAGTATAATTATTTATCAAACATTGTGGCAAAAGGATAACTTTCTCATAAGGAGCAATTGTTCTTTTAGTGACAATCTTTTCCTAAATCGTCTGTTGCATAGGCCTCAGAAACTGTCTCTAATAGGGAAAGGGTTTAGCAGAAATGTGACCCCTTACATAATTTGTTTCAGTCATATTGTGACTGGTTGAAAAAGGTAGTCGCCAGATGGCATCAGAAAAGGGCTGATCTATTTGCTTCTTTACCATAATGCAGGTGATCGATTAAGGATCATCTTGGCCCTCATGTTTTAACCTCGTTCATTATAAATGTATTCCTTGATTTTCTGAAAGTTTTTACTTTATTATTTTCTGTTCGTAATAATAGACGACAGCAATACGAATTCCAAATATGTTTTGATAATGCAAGAAACATGACATTAACATTATTATTGTCTAGTCAATTACTTATAAATCCTTTTTGTATGGCCAAAGTATGTTCTTTAATTTTTGTTTATAATTATCTTGCGTTTTTTCGTAAATAGGTAGAACCTATAGATATATTATGAGTATAGGTACTACCTATTTCGGGTAAACATTTATTATATGTTGTGATCGGTGAATAATTCCCCGCGAACTGCAGTTAGCCCCTTGCTTGCAACACGATCAGTTATTTACGTCAATTACGAGTCCTACCGACCTTAGCAAAGAAAATAAAAATCATCATCAGGTTAAGCTTATATTTAACTTTAAAATATAGCCAAGATTTTCATCCATGACATTATGATGACAGGTACAACAAATAATCAACTTGCCCTTCATAAAGTACTTCAAATAAAACGATTCCATAATTCACGGAACTACATTTGTGACATGTCAAACTAACATTTCCTATAATTTCTGTCGTTTTCCTTTTGGTTAATTTAGTTTAAACTTATTTATTTTACATCGATTGTGAAACAAAAACAAGCTTTCAGCTTATATTAATCACGCCCGATGTCTGCTTCCTGGAGACTTAACCAGTACTCACGCCGTTTGTGTGAAAAAATCCCAAAGTCGGGACCCGCTCATCACGGGACTTGAACCTGGGACCTTTGATACAAGAGGCCGACGCTCTACCTCTGCACCACTAATAGAATGACGTCATATTACAGGAATTTGGAATTATAACTTCCGGAAAGTCAAAAAACCCTTACGAGTTGTTATTTGAACTCGTTTTAGAAATAGACGACGAGTGTTATTAAACGGAAATTATCACACATAAAATTACTTGTGCTCGTTCCTTTATCGAGTACGTATTATCATATTTAATTATTTTCTCTAGAAGTTTTTTTTTTCCGATATTTTCTTTTCGTCTAATCAAAACGTAGCACTGTAGCAGAATCGTGACTGCATCGAAAACTCCATTCTGGACACAATTTTTTGAAAGACGGTATAGCAAAATATTGCAAAGTTCATACACATTACCTATTTACGGATATTTTGTTATTTATACGAAAAAAATAACTATTAATTTTTCAGTTTTCTAATTCTGAATCTGAAGCATTTATAAATATATGTCTCTGATCACAGGCGTCCGAATTTCTATTACAGCAAAAAATGCGAAAAATCACACCTAATACTAAATAAGTCTCTCTATATTGTCTATATACGCATCATAATGATCGTAATGGTAATTTGGGGAATCCCGCACGTGTTACTATAACTGGCCCCATCTATACGTCCATATAGTGTAATAATAATGACATGGTGTGCAACGGCATTTTACCCCCTTGCTCGATTCGGGCAGGGAAACTATATTACATAGTAATATAGTGTCCCTGATTCGGGTAATAATTTAAGCAGAGACAGGTTCATAAATGATTTTTCCCATGATCCACCACATCAATATTTGCCAACCGACCAATACGCCGGCGATTTTAAGCTTAATGTTCATTATATTTGGAAATTTGTAGTTGTCCTGACCGCCAACAATCTTTTTATCGATATCACTATGGTGGAATAGAGGAATTCTACTTTTAATACAGTCATGTTTTTGACCAACACTTTTCATTCGTACTATATACGAGAGTTATCGTTCTTTTTAAACGCTCTCCCGGAAGTCCAAAAGGAGAAATCATGTGACATTTCCGAAACAAGTTAGAAGAATAATTTATTTATCCAATTTTGACAAATATACCACGAAACAATGGAATATCAAGACGCCTACTTCAACATAGACCATGGTTACTTAGAGGGTATGGTCCGTGGCTATAGATCTGGAATCTTGAAGCAACCTGACTATTTAAATCTGGTTCAGTGTGAGACCCTTGAAGGTAAATCATCATAATTATTGATAATATTTAAGGATGGTTGTAGATAATTCACTATTCAGATATTAACTTTTGGCAAGAAAATTAACGTGTCTTGAAATTGTGAATTTTGTATCATCAGAGAATATTGACGTACGGTAATGACTCACATTCTGACCAGACTCTTTACTGTTTGCCTTCATGTTGACCAAGATGAAAACAAAATAGAATTTTAATATCATTAGATTATGATCCTATTACAAAAACATTAAAACAACATGGCTCCCTAATCCCTTTACAAGGATCAAATGAAATTATATACAGTGTTCCCATTCACGTACGTACGTACGTTTTTCACGTAAAAATGTCTGAATGAACGTACAGATTTTGATACAGTGCATCAGCTCTACGTGACACGCACGTAAAGAAAAAAGTGGCAAAAAAGTAAAATTTAAGCCCTAAATCTACGCAAATTCTTGAACGCCTCCGTTTTTGTCAATAAATGATGCCTTTGGCGAAAATCTACTTTCATTTCGTCAGTCATAAGGACAGGTCTAAAAGGCGTCCGTTTATCGTAGTCGTCTCGGTGCGTTTTTCACTGATCCGCGTTCCGGAATTTCTTCTCGCGTTTTAGACCCAGCGAACTTGTACACGTGACCCAAACTGTTATCCTTATCTATTCGCATTGTCTCGGTCATTATGCGGCTAACGATAGTTTACAAGGATCTTTTCGCATTGTCTCGGTCATTATACGGCTAACCATAGTTTGCGAGGTATACCAAATGCCTTATTTACATGGTAACAGTGCTTTCATTAAGCGGACGTGGACGTAATATCCGTCCACAAATATCAAAAAAACGTCTGAAAATTGAGCACTGGACGTTTATTATACGTCCAGAAATTCCCAAAAACGTCCGTAAATTTACGCATGGACGTTTTCAGAATAACCCTAAATAAAGTATAAAGGGTGAAAGCACAGGGGCCCTGTGGGTGAAAGTGCAGAGGTGAACGTGTAAAAAATCGATAATTGTCAAAGCACGAGTACACGCTTACCCGAGTTCTTATCATGTGTACCAGACATCACCTTGACGACCTTTGTTTTTAGGGTAGTTTAACTTGATTACGCTAATTGGATTAAAAGTTTGCCTAATCCGACGACGCTTCTTTCAAATACCGTTAATTAATTAATTAAGTCGGACGTTTTCTTTATCTTTTAAAAATATTTGATGATGATTTATACCGATTATCACATCGGAAACTATAAATTGGAAGTTATTTATGTATTCTGTATGCATAACTACTGTATATACTCAGTTATAAGTCGCCCTCGTCTATAAGTCGCACCCCCTACTTCGAGGCCTAAAGTCTAGGGTTTGATGATTGACCCTCTTATAAGTCGCAGTCAGATTTTTGATTTTTTTCACGTCAAAACCCTATGACAAGCAGCGAGATTAACCCAAGTCATCATGATCGAGCATCAGATTTTTTGTTTAAAACATTCATATAATGTCCAATTAGTTTTATGTAAGCATTGATTTATAGTCTAAATAGATTTTACTATCATAAGAAGCGAGATATATAACCTTAAGTCATCAAGATCGAGCATCAGCTTTTTGTTTACATTAGTTGAACATACAATGATGTCCAACTAGTTTTAATTTGTTTTATCTAAAGAGATTTACTGGGGAATACATAAACCGGTTTTGTCCGGTCACAAAAGGCCCCAGGTTATGTGAAAACACACTCGTCTTGATTAACCCTTTGTTTTATCTTTTGTTTCTTTTTCATTGAGAAGATTGAGAAGATAAGAAGGACAGAATAACAAATATTGTTGAAGAAGAAAAAATATTCAGCAAGAAGCTTTTCAACGCTATTTTATCTAATAGATCTCTTTAATGAAGTTTAATCACGTTTTTGTCAATTTGTTTTCGAAGTTGTCTGCTGCATATTTGTTGTATGCAATAAAGGCTGACCTGCAGGGGTGAGAGTAGATTAAAGGAAAATCATATATAGATAATCTGCTATATTAAATTCGTCTCTTTTCCATGATGTTACTGAAGCAACTGAAAACTGTTGTAAACATTGCTAATTCCACCTTTGTTTGGTAATATAGCTCTCATTTATGGAGTTTATTCCCGATATTGTCAATTTGTTTCCAAGGTCGTTTGCTGCAGATTTGTTGTATGCGGGAAAGGGTTAACTGAAGGGGTAGAGGGTAGATGGAGGGGAAAATCGGCGTTGCATAACTGAAATTAATTCGCATACAGTGATAATCTGCTAACTCAGATTAAATTCGTCCTTTTCCCATGATGTTTCTGAGGCAGCTGAAAACTTTTGAAAACATTGCTAATTTCCCCTTTGTTTGATAATATAGCTTTCGTTTATGGAGTTTGTTCACCCTTTTTAATAAAAATCCACGGTTCAGCGACCTCAATTCTAACAATTCTAACAGTCAAATAATTCTAACACAACTGTCGCGTACACACAGGTTTAAATTATCATCAAGCTAAAGGTGTTACATGTAAAATTACCCGAGGTCAAATTCTGCAGACGTGTACGTATTAGAGTGGGTAAAAACCGATAATTGCATTGTGTAGCAGTTTGTATTTAATACACTTTAGCTACAGTTATTGTCTTTGTTACGACTCTCAAATACTGCAGATGTATCACAGTGGTAAAAGCCGATAATTGCATGTTTATCAGTTTGTACTTAATACACTTTAACGTCAATTATTGACCGTGTTAAATCACCCCGTGTGTAGTCTTGGGATTGTTTGTGGATTAATTATGACAATTTTGGTCCGACTTTTTTATCTCTTTAATTGGATCTGTGTTTGTTTTTTGCTTTCTAATGGTTTAATTTGGTACCATCACCCATGCAGGCCAAAATCACGCAATTTATATTTTCACAAAATTCAAAATGGCTTCCAATCGAGCTGAAATCGAAACAATAACTTGGAACAAATGACTTTTTAAATGTACTTTCATAAGTTATATATTTTTTCTAGTGTTTGTTTTTATAAACAAATCAATTCTATAAGATATGTTTCTTTCAATCAAACTTGATTTATTCTGTTAAATCATCATTTAAGTCGCCCTTTTTATCAATGACCGGCCTGCACAGTTTTTGACGATCGGTGAATTGGAGGGTAATTTTTTCTGAATTTTTGCTTGACCCTCTTATAAGTCGCTCCCCCCACTTCACTTTCGATTTTGAAGGTAAAAAAGTGCGACTTATAACCGAGTATATACGGTACTTGGAAAATATGCAGCCTCGTTCCTAATGGATTCCTCCCCGAATAATGAATTTGATTGGTCAGAATTGAAATAATATATACGTCATCAATCTATTCCGAAGAGGTACTTTCCGAGATTCCAAAATGGCGGATGTCAAATAATTTTTTGCCGAGATTTTTCGAAATTTCGACTCTGAAGCAGAATTTGAGGGCATTGAAAGTGCAGATTTTATAGATATTAGTAAGACGACTCTGCCATATCTTGATAATGACATTTCCCGCGATTAACAGCTGAATTGTTCTCGAGAAATTAGCGAACCACTCATCCCCCTATACGGCCTGGACTTTTTGTTGACATTGCCAACAAAGCTTTACCGGTTGTCATCATTATTAAAATTAAATAAATAAACACTAAATTTTTTGTTTAAATAGATGTATATTTCAAACGACCCTTTGCTTTGTCATAGTTATTAAAATCAAATAAATAAACATTTATTTTTGTTTAAATAGATGTGTAACCAAAATGTCCCAGTTATGACACGCATATCATTGACATAAGACATATAATTTCTCCTTTAAGTCCCCCCATTTCTACCTAAATCAATGTTTGCACATGAAAACGTGTTAAATTAATAAAATATAATTTATTTTATTTAATAAAAGTAAATAAATAAATAGGCATTCCTGTTAACGACAAATGCAAAACTTCCAGAATTCTGAAAAAAATTCCTAGAATTTTAACCAGGAATTTCAAAATTCCTGGAAGCCCTTAATGAAAGCACTGTGGTAACAAGTTTATTCGTCTGCTAGAAATGGCACAAAAACAAGAGACACTTACCGGCCTCTGGAAAAGAGGGCCGGAAAACGTTGAAAGTACCTCTGATGCGAATCAACCCCTAGTCACGAATTTCACATCCGCTGAAGAAGAAGCCCCTCTCGCAAAAAAAAGTCGAAAACGTTTTCAGAGCGAGTGGCTGTCGGACTTTAAATGGCTACGTTATGATGCCGAAAACAATTCCATGCACTGTATCAATTGTGAAGGTGCCGATCATAGCTTGTGTAGCAAAACTAAATCTGCTTTTGTAAAAGGTACAAAAAACTACCAGAAGTCGGCCCTGAAACGTCATGAAGCGTCCGACGAACAATAATTATTCAGTTGATTCCTTTATAATATTATCATAGACATGTCAGCATATCATTTAAAGCAAAAAAACATTTTAAATGCATTCTCATTGATGTTTCCAAGAAACATTATGTTGTACCCCCAATTTTCACAGAAAACCCCCAACTTTTAGAAATGATGGCCTACAGGGGGTACAGAAAACCCCCAGGAAAAAAAAAAGGTGGGAACACTGTGTATACCGGTTCAGAGTTCCCATTCACAAGCATGTGAACCGTTCCACAATAAAACCAACATTGTGGGCTCTGTGTAAAGTATCAGCCTAAGTGTGCCTCGCAGACTAACCAGGAAGACATCGGGGTTCATGAGGGCGGTCGCCAATGGCAAAGAAAAAAAAAATTGGCGCAAGGAATTTCGAAATTGCGAAATATTTATTTTTGGAATAGCGCCGCATAATATACTGGTAATTCATTTCTTGATTATATTTTCACTGCATATGAACCGCAGTATGAAAATCAATAAACAGCAAGTAAATCTCTCGAACGTGTGTGATTTGTACACTCTCATCGTTTTGATTTTCACAGCAGGTGTCAAGTGTTCTTTAATCTCCCATGACAAACTGTAATAGGATTAACTAAGCATGTTAATTAAAGATAGATAGGAAACACATGAGTGACGTGACAGTATTTAACAATTTGGCTTGCTAACCACAAGATTCAGAAAATATAATTGTCAATCTAAAGAATAATATATCAGAGCCCAGGGCTCGCGCTGTAGGTCGCCATTGTCGCCAAATGGCGATTATTTAATGAAGACGGTGATTACTTTGTTAATTTGGCGACGGAAAATGGCGATTATTTTATTTTGCAACTGGATAAAAAAATTGTATTCTAATCGCGTATGAGAGCATGAAAACACATGCCAATGAAGCGTGAACGACCTTGTTTATCTCATGTGTAATACCACGGTGTTAATTACAAGCTTGATTGGCTGCGGGTCATCGTCTTATCAGTCAATCCTGGAGTGTGTGTAATACACTTTGATGACTGTGCAATTTTGTTCAATGCCGCTTAACTTATCACCTTTCATTGTACACTTTAATCGCCTCAATTTAGAATGATAACAGCTTAAATTAGTCCAATGCCGATATATTTTTCGATGCATCCAATTTTTAAAAAAGATATGTTTATTAAATGTACCAGATTTGTTTACATTGCTCACCCATATTGTTTTCGATGGATTATATTTAACCGGATCAAATATTTAACACGATAATTATATGTCGTATTCATACTAAATGTAGAGGAGTTGGGTAATATTTTTTGATTTATTTTTTACCTATTTCGTCTAGTCAATTTAACCGCATGTTGAAAGTAAACAAAAAGGTGGATGATTAAAATTTATCGCTGATGTGAATTTGATTTGTATTATGGAAGTGGTCTTTAGACGTCGGTTAAAAATCAAATATGAGCCAGTACTTATCTAAATGATTTAGACTAGTTAAACACAGACTTTGTTTTTGTTTACCTGGAAGAGTTTTCCGGAAATTAACTTTCACTTTGGTAATTATATGCAGACTGTGTCACCGGGTTCAAGACGTTTCTTACCCTTTCCGTTTCGTAACAGTAATAAATTGTCAGTTTCTTAACTGAACAGTTTCGTAACTGAACAGTTTCGTACTCAGAAAATGTTTGGCTCAAAGACTTGGACAAAGACATTGATCATGATAGGGAGTGTTAAGATTTCCAAGATATTCTTATGAATTTCAATAGCCATATGATGTGTAGTTGAGATTAAAAGTATTCCTCTGAATGAAATTTATAAAAAAAAAATGTTTTACTTTTTTCATGTTTCATTTGTTTTGGTCTGACAGATCTTAATATTTTGTCTGACGGAATGTACGCGGGCTGTCAATCCAGGGGTTGTGAGTTTGAATCCCGGCATGGCCAACTTTCTTTCCGACGATTGACAAAAGTCAATGCGACATGCACCATTCGTCTTCCACCAATGTGGAAAAGCAGCCAGTTGCTTGGGAATATTGGATGTGGAGTACTGGTGTGAGAAAACCAGGAAATGCATGAGTAGGTGAACTGGCCGCCGTGATATAACTGAGAAATTGTTAAAAACAGCATTAAACCCCAAACAATCAAACTGACGGAATGTCTGACACTATTTTTTTAACTTTCGGGAAATCTGAACAGGAATCACTAATGACTTAACATTTTGGAAGGTGTGTGCCAGTCAGATTAAACTAAGCAATTAAACAAATGTATGTACCATATTGCTATTCTGACCAACGGAAAATGTCATATGAAAAGTTTGTATACAGGGGTAATAAATAAATATGAAATAAAAATGTTGACAATTGTTCCACATTCACGCACTTCAGGCGTTAGCTTTGGCTATTATTGGGTTTTTTCATGAAAAAATATTGGCTATTATTTTGTCTAGGCCAGAGCCAGCCCAGAGCGCCTAACTCGTTACAATCAAGAACGTTTGAAGAACCAGTCTTATCATCTAGAAGCTTTCATATACTGCAACAATAAAAATAAAGCATTTATGATATTGAGATTAAAAGACAATCAATAACAAGTCTGACAATCTATTAATAGGATATTTTGGCATTTCGACAGAGATTGACCGAACAAAAACAATTCAATATTATTGTAAGTTTGAATAGATTAGATGCCGGCGTCATATTAACCCTTTCTAAATAGATTTGTGCGCCAAATTAATTATGAATGTGTCAATCATGCAACACTGACTGAATGTATATTTTCTGCAAAATATAATATGCCAGAGCTACAAATAACATTTTTAGTGTTTTTCAGGCAATTGCTTTTTTCAAATTTAATTGAAAGGGATAATTTCACCCCATTTTTTTTTTCAGATTGCTTTTCGGACTTAAGATCATCGGCTTATATAACTATTATTCATTTCGAGTAGTAAATTATTGCCAGATATGTAGCTCCAAAATTATAAAATTTGCGAAAGTGATGGCGCAAGAAAATAAATTGAACCCTGTAGACACTTCGCCTCCGGTGGATTTTCTGTTTCAGGAATCATTACTCTATACCTCTATCCCCCTGAGCCTGCGTCTGCATACTGTTGGTTTTCTAGTGGTTTACTTGTGGAACGGCTCATATGTAAATTATGAACACATAGAAAATCAAAGAATTCATGAGTACAATTTTCAACTAAGAATGTCAAAACATGTACATTAACTCTTTCCCTCACATAGATGCTTTCCGACACCTTTTCTGACAGCTTTTTGAAAACATGGTGACAAAAGAAGAACAATGTCAGGTGTGCACTATTTAACATACAGAAATATTATAACATAAGCTCAGACGGGTACATGTATTAAGTTTATTATATTTAATGTAGTAATAACTGTTCAGTCCTCAACAACAAAAGTCGTCTAATTTTGTCTGCTACTTAACCAAACTTTGCTACTATCCTCTCTCTAATTGAGTGTAATGCACAACTCTCTACAAAGGAGATTGTAAATGTCAGAGGAAAAATATCAGTGGGAGAACTGCCCTTTGGTTCTACAATAACAGTTTAGACATCTTTATGAGGATGTTACATACAAGTTCATGTATTGATTGATTTATCTTCATTTGTTTTCGCAGATTTGAAACTTCATCTCCAGAGCACAGACTATGGCAATTTTCTTGCCAATGAACCAAGTCCACTGTCTGTGTCAACCATTGATGACAAACTTAAGGAAAAAATGGTTATTGAGTTCACACATCTACGCAATCATTGCCTCGAACCATTGGCTACTTTCCTTGATTACATTACGTAAGTAACAGGTTTCATCCTTTAGATGAACTTTTAACCATTTCTCAATTTGTAAATCTATGCATTTTGAATTTGATGTATCTGCAGCAGACGTCATTTAAAAATACTGTGGCAAAAACAGAAGTTGCTCATAATGAGCATTTTTCTCTATTCAATATTTATAGAGATTTTCTGTATTTTTGCATATATATTTTCTTCTGCTGCAGATTTGTTTTATGTGGAAAGTTTATGGATGACTTGGAGAACTTTTTCAACTGCTGAAGCTAACAGACTTTATACATTAAGAATCATCTGATTTGAAAACATCATTACATGAGATTTGAGTGGGTTAACATCTTGAAAAGTTGCAGCATCATTTTGATTCAGATTTGAAAGCATTTTGGTAAAATGAGTTATACTGTTTTGAGAAATTTCTTTTGCCTCAACGGCAGCCAACACATTTGTTTTGTTGGAGCGATCCGGTTCCTACTTTAGTGACAAAAGTTATTTGCTTCAGAGGTCTTGAAAGTCAACTGTATTAGGACAGAGGTGTATACTGGTATTTCCTCAACAACATATCTTATCACTCATCCATAACCTTTGCTGTGGGTACTCAATGAGCTTATTCCTTTGCGTACCTACAACATAGGGTTTAAGGGTCAAATAAGGATTTTAGAACATGGAATACACCATTTATGCAGAACTGTTCTTTATTCTTTGCTTCAAAACATTGAAGTCTCAAATGAATGAGATGCTTGTTGCTGTAGGAATGTATGTTTCCTGCAGTGCCCGTCAGCCTGAATTTAAATTTTCCCACTTTTAAAAAACATTGTGTCAAAAGAAGAATTTGATCAATAAGAGCAATTTCTCCTTCTGACACAATGTTTTCAACTCTATTCAATAAGTATGTCTTCATTTAGGTAGATTTTCCATATTATTGTTGAGATGTTTTCAAAGTTGTCTGCTCCAGATTTGTTGTATGTGGGAAAGGGTTATACCAGCATTTCAGGTACTGTGTAAGCACTGTTTATTGCACTCAATTCCAGGTACAGTTATATGATAGACAACATCATACTCCTCATCACAGGGACCCTACATCAGAGACCAATCAACGAGCTCATCCCAAAATGTCACCCTCTTGGCAGTTTTGAACAAATGGAGGCCATCCATATTGCCTCTACACCAGCGGAACTCTACAATGCAGTGTTGGTGGATACACCTTTGGGTAAATACTCCATATATTATCTCGGCCCTTAACCACATACAAAAAGTATCTTTTGTCACAATATTTTCAGAAGACATCTGTTGCAGAGGTGTCTTTATGTTGGAAAGGGTTATATGAGTTGGTCCATTAGGAACCATCATGGCCGAGTGGTTAGCGTCGGGGATTTGGAACTGGCATCCCAGGTTTGATCCCCAGTCATGGTGGAGTGCTCTTGGGCAAGGCACATTTCCTAGCCTAGTACTGGTTTGTTTACCCAGGTATCATGAATAAATGAACTGTTGCCGTTTTATAACTGAAATAATGTTGAAATATTGGTAAACTCCATTAAAAAACTAAACCATTGGAAAAGGTAAAAGCTGGCATCTCTGAACAGTGTAGGTTCGTATCAGCCTGTACATGTGCTCCGTCTTTTCAGAATCTACAAAAGTTGACAGAAGCATCTAACAATGTATGTAATATGTGAACAGTGTAGATCTTGATCAGACTTGTACCCTTTTGAGCAGACAGGCTCATATTATCTTAGAATAGCTACAAAAAGTTATTATGCTGCCTGCGTTTATAAGATAATTAAATGACAATCTTGGGGATCGCTTCAGTAGTCTACCAGTACTCGCGGCGTTTGTGTGAAAAATCCCAAAGGCAGAACCTCCTCTAACCCTTTCCCTCATACGGCAATTCTGCAGCAGACGACTTTGAACGTATTTTGTCAAAAAATAGAAAATCTCCATAATTGAATGGATAACCTATGACTAAAATTGGAAAACATTGTGACAAAAGGAGAAATTGCACGTTTTGTGCAATTTCTTCTTTTGTTACTATGTTTTCAAAAAGCTGTCTGCTGCGGAGGCGTCAGAAAGCGTCTATATGAGGGAAAGGGTTAAGAGAGACAGACACTCTACTTCTGTACCACGTGTGTCCTACACTGTTTTTCTTTTGTTACAGTGATTTGATTGAAACTCTTTAACCCTTTCCCTCATACGACAATTCTGCAGCAGACGACTTTGAACATGATTTGTGAAAAGAAAGAAAATGTCTTTAATTGACTGGATAACGTATGACTAAAAGTGGAAAACATTGTGGCAAAAGGAGAAATTGCTCGTTTTGAGCAATTTCTTCTTTTGTCACTATGTTTTTAAAAAGCCGTCTGCTGCAGAGGCGTCAAAAAGCGTCTATATGAGGGAAAGGGTTAAAGAAATAATACTTTTCATATTTCATTTTCCCCCAATATTTTTAAGGCAGAGGTCTGTTATTTGGTAATAATTCAAAAATGATGATACCTACCAGAATCATTGATGATTCTCATGGATCATTACTGTTTACAATTTGTTCATATTTTTATTTTAGCACCCTATTTCATGGACTGCATCTCTGAACAAGATCTGGATGAAATGAACATAGAAATTATCAGAAATACACTTTATAAGGTATGTGTTAACAGTGTTGTGTCTAGAGCAAGTCTGGGACATTTTCCCACATCAAATTGCTTATGTCCCTCAAATTTCGAGAATCTCCCTGTTATAAGAGCACCTGAGATGAAGGCTTACGGTGCTCTAACGTGATAACTCACCGTCTGGCATTCGTCTGCAGTACGGTCAAACCTTTTTCTCTAAAACTATTGGTCTAATTTAAACTAGGTTCACGGGAATCTTCCCTAGGTGGCTCTCATAAAAAAATGTTAAAATATTTAAAATCTACGATTGCTGCGG
Organism: Serripes groenlandicus; assembly: GCA_031761405.1. NCBI lineage: Eukaryota > Metazoa > Mollusca > Bivalvia > Cardiida > Cardiidae > Serripes > Serripes groenlandicus. Next base: position 38,511,886 of record JASEVX010000010.1, on the reverse strand, counting down.
CATTAGAAAGGGAAGAATTTGTCGAATCTTAAAATTCTTCTTCTTTAAATCTACTTGTTGCATTCCAAGATGATAATTTTGAAGAAATGTTCCTTGGGTGACCATCTAACAAAACTTTTTAAAAATCTATTTTATGAAAGTACATGTCTTATTTCAAGATAAATTAGTAGAAATGTTTCCTTAGTGATCCCTTACACTATTTATTGAAGTCGTATTGATGGGTTAAATAAAACACGCCAGACAGCATCAGAAAAGGAGTAAAATGAACCTTCATCTTCAAACAACATCTCCTCATTAACCATTTGAAAGATATCAAACAAACTTCACAGGAATGTTCCTTTGTTCAAGGATTTAACACCTTATTTTTTTAAAATGTCCTCTACTGATAAGCTGTTTCATGTACAGTGTCCACTCTTGGACAATTTCCCCAATATAAGCAGTTACACATTTGCTATTATCACTGAGGTAACTGATTAAAGGCCATCTTGGCCCTCTTGTTTCAATTCAAAATCTAAATCTGTCCCTTTAGAAATGAAACACTTGCAAAAACCTGTTTTAACTGTTTCCCACATGCAGATGCATTCCAACAATTTTACAGCAGACTTCCTTTTGGCAAATGGAGAAGTGGCTTATAATATCTCCTTTTTGGCTCTACTATTGGAAGAATAAGGAGGCTGTAACACTCACTCCGGTGTTGGTGTCTGCGTTGGTTAAAGTTTTTAACAAATACTAATATCTTCTATACCATCAAACATATTTACTTCAAACTTGGCATACTTGTTTTTAATGACAATATAGACACTTACAGCAAGTCACATAACTCTGTCAACCATATTTGTACAGGTATGCAGATTTTTGTACTTAGATTTTTCAAACAAATATAACCATAGCTATTACTTTGCCATTTCTCAATATTCCTTAGTCAAACTTTTAAATTATTTTGATTATGACAACAGGGTTGTGATGCAACAAATATCTTTGTGTCAAAGTCACATTTGACAACATTATGCCCCTTTTTGCACCTAGATTTTGTCATTGTAACTTAAAGTCAGCAATAATTTTGCTCTTTCTTAATATTTCGTAATCATTTGTATGAAAATTTACATTTCTTCAAATCACATCTGCAGCAGATGACGTTAATGACTGGTTAACTATGGAAATATCTGTAAATGAAAGTATGATAATTAAATTGAGATGAAAATATTGTGGCAAAAAGGTTTTCAAAAATCCTCTGCAGCAGAGGCATCTTAAGCATCTGTTTTAGGCAAAGGGTCTAACTCTATGTTTAAAAAAAATGTCCTTACTGTAGGTTTTGGCTGAAGCAAACAAAAACAAGAATTCTAAAACATTGAATATGCTAAATCTCTAATCTATTTTACAGGCTTACTTGGAAGACTTTTTTCAGTTCTGTAAAAACCTTGGAGGATCAACAGCGGAGTCAATGTGTGAAGCTCTATCGGTAAGTGTTACTTCCTTCATCTATTTTCTGTGTACTGCCTGTAAGTTAATTGTTTCTTTCTCACTGGATTCTTTTTCTCCATGTTCCTTTTAGCTGCCTTTTGTTTGTCCTTAATGTTAAAGATTTCCCTCTAACAACAAATCTGCATCAGACCACTTTGAAAATTTCAAGGATGAAATATTGAAACTCTATTAATGAAAGTTGAAATATTGAATGGAGTTGAGAAAATTGTGGCAAAAAAATAGGAATTGTTCATAATAAGCAATTTCTCCTTTTGCCACAATGTTTTTAAAAGTTTGTTTGCAGCATTTCCAGATGTAGAAGCTTTCTGACACCTCAGCAGCAAACGACTTTTAACAACATTGTGGCAGAAGAAGTTATTGTTCATCATGTGCCACACTGTTTTTTCAATGATAATACTTTCATTTCTAAAGATTTTCATTATTTAAACCCAGATGTTTTCAAATTAGTCTACTGCAGACTCGTTGTATGTGGGATAGGTTTAAAATAATTGTGTTATGTGTTATTAGCTTATCTTCCTGAATCACATCTGTCAAACATCGATCATTATGTATTTTTCAGTTTGAAGCTGACAGAAGGGCTTTCATTATCACAATCAACTCCTTTGGAACAGAATTATCAAAGGAAGATCGTGCAAAACTATACCCTCGATGTGGCAAGCTTTATCCCGATGGCCTTGCTCAGTTAGGTCGGGCTGATGACTATGATCAAGTCAGAAATGTTGCAGAGAGCTATGCTGTAAGTATTACTTTACCCTTTACCACATACAGGAAATCTGCAGCAGACGACTCTGAAAATGTCTACTCAAAAGTAAGGAAAATCTCTATAATTGTAGGTAAAACTACTGCAGAAAGTTGAAAACATTGTGGCAAAAGGAGAAATTGCTTGTGTTGAACAATTTCTCCTTTTGTCACGCTGTTTTCAAAAAGTGGTCTGCTGCAGATGTGTCAGAAAGCGTCTATATGTGGGAAAGTTTGAATGATGTTTATAAGCAATAAACCACTATGTTCAATCTTTCATGCCATACAACAATTTTGCAACGAAGGACTTACACCTAAAAATATGGAAAATTTCTAAATGAAGGTGCAATAATTGGTTATTGAGTTAAAAAATATTGCGACAAAAGGAGTGTACCTTTATTGAATACACTGCCTCAAATGGTCCCATAAATGCCCAATTCTCTTTTTGAAAAATATGAATTTACCGGTAGTGGTTAATTTTAGCCCTGGTGTATATAATAAATTAAAGGAAAATGCTCATTATTTGTAATTTCTCCTTTCTCTTTACAATGTTTCCAAAAATCATCTGGTGAAGAGACATCAGAAAGTGTCTGTATGTGGGAAAGGTTGATTTATTGATTGATTGGGGTTTAACGCTGTTTTCAACAATTTTTCAGTCATTTCACGGCAGCCAGTTCACCTATTCATATGTTTCTTGGCTTCCTCACACCAGTACTTCATACAACATTCTTTCCAAGCAACAGGCTACTTTTCCACATAGACTGATAGCCCTTTTGTGGAAGACAAATGACACATGTCACAATGACTTTTGTCAAACATCGGAAAGAATGTTGTCCGAGCTGGGGTTCGAGCTCACAACCCCTGGATTGACAGCCCAGGTCGCTACCGTCTGAGCTACTGGGGCGTGGCAAAATGTGGGAAAAGGTTAACCCTTTCCCTCATACGACAATTTTGCAGCAGACGACTTTAAACATTTTTTGTCAAAACATAGAAAATCTCCATAATTGAATGGATAACATATGACAAAAAGTGGAAAACATTGTAGCAAAAGGAGAAATTGCACGTTTTGTGCAATTTCTTCTTTTGTCACTATGTTTTCAAAAAGCTGTACGAGGCGTCAGAAAGAATCTATATGTGGGAAAAGGTTAAACTACCAAATCAAGTTTTATGAAAAAATGTTTCTCTTTATTCTAGGAGTACAAGGAGCTGTTTGACAGCTCTGGGTCAAACCCAGGGGACAAAACTCTTGAGGACAAATTCTTTGAACACGAAGTAAGTGCTTGTTAACTCAATTTTTATCAGCATGTGTTTTACTCCAGATTATTAGACATGATAGAGCGAAGTTTCTTACATATTCTGCATATGCGTTTTGGGAAGTTGCTCATTGTGACCCTTTAAAACGTATGTTAAAATTATTTTGATTTGACCAAAATAGGGCCCCTCAAGGGTTTATAGACTGGTTTCAGTTTTTTTTGCAGATATTGCAGATTCATTCTATGTTGAAAACAGTTAATATTGCATTAATCAGAATAATTCAATGTCCTGTAAACATTTAATGTTGTCTATAGGTACACATATATTATTAAGGTAAGCGATCTAGAGCCTCATAGCCCTCTTGTATATAAGAAGTCAGATCTATGACTCTTCTAGGTTCTCATTGTTGGCATATAAAACAATACCACCTTAACCCTAATTCCATATGCAGATGACTTTTGAAGCATATACAGGGCATGATTTTTGAAAACATTGTCATGAAAGAAGAAATTGCTCATAATGAACAATTTCTCCATTTGCCACAATGTTTTCAACTCTTTTTGTGTCGCCTGCGTAGCATGGTAGGCACTTAGGGATTACTTTTGTTTTTGTCCGGCGTCTGTCTGTCTGTCGTCACACTGTTTCGTCACGTTTTCAAATAACTTTTTTTCTACTCAAAGGATAACATTGAAACTTCTGACAAATGTTTATATCAATGTGTGTGATAGGTTCACAAAAGGGGGATATTCCAAATATTTTTATATCAGAGTTATTGCCCCTTTTCTGTCAAAAATTAAAATTTTCTGACAATGCCCTGGCAGGTGACACACGTGCTCCGGGGAGCACTCCATTCTAGCTAGTTTATAAGATAAGGGGCGTTTTGCATGTTCTAAAATCCCTATTTGACCCTGTAACCCTATATTGTGGGTACTCAATAGAATTGTCTCAATGAGAAGAACTCGATGAGTTTGGTTGGATAATAAGAGATATTTAGGCGGAAAGAGCATCCTACCCCTCCTTATCTAGACCTCTGTAATATACATTAATTTATAGTGATTTTCCATATTTTTGCATGTCATAGTCTTCTGCTGCAGATTTGTTGTTTTCGGGAAAAGTGTTAAGTGTTGGTGTCTGCTTCTCTAGTGAGACTGTGCACTAACACGCACCTGAGTCCTCACTGTTCACAGGTGTAACAATTCCATCTGTCAGCCCAATTTGTCTCATTAACACTTTCCCTCATACGACAATTCTGCAGCAGATGACTTTGAACACATTTTGTCAGAAAATCTCTATAATTGAATGGATAGCCTATGACTAAAAGTAGGAAACATTGTGGTAAAAGGAGAAATTACTCATTTTGAGCAATTTCTTTTTTTTCACTATGTTTTCTAAAAGCCGTGTCTACTGCAGAGGTTTCAGAAAGCGTCTATATGAGGGAAAGGGTTAAATTGAAAACCAGCTTTAACTATGACAGTATAGTGTGATAATCCTCTTTTTCTTACCTCTCGCAGGTCAAATTGATGAAGAACTCCTTCATGATCCAGTTCCAGTTCGGAGTGTTCTATTCATTCGTTAAACTGAAGGAGCAAGAGAACAGAAACATAGTGTGGATCGCCGAGTGTGTGGCCCAGCGACATCGGGCCAAGATTGACAGTTATATACCCATATTCTAAAACATTGGTGTTAGTGATGTATATGATTTCTCGTAGTGTAAATCTTTTTACTGTTTACTGTTGCAATGGAAATCCATGTTAACCATTTCCCACATACAACAAATCTGACGCAGATGACTTTGAAAATATCAAAGTAAGAATATGGAATATATCCATTAAATGAAATTATAATTTTTGAAAAGAGTCGAAAATATTGTTGCAAAAAGAGAAATCGCTTTTCTTGAGCAAGTTTTCCTTTTGCAACAATGTTTTTAAAAGTCACCTGCTTCAGAGGAACCAAAACGTGTCTGTATGTGGCAAAGGGTTAAACCTTACCATACCTTTAATTCCTTTCTCACTGAATATTCATTAGCTACCTTAGCCTCTTTTTCAATGAGACTTGAATACATATATTCTGTTTTCAAACTGTGTTGGACACTGTATGTTTTATGATGCACATTTCAGACGTTTGATTACCATGTTTAGCAAAGGTAGCAATTTGAATATTTTGTTCAGAATTTGAGGATGGAATGGGTCAATTGATAACAAATGTATTGCATGTGACCGGTTCACAACATTGTATGAATGTAAGATTTTATGTATAAGTAAATGTTTTTCTGTATATATCAAGAAAAGAATTGGAGTAAAATGTTGAGGTAATGAGCGTAAAAAAACAGGCATCTAGATGTTTTATTTGTCAAATAATGTTAAGTCTGTGCTGTGTTACTAAAAATAGCCCTGGTGGTCTCCCTTTATGTATATAAAATACATTTATTGACCAACTTTGCTAATTTTAGAACATAACAATTTGCCATTTTTATTAACAGTATTTTTCAAATTAAAATTCAGAAGACTGTTAGGTAACTAGTCATTGACAAACATGTATATGGTAGGTACAGATGATATTGTTGTTCCTTTGTAAAATATAATCATAGAAGATTTAAATCACACAAAAAAAACAATGTACAATGGCATTTATTCTCTCTAAATTAAATTAATAATGCTTCTTTATACAAGAAGCGTTATTTTAAAAGATTAAGCCAAATTAATTTTAAATAACAGTTAAAATGAACTGATTATTTAAGAATCATCTCTGCCTTCAAAGAAAAACAAAAACAAGAGGAAAATGTAGAATGTGAAATATTGAAATTATGACCGTCACTAAGTTTTGGAAAAAATGTTAACCAATTTATAAAGCAATGTCAATGTGTCAAATGTGTACATAGACATGTTCATAATTCAAATTTGGGCTTTAGTTGTTTAGTGCTATTAGAACATTGCCTGTAACCAAGAGAATTGTTGTTGTATCAATACATGCACATCACACACTGTCACAATGTTTTATGTAATAGTTGTAAAAAATAATGTGCTGTGTGATGCTTGATGGATGAATAGGAATCCACTGTGGTTAGCGTCGGGGATTTCGAAACTGGATGTCCCGGGTTCAATGCCCAGTCGCGGCACTACGGTCATGGTGGAGTGCCCTTGGGCAAGGCACATTTTCTAGCCTAGAACTGGTTTGTTTACCCAGGGATCATGAATAAGTGAACTGTCACCGTGGTATAACTGAATAATGTTGAAAGCGGCGTAAAACCCCAATAAATAAATTGATGGATGAATACACAGCACTGGTGAAAAAGGTCAATTCACCTTATATGATATTTTTTAAAATCGTCTGTCTAGAGTGGATAAACATTTCACATGTAATCCGGAAGTTTAACATTTAGATTCTGATACATAGTTCGAACCAAAATGTGGAATGGAGAAATTGTTTGGTGTTTAGCAATTTATCCTCCTTTTCCCATAGTTTGTATTTGTCTGCTGCGAAGGCCAGTCTGTATTAGGAAATATTATCAGGTTAAAGATAAGAGTTGCTGTTTTGAAGCTGGAAAAGAATGAGGTATGAAAAGTACTTATCCATCACCTACATACAACCATTCTGTAATAGATGACTTTGAAAACATCATATACAAATATGGGAAATCTCTGTACATGATTGAATTGAGTTGAAAGCATTGAGGTGAAAAAAAGAAACTGCTCATGATGCTACATATGCGTCAAAATGCCTCTGCCTGTAAGAAAGGGTTTTGACTAGGTTCAGGACATAGATTTCATATATAAACCTTATGCCCGTTACGGTTATAGGTCAGCAATATTTCCAACTTAAACTGCTATACATGCACTTGACCACAATCGATTACAGAGTGTGGATAAAGAAATCACATCAACAATCAAAATCTGTTTGATCTAACCAGCTGTCAAAAGGTGTTGTTGTTTTTCCCGAAATGTTAATGTTATTATTTTGCGTGGCAGACATTCCATGTCGGATAATTAATAGATTAAAGAATTATTATTTGGAAAATAATTTTTGTCATTTCCTTTCTCCCACATTAATACTTTCATTAATAGAGTTAAAGTCGTTGTGATAAGCGATTAAGCGTCATTGAATTATCTTCCATCACTAGAATATGTGGGAAGGGTAGCCAATTGCCTCGGAAGAATGTTCTGTGTTTGGAAAGCCAGAAAACACAGTCGAGTTAGGTGAACTGACCGCCATATACCTGAAATACTGTTATAAGTTACTGTTCAATTTCGATTAAAAAATCAACCAAATGTTTGCATTGAAGTTACTGCAGATCTCAGTATGGCGTACGTAGGAAAGGGTCAACAGTGAAAATAGTAGTAGGCCTTTACCATTGAATATTCCTTGATACAATACAGTACGTGTATTGATGATATAGGCCTCCTATCCAAATTATTTTACAATACTAGAATGATTTAATTTTGTGGTTATTGAAATCAGTATAAAGAAAATGGTATACATAGTCCTTATTGTCGTCTCGGAATCCGAGCCCATACGAGAATAAAAGCCGTCTAAAGATGTTCCATTATTATACATACTGAAAATAATTACTCACGCTGAGGAGGGTATTTTTGGCAATAGAATCAAGCACGATATTCACACCAACTACGTCACTGGTACATGAGCGTTGGTATGTCGAACATTGATTGTTGGGTGTTTTACGTCGCTTTCAGCAATGTTTCAGTTATATCAGGGACGTCGATATCTACGATCCTGGTTATATCACGACGTTTTCTGTGTTGGTTACCTGTACTACTGTTCCATTTATTCTGACACGAGCCAGTCAAAAGTAATGATAACCCCGCAACCCTGAGCACCAAGGAGGGCAGCCGTTACTACCATTTCATAAAGTATTTGGTATGACCCGACCGGAGATCGAACCCGCGGACGCTCTACCACTACACCGCCGAAAAATTTCAATATCCAATCCATGGTGAAAACATCTGAATTTCGAAAAACGCTTTTTATATTTATCAGGTGGATCTCGTACTTCGTATCTTTTAACCATTAAGCCATGATTTATAATAATCATAGTGGTGACATCGAAGGAAACGATATACTGTGGATACAATTTTGTCCGGGAATCGTACCCGCACCCAAGGCGGACGCTCTACCACTACACCGCCGAAAAATTTCAATATCCAATCCATGGTGAAAACATCTGAATTTCGAAAAACGCTTTTTATATTTATCAGGTGGATCTCGTACTTCGTATCTTTTAACCATTAAGCCATGATTTAGAATAATCATAGTGGTGACATCGAAGGAAACGATATACTGTGGATACAATTATCGCCGGGAATCGTACCCGCACCCAAGGCGGACGCTCTACCACTACACCGCCGAAAAATTTCAATATCCAATCCATGGTGAAAACATCTGGATTTCGAAAAACGTTTTTTATATTTATCCGGTGGATCTAATATTTAGTATCTTTAACCATTAACCCTTTCAGCGCCGAATTGTTTCAAGTAGACTCATTCATGTTCAAACTCGGACGAGTCTATTTTCATGTTATAGGATTTTTAGAATATTTTTCATAACTCACAGCCAAACAATGCAGATTTCAGGTGAGACAGCTCGTTACGAGCTGACTCTCGTGAATCTGTATTGTTTGCAAAAAGCTCAATATTGCCTTTGGCGCTGAAAGAGTTAAGGCATGATTTAGAATAATCGACGGAAACGATATACTGTGGATAAAATGTTGTCGAGAATATTTACAAAATGTTGAAAATAATCTTACCGTTGGAAACGAAAACATCTCCAATGCTTTTTTTACCTCCAAAGAGAACTGACGGGTAAAGTACGAAACTATAGAATTGTGTATGTTCAAACTTTATCTGTCGGGGCCATTTAACGGAGGAAGTAAATAAACGCTGGTGCCATTGTAAATTAACCTTTTCCCACATGCAGACGCATTTTGACACCTCGGCATCAGGCGTTTTTTGAAAACATTGTGAAAATTGCTCAAAATGTTTGATTTTTTTTTTTTTCAATGATAACATTTTTCAATTTGAGATTTTCTATAATTTTGCCAATATGTTTTCATAGTCATCAGCTGCAGATGTGCTGTATGTGGGAAATGGTTCAGCGTTATTATTTTACGGTAAAAATATTTTTATTTTGATAAAGGGAATGAAACAAGTGAAATGACAAGATTTGTTACTAGACAAGTAACACTGTCAGCGTACGGTTATTAATGCATGCTGATATAAAGCATTTGGTTGTAAACCAGGGAGGGTCTGATCTACGGCCCTGGTCTGGTGTAAAATGAAACAACACATTGTGATAATTTATAAGTACATACATATATATTTACTTACTTTTTTTTCTGTCAAAGTCTTAACACAATAATTGAAAAAAGAAACGACATGGGGGAACTATAATGCCATTAACCTGCAATATAATGATAACACATCGTTTTAGCAATTTCTTTACCCCACAATGTTGGTAAATATCTGGTTAGAGACAGGGTTTAGCAGATTATGACCCTCATGTCAGTAAACTATTTCCCTCTATACTGCAATCTTGTTCTACCCCAAAGAAATATGAACTGAAATCAAAATATTACAACATATATTTGATTACAATAAACAACAAATTTTCGCCACACAAAACAGAGCAATTTACTTTTCGCACTTTTTGTGACGCCTACTTTTAAGAAAACGTAGTATGGCCAACAATCTAGAAGTGTAGCTGGATTCGATTGCACCGCAGCATTAATCCGAGTTTTTATTTGAAAACAAACACTTATCAAACAAAGGGCCCAAGAGGGCCAGTATCGTTCCACTGCCATAAGAAAAAGCCTACATCAATATACTCCATATAACCGCTTCGGTGGTGTAATGGTAGAGCGTACGCTTCGGGTGGGGGAGGTTGCTGGTTCAATTCCCGGCCATGTCATACCAAAGACTTTGAAAAAATGGTAGTAATGGCTGCTCTCCTGGCGCTTATGGTTGCGAGGTAAGCATTACGACTGACTGGCTTGTGTCAGATAAGGGGACCAGTAGTACTGGTAGCATACCAAAGAAACACCATGATAACACTGAAAACTGTTGTTAGCGGCGTAAAGCACCAATCAATCAATCAACTATAGCCGTATAAGGCAAACTAATTGAGATCGCTTGAAGCAATCCGTAGAGGGTCACCAAAGGAACATTTCTATAACATTATTTAAAAAACAGCCAAACAGTTCAGTGACGAAATTTTAAGTTTTCACTAAAGCCAATATAAGGCTTACAGTCAAACCCCCCTGTCGGCCATGTTTTAGACCCATCAACATAGCTTGAAAGTATAGTATAACAAGGAACATTTCTACAAAAATATTTGGAAACCGGCAAGATACTTTCAATGGATTTTTTTACCAATCAACATGTCATGAAGGAATCTGATAGAGGGTGATCCAATGAACATTTCTACGACATGATTTAAAAGTCTACAATGCAGTATAGGACGCGAACAATTTGATTTTTTTTGTTTCCATCTAAAACATTTATGTTGCCATGGAAACCAGACTATTGCATTGATCCAAAACAATTGAAGGAATTAAGGGAAGGACATTGCTAGACTGTTACCTGTGAAGTTTCATCCTAATTGGCTAAGTGGATACAAAGGAAAATACGTTTAAAGCCAAACGTTGACGCTCACATGCATTCATGCACGGACGCTCGCACATACGACGGACAATTCACAATAGCATAAGCACCACTGGCTTTCATAAAATAACATAAAAACTCGATCAAATATTACCGACATTAGTCAGTAAAAATATAAAGTTTGAATCCAGGGCTCTCAACAAGATCAACTGGTTCATCATCAAATAACGTACATTCTCGCCAAGCAGACGAGAACTCGTTTGGTCCCGTGATCACCGACTTACATCCGTCGGCTCTCATACAAAGCCGGGCACAAATCTTGTCGCTGGTTGTGTTGAACTTTCCAATGGAATCGTCCAATATGAGGGTGTTTTGATCAGCTTGTTTCATTCTGAGGTAACCGCTGGTCCGCCCGCTGTCTTTCAGACCGAACTTTTCCGTGAACGCTATCCAAAGTGACTCCCGCAATAAGGTTGCCAAGTTAACAACGGGGCCTACTTCTTCTGGTGGAATAGGCTGCGGAGGATTTGTCAGACAAAAACGCTCGTTTTCTTTAATGTAATGAACTGTAAAATATGAATCGAAAACACCATTTGAAATGAGCCGGGTCGTGCGATCTTGAGTCTTAATGCTTCAAGAAGATTCCGGGGAACCCGTAGGGCCTATATACCCACAATCCATCACCAGAGCGTTTGGTGGATGTCTATATGAACCGTCCCGCGAGAAAACCAACATTATGGCCTCTGCGTAATGTATCGACCTAGATCAGCCTGCGCAGTCCGCGCAGACTGATCCGGGCCGACACATTCCGTCTCAGGGGGATAGAGGTATAGAGTAATGATTCCCGAAACATAAAATCCTCAGGAGGCGAAAAGCATCTGTCCGGGTTAGCCTGCGCGGCATGCTTAGGTTGATCCGGGTCGATACTTTACGCAGAGTACATAATGTTGGTTTTCGCGCGAAACGGCTCATATGGTGATTAGACCTACAAAGCAAGACAATGATGGTTCTTTCGAATATGGAAGAGAAATGCTAATGATACATATTACTTTTAGTGTTTGACGCATCTTTGGAAATATCTATACCCCTTGCCGAAAAAGAGAGACGATTTATGAAAACATTGTGGGAAAAGGACTAATTCCTTTTTTTAGCAGTTTTCCCAATCGTTCTTCACTATCTCAAAACCATGCAAATTTCCAATTTTCAATGTGTTGCCATCAAAGTTTTCAAAGCAAGCGCACGTTTCAGGCCAGTTAACTGGGAACAATGTTGTGAGAGAAATGGGAAAGGTGAATTGCCGTCATAATATAACTGAAATACTGTAAAATATAACGGCGTTAAACGCCAATAATTAACCAGTAAATCATAAAAGTGAAATTATTCTTGTTGAACAATATAGTCAGTTTATATCAAAGTTATTTTCTCGGCTCCATTCGTCTGTTACATTTGGGCTTCGTTCAATTGCATATATGTTTTCAAAACCGTGTGCTGCAGATTTTCTGTATATGAAATAAGGTTAAGAAAATTTCATACATTTGGGACACAACGCATCCTGTAAATAGGAGCTACTCCCAAGCCAGAAATGAACCTATTTCGGATGCAAGCCCTCAAAATATGAACATTGATCAAGGTTAAACCACAAACGATGTACCGGAGGGGTGTGTGTGTGTGTGTGTGTGTGTGAGGGGGGGGGGGGGGGGGGGGTAATTATGGTCAGTTTCAGTTAAATGTTCTGCTTGTCTTATAGCTTTTTGATAATAACTGTTTTCCAGAAGCTTCTGACACGCCTGTATCTTTTCGGGGCATCATAAGATCTCTCCCAAGCATATATCCCGCTTTCCGATACCTTTTTGTAATGTGTCGAATTGACCCATGTCTTTCTTTTTTTTTGATGCCACTATATGAATAAATTTAGTAACAGTTAAACCAATCTATGCGAAATAATTTGGTTCTTAAAAATCATGAAATTTTGGACAAATGCAAAGGCAATGATGTTCTGTTTCAATTTGCTTTGATAATTTCTTTTTTATAAAAGTTGGCAAAATCAAACTTACAGTCAAACGTATTTGTCCATGTCTCTGGCAGACAGTTACTATGCAGGACGTCAATATTCCCGATGCCGACTACACGGTTGTACACTTGTACACAGGCGAACGCTCCTTCAAACTTATCTTCATCGTCCGGGTCTAGAGATTTCCCTACTCTCACCATTCCTGAGTGAGGAAAACTGATAATGTCGGAAAATTCGTCATCTTCGTTATACATCTCCACGCCGTCTCTGTACACGACGATTCTTCCTGTCTGGAAGTCACGTGTAACGGTCACGTGATTCCAGGCACGCGCAGTCAGAAAGTTAACGAGATACATCGTCCCTGCACTCATGCCATACTCATCTCTAAATGACACGAGAAATGTGTTCGCAAGAGTTCGAATCCTCATTATCTCCCGATCCTCCGACTGATAGTGGAAGAGCGTACCGCTGATATCGGAGGCGTCATTGTCCGGAAAGACGTACATCGATATCGTCATATCGCGCATAGGTTCGGCTTTCTCTATAAATACGTCGTAGCATTTT
>JASEVX010000010.1:38474534-38498027 GCA_031761405.1 Serripes groenlandicus | reverse complement strand
AAGAATACTTTCCTTTATCCCGGAAAATACGCGACAGTAGCAACACTATTTAACAAACAGCGTTTATTAATAACAAAATAAATAAATCAGTCGGCATATTCTTGCAATCTATTCTCGGTCTATATTGTTCTCTACTTATGTTTTAGTGATTTTTGACGTGGATAGACAAGAACTATTCAAAACTCAACGGAGATGATACAAGTTGCAAGAATTCAAAAATATTAAGGCGTGTTTATCTTCTTCTTCCACATCATATAAAAAAGCCATGTCTAGCGATGTGGGGTCTTATTGACTCTCTGTAACGGGATCATATCAAAGAGCCATGTCTAGTGATGTGGGGTCTTATTGACTCTCCATAACGGGATCATATCAAAGAGCAATGTCTAGCGATGTTGGGGTCTTATTGACTCTCTGTAACGGGATCATACCAAAGAGCCATGTCTAGCGATGTGCGGTCTTATTGACACTCCGTAACGGGATTATACCAAAGAGCCATGTCTAGCGACGGGAGGTCTTATTGATTCTCCGTAACGGGTCATATCAAAGAGCCATGTCTAGCGATGTGGTGTCTTATTGACTCTCTGTAACGGGATCATATCAAAGAGCCATGTCTAGCGATGTGAGGTCTTATTGACTCTCTGTAACGGGATCATATCAAAGAGCCATGTCTAGCGATGTCGGGGAGGGGGGGGGGGGTCTTATTGACTCTTCGTAACGGGATCATATCAAAGAGCCATATCTAGCGATGTCGGGGTCTTATTGACTCTCTGTAACGGGATCATATCAAAGAGCCATGTCTAGCGATGTCGGGAGGGGGGGGGGGGGGGGGGGGGGGGGTCTTATTGACTCTCCGTAATGGGATCATATCAAAGAGCCGTGTCTAGCGATGTTGGGGTCTTATTGACTCTAGATAACGGGATCATATCAAAGAGCCATGTTTAGCATGTGAGGTCTTATTGACTCTCTGTAACGGGATCATATCAAAGAGCCATGTCTAGCGATGATTGGGTCTTATTGACTCTCCATTAACGGGATCATATCAAAGAGCCATGTCTAGCGAGGTGGGGGTCTTATTGACCCTCTGTATCGGGATCATATCAAAGAGCCATGTCTTGCGAGGTGGGGGTCTTATGACCGTCTGTGTCGGGGATCATATCAAAGAGCCATGTCTAGCGATGTCGGGAGGGGGGGGGGGAGTCTTATTGACTCTCCGTAACGGGATCATATCAAGAGCCCGTGTCTAGCGATGTGGTGTCTTATTGACACTCCATAACGGATCATATCAAAGAGCCGTGTCAAGCGATGTTGGGGTCTTATTGACTCTCCATAACGGGATCATATCAAAGAGCCATGTTTAGCGATGTCGGGATGTGGGGGTCTTATTGACTCTCCATAAACGGGATCATATCAAAGAGCCATGTCTAGCGATGTCGGGAGGGGGGGGGGGTCTTATTGACCTCTCTGTAACGGGATTATACCAAAGAGCCATGTCTATCGATGTGGGGTCTCTATTGATTCTCTGTAACGGGATCATATCAAAGAGCCATGTCTAGCGATGTGGGGTCTTATTGATTCTCTGTAACGGGATCATATCAAGAGCCATGTCTAGCGATGGGAGGTCTTATTGACTCTCTGTAACGGGATTATACCAAAGAGCCATGTCTATCGATGTGGGGTCTTATTGATTCTCTGTAACGGGATCATATCATAGAGCCATGTCTAACGATGTCGGGAGGGGGGGGGGGGGGGGGGGTCTTATTGACTCTCTGTAACGGGATTATACCAAAGAGCCATGTCTAGCGATGTTTTTTTTTAATTGACTCACTATAACGGGATCATATCAAAGAGCCATGTCTAGCGATGTTTTTTTTTTTTATTAACTCTCTATAACGGGATCATACCAAAGAGCCATGTCTAGCAATGTGGGGTCTTATTGATTCTCCGTAACGAGATCATATCAAACAGTACAGGTGAGAGAAGAGTAGAAGAATCAGTTGAGAGAAGATGGGACGGAATAGAAAAGAGAAAATGGGACGACGGTACATGTGAGAGAAGAGGAGACGGTACACGTGAAAGAAGAGTATACGCTTCATGTGAGAGGAGTTTTACGATTCAGGTGAGAGCAAATGCGATGGTGCAGGTGAGAGGAGAGAAGAATATGCTGGTGAGAGAAGAAGCGAGGGTGCATGTGAAAGAAGACGAAACGGTACAAGTGAGAAGAGAAGAGAAGATACATGTGAGAGAAGACGAAACGGTACAAGTGAGGAGAGAAGAGGACGTACATGTGAGAGAGGAGGATACGGTATTGAATCAGTCGTGTTTTTGCGAACACCGAGCATAGTGTAGATGCGATCAGGGTAGATTCAGATTACCATGCGCGTCCCCGAAATCTGGATCCAGACTGTTCGCCAATAATTCACAAACACGTTCAAGAAATCATTGAAGCGTGTAGACTACTGGTAAGCATTGATACGTAGGCATATCATACTCTACACAAGTTCATTTACTCTTTCCTTATAGAAGACGCAATTCGACGCAACTGCGGCATACGTCTTTACGCCAACAGTATGGCCTCTGCGTAATGTATCGATCCAGATCAGCCTGCGAAGTCCACGCAGCCTAATCCAGGCAGACACATTCCGTCTCAAGGGGATATATGTATAGAGTAATGATTTCTGAAACAGAAAATCCACAGGATGCGAAAAGTGTCTGTCTGGATTCGTCTGCGCGACATGCTTAGGCTGATCCAGGTCGATACTTTACGCAGAGTCCACAATGTTAGTTTTCTCGTGGGACGGCTCACATGTTGACAGAACCTTCAAACAAGCCTATGTAAAGAATATGTGAACAATAGATATCTGGATCCGACCGTGCGGATGCACAGGCTGATCTGGATCTATATTGTTCGCAAAAGCAAACTTGTACCTTTTCCAGGCTCTGGCATTCAATAAAAGACCTAAATGCTAGTTGAGAAAGAAAAACTAGAACTGTAGTTTCACTAGGTTTATGTGAATGTAATAGTTAATGAAGACCAGCATGAGAGACCATAAAACACCAAATCTCCCAACGCGATGCATACGTATTATGAGCCCCACTGATCATCCATTTCGCCCCGAGACAAAACTACATTAATATTTTATCACACAATTTATAGAATACTTTATTATCAATCTTCTACAATTAAAAACCGTCATATACATTATTGTTGTTGGCAATTTCGTCTGTTAGGTAGCCAGTAAACAATGTATATGTAAGAAAGATCTCAATGTGAGCTTCTGTGATTTTACCGTGTCCGGCTTGCGTCGACGTCCGCCACCAACAATGTCTTTAACCGACATCTCCTCTGAAACCACTTGGTTCATTGCAACTTCGCAGTAATATTATTTTTTTGTGGTGTTTTTTAGAAAGTGTCCAAATAATTAAATTAAATACTAAACTTTCCTTGCTGTGGTATCAGAAAGGGGTGGGATGGGGGTGAGAACAAAACTTTAAAATTCTTGAGTGTCTCCTCTGAAACAGATGGTCCGATTTCAGGATTATTTGACAGAATTATTCATTAAGGACCCCATCAAAAAAGTTCCAGCCATATTGATTAGATAAATCACATGACCTTCGGGCGACGTTAGAAAAGTGGTAAAACGATAACATTTGAAATTTCTTCTCCACTGAAGGTGCTTGTCTGATTTCAATATATTTAGGCATTGTTCATTATGTGACCTTCTTCGTGACTTGTTTAAGACATATTGATTGGTTGAAAATCATAGCCAATAGGCGATATCATATAGGGGGCAATATGATTCCTGTAAATATTGATATTGTCTTAAAGAACACATTAGGAGGTGAGCGATCCAGAACCTCATTGCTCTCTTGTTATACGTATATATACGTGTAGTATGCAGTCCGAGGATAAATTGAAGATAACGAGTTTAACCGAAATGGTCAAATGTGTATTTGGCACATGACATTTGACATCCTGACATATTTGAGACGAAGATGTAATTCAGAATAGAAATTATTGTAATGTTATCTTTCATGACAACCACACCTAAATCATAACTGTCGCCTTTCAACATTGTATTGTGAAATGTTTAGAATTGATTGACTGATTGATTGGGGTTTAACGCCGTTTTAAACAATTACTAAGTCATATCACGGCGGCCAGTTCACCTACTCATGTGTTTCCTGGTTTTCTCACACCAGTACTCCACATAACAATCTTCCCAAGCAACTGGCTGTTTTTCCACATAGACTTAGCCCACTGGTGGAAGACGAATGACGCATGTAGCAATGACTTTTGTCAAATGTCGGAAAGAAAGTTGGCCGAGCCGGGATTCGAACTCACAACCCCTGGATTGACAGCCCGCGTCGTTACCGACTGAGCTACCGGGACTCAGTGTAATGTTTAGAACCGTCTGCTCTGAACACAAATGACGAAAACAAATTAAACTTGGAAGCAGAGACTTGATAAAGGGTTGAAAACATTGTGGAAACAGGTCGTTTGCTCGTTTCCCTCCTATTCCAACCATGCAACCATCTGCTGCAAATGTGTCTATAAACGGCTGCATCGGGTTAACGCTGTTTCGCGTGTGATCTTCTCTCTTGCAGACCCTGGAACTTTTGTTTTATTCATTCGGTGATCACGTTTTAAAATCGCATCTTGTTGTCTTTTAATGTTGACTGAATCCAACCAAGCTTATAGTTTGTTGAGTACATGTGAAACAAACATCAGGAAAACGCACGCAATGTGAACGAGGCTCCGTGAATTAACCGAAATACTGCTGACAAATGGCGTTGCATTTCAATAAGCCAATCCAGTCGATCACTACTTGCTACAGAGAGATAGTTGTCATAGAATACTGATGTAACTGAACTAAAGCCATGCCATACAATACTGATGTTACTGAACTAAAGCCGTGTCATACTCAGCGTGAACATGCGTACAGGTCAAATTACGCTAAATACATCCGCTGACTTGCTGATCTACAGTACTATAGTCCCTAAACAAACTTTGTTTGCGTAGAAATGAGTGTATACCATCACCAGAATGTATTGAATATATGATATTGAGTTTAAATGCATTGTGAATGTGTATAGGATTCACTGGAAATGATTGATTTGATCACTTTTAGTATTTTGACCTTGTTTGAAAGTGAAAGTAGAGAATGCTTTAACACCGGTATTTGGTCCAAAATGACGGTTACCATTTTCGCCTGGTGAGTTTTTTCTTGCATAATGCATGACCCACATTTTCTTTGGATTGAATTAAAGCTAGGAGGTAACTCTTTTCAATGATATAGGTGTTCTACATGAGAAACGCTTAGTAGGTGTGACACTCGAGGAATGAAACTGGTCGATTTACATTGAAAAAAAGAAGGATTTGTTTGGTGTATTGCAACCTGCAGCCGTCTTGATATAACTAAAAAAGATGTAACTGCCTTAATGCTGAACGTTATACGCGTCTTTAAACAATATCGAGGGCTTGGCATGAAACGGTTGTAACTAAAAACCTATTTTGAAAACCCTGGTTTAGGGGCAATTTTGACCCCTTGTAAACAATGCAAATTTAGGTGCCATTGCTCAGAACGAGCAATGGCACCTAAATTTCCATTGTTTACCAAGTAAAATGATTTAACGCTTATAAAGACTTTATGGCAAGGTGATTAACCTTGGTAAAAAATACCAATTTAAGTTACAACCGTTTCACGCCAAGCCCTCGATATGTGCTCATCATGTTTACACCCACGACTTTAATCAACATTTGAGAACGATATAGACCATAATCAGTCTTTACATTCGTGTAGTCTAATCTTAATCCGCACAGTTCGCTTCTAAGCAAGCAAGTTTTAGAAAATACTGTTTAATAGACGCGCTAGGACTTTTCAAAAACGAAAGACTGTGATACAAATTGCTGCAATTCAGCGGAATAAGGATAAATTACATCATGCAATTTGTACAAGTGACTGTCAATCTAGAGCTTGATGAATTAAGATGTGAATTGGTACCCGCTTGTTGTGCTGTTTCTGGCTGTTGTTTAATCCATAGCCTGTCTCAGGCAGAGATTTGTTTAACGCCGAAATCTAGCAGCCATATTTCATAATCAAGTTAGTTTGGATACCTATTCGACTTAAACCAATAGCTAGATAAGTAATTACTTCCGATCTAGGCTCTCGGGTTGGTGGCTTGCATGGAAATTGGTGATAGAGTAACAGTTAACTAACCCAGTTGTACAGGTAATAACTAGTTCGATCCCTGTTCGAACTGTATCAAGTTCTTGAAATAATTAAATGGTAATAATTGCTTCCCCGCTTCGCTCTCAGGATTGCCGGGATGGCATTACGACTGATGCCCTGATGTCAGCATAACCTTACAAGTAGTACTGGTAATATTTCAAGGAATCGCCGTGATATACGGTTGAAAATGACGTTAAACACCATCATAATGACAACATTGTAGAGAATAACAACAGCAAATAAGTGCAGTAAAAATAATATTATTCAACAAAAAAGCAACGTAAATTTATATACAGAAACAAGAAAACAAGATAATAATACAGAGCATATTACAGAACCCCCCACCCATTGATCTTTTGTTTCTTCTTTTGCATATTCAATTGTAGAACTTTGATGGCTGGTAATTGTTTAGATTGGCCTACTGTCTCCAACATCACCTTTTTAACGACAATATGATGACCTCTTGAAGAACCTTTGATGATTTCCGCAACCCCCCTCCCCCAACTGATCTTTTGTTTCTTCTTTTGCATATCCAATTGTAG
This sequence comes from Serripes groenlandicus, assembly GCA_031761405.1. NCBI lineage: Eukaryota > Metazoa > Mollusca > Bivalvia > Cardiida > Cardiidae > Serripes > Serripes groenlandicus. The sequence goes on along the minus strand of JASEVX010000010.1, from coordinate 38,491,255 downwards.
AACTTTGATGGCTGGTAATTATTTAGATTAGCCTACTGTCTCCAACATCAACTCCAAAATCACCTTTTTAACGACAATATGATGACCTCTTGAAGAACCTTTGATGACCGACCCCCAATTTATATTTTGTTACTTCTTTTGCAAATCAATTGTAGAACTTTTGATGGCTGGTAATTATTTAGATTAGCCTACTGTCTCCAACATCAACTCCAACATCACCTTTTTAACGACAATATGATGACCTCTTGAAGAACCTTTGATGACCGACCCCCAATTGATCTTCTGTTTCTTCGTTTGCATAGTTAATTGTAGAACTTTAATGGCTGGTAATTATTTAGATTGTCCTACTGTCTCCAACATCAACTCCAACATCACCTTTTTAACGACAATATGATGACCTCTTGAAGAACCTTTGATGACCGACCCCCAATTGATCTTCTGTTTCTTCGTTTGCATAGTTAATTGTAGAACTTTGATGGCTGGTAATTATTTAGATTGTCCTACTGTCTCCAACATCGACTCCAACATCACCTTTTTAACGACACTATGATGACCTCTTGAAGAACCTTTGATGACCTCCATGATGACCTTCAGTTTCATCTTAACCTTCACTAAACGCACCAATCATTTTATCAACTGTAGCAACTTCAAAAGCAACCTTCTGTTAGGAGCATATACTGTTTAAGTAAAATCCACCAAGTTGATTTTAGCAGGTAAAATTACTAATTTTCTTTAAAATAAAATGTGCTAGAATCATTTCACTTTCGTTAAAATGTTTACAGGTTTCTTTAAAATAGAAATTGTTGAAAAAGCGAAAATGTTATATGAAGATCGGTACCAACCTTGAAATCATGTAAATTAAGATTTCCCGTTCAATAAGTGAATGTAATTGGCTGCAATAGACATAGCATACACACGGAAGTCACGCCCCTAAGGACATAACATTTCAGTCACTAACGAATTAAAATATTACTTTCTAAACTGCATTCGAAGGATACCTGAGTGACACATGTAAGACTTGAGAAGTTCGAAAAATTGGACTCATTTATGTAAGCACTGTAGTGTCCGTTGAATTAGAAATCATCCAAAACACCTTCTTCGATATTCAATTTTGACATAATAACTATTTGTGAGATACATCACAGCTCTAGATAAGGGGAGTTTTGCATGTTCTAAAATCCTTATTTGACCTTCTAATCCTATGTTGTGGGTACGATCCTTTTGAGTACTAACATCATAGGCTTTGGTTGGATAATAACTATTAATAAGAAAGATATTTTGGGGAAAAGAGCTGGAAACACCTTTTTGTCTTGACCCCAGAATTACTCCAATAGATAGGGAAACAAACGTGACACAATAAACTAGAAGCCCCAAGGCATGACAGGGAAATAAAGACAGAACTATAAGCAGTCGACGAAGGCCCGTCAATGTGAGAGTAGTTTTAAACATTCTAATTATTATCATGCAGAGTCTTAGGTTACCAGAATGATGCATATGTAAAACTCTTGTTGATTACTGTCATTGTCCTGGTATTACCTTACGGGATATAAGGCCGCGCCAGATGTTACCATAATGTTTGCGAAAGGGGACTGAGATAGAAACAAGTGGAGTATTATCATTATGTTAATTGCTATGAAAATGAAAACAAAATAGTCTTCCACTAATTTCTAGCCTTACATACACTAAGTTAATACCAGGACAAAGACAGTATGGTAACTTCTGACGCGGCATTTTATCCTGTACGTTAATACTGTCTTTGTCTTGGTACTAACTTACGGGATGTAAAGCCGCTCCAGAGGTTACCATACTGTCTTTGTCTTGGTACTTACGGGATGTAAAGCCGCGCCAGAGGTTACCATACTGTCTTTGTCTTGGTATTTACTTACGGGATGTAAAGCCACGCCAGAGGTTACCATACTGTCTTTGTCTTGGTACTAACTTACGGGCTATAATGCCGCGCCAGAGGTTACCATTCTGTCTTTGTCTTGGTATTAACTTACGGGATATAAAGCCACGCCAGAGGTTACTATACTGTCTTTGTCTTGGTTTTAACGTACAGTATATAATGCCACGTCGGAGGTTACCATACTGTCTTTGTCCTGGTATTAACTTAGTGTATATAAGGCTAGAAATTAGTGGAAGATTATCATTATTTGAATTGCTATTAAAATGAAAATAAAATAGAAATGAAATCCACACAACCACAAATAGAAATGGAGTTTGTACAACGAAATCTATGTGAGGAAACACTAGAGATATTTGAAATAAGGAATCAATTCAGTGCTTTACCAATTATGCGACAACACACCACACTACCTTTTAAGACACTGAACATGGTTAACAAACAGACGTATTTAGAAAGAGCAATAAATGAGACGAGGAATTCGCAAAACCTTCAAAATGTAAATATTAAAGTATGCGTTGTAAACGAAAATATCCAAAATCACCATTACAAGTAATAGTTTTCAAGAATATTAAATTCTATGTAGAATCATCGAGTATATTGACAGAAGACAGATAGAAGTGCTAGTATTGATCGTGAGGCGAAGTCACTTAATAATGCCCTCACACATTCAAAAAATACATAAAAGGGCCAGTCTGTATGGACTGTATAGGCTGACAGAATATTTCACGTGATAGCAGACCAATGTGCACGAGGCACAGAAGTAGGGGGCATACATTATGAATTTGACAGTTTGTTTTCCATTTGTATCCATGTTTAAAAAGCAACTAGGTTTTTATTAGTAGTAACCAAATCGTTAGTAAATGTTATGACTGTTATTTCCAAAACATTCCTTGATATATAGTTTTCTTCTTATAATGCTTTCAACGTTGGTTTTAACGTTCTAAAACGCAGACATTTTCGAAACGTTAATGAATAACGTTATTTATATGTCATAACATATTCGTTAGTTGAGAGTGAAACGATATCGCACACATTTGATTTTATCGAGAGAGTCCAAAGAAAAAAATCTGCAAAACAATTTGTAATCTTTCCGAACATTTCACGCAAGACCGAAAATAAAAAAAATCCGAAATATATGTAACGATCAGAATGCGAAATAAAAAAAAAGGCGTGAAATGTAGCGATGCAATTTAGTGGAAATATCTACCCATCTGCCTTCGAATTTTCTCCGGCAGATTGGCGTAGATATCGTTTTTTTTCTGTTCCTCCTTGACCAACTTGGACTTTAACCCAACTCTTCTCCGGGAAACATCATCGAACTTTTTCTGTGTAATGACAGCCTCGTTGACCTCTTTCTCATAATCGATGCAGAAAGGAGTGTTGGGTCTTGCCTTGTAGTAAGGTTTAGGGTCGTTGTGGACGGACACGGCGTGGTTGAGCTCTGTATTTTCTACGAATCTGACACTGCTGTGCCTTTGAGGCAGAGGGCTGTTGGACAAAGGTGGGAGTGGTGTCCTGTTTAGAATATCTCTTGGTAGCTAAAGAGGGGAAGATAGCAAGATGAAGGATAGTATAGACGGGAGAAAAGTTATAGAAAGAATAGAGGAGAGTTGCCTGAAAAAAAGTCCCGACATTGATCAGTAGAACTAAAAGACAATTATGCAAACATACATGTAGATTGATTTAATTAAACATTGGCATGTTTAAACCCTGTCCCACACGCACGCACATACACTTTCAGACGACTCTGCAGAAGACGACCTTGGAAACAATTGTGAAAAAGGAGAAAATGCTCTTATTGAGCAATTTCTCCTTTTGTCAAAATGTTTCAAACCTTATTCAATAATTAATATATCTGTTACAGAGATTTTTCACAATTTTGTCTAGATGTTTACAAATTCACATGCTTTGACAAGACGAACAATTTCTCATTTTGCCAAATGTTTTCAACCTTTTTTCCGTAGGAGAGATTTTATTTTCAACCTTTTTCCGTAGTTATACCTTCATTAGTAGTGCTTTTATTTTCTGCCTAGCTAATTTCAAACGAATGCTGCAGATTTGTTGTATGCGTATAGTGTTAAAACGCCAATAGTTTGTATTGCAGCAGAGCTAAATGTCTATACATTATAAATAGTGTTAACCAAATCAAACATACAACAATTCTGCAGCAGAAGAAAACATCTAAGCAAAACTTAAAAAAAATCTTTATTTATGAAAGTGTAATTATTGAATAGAGTTGAAAACATCGTGGTGAATGGAGAAACTGCCCATTATGAGCAATTTTATCCTTTTGCCACACTGTTTTCAAAACGCCCGTATGTGAGAAATGGGTAAACCGTAACTTACCTTTGGTTTTGAAATTTCGTTTCATGTCCTCAGAGATTGATAGCAATTTCTCCTTTGGCCACAATGGTTTCAACTTCACACAATCATTGTTCTCTCATTCATAGAAAGTCTCAACATCTTTACTAAATGCTTTCAAAGTCGTCTGCTGCAGATTTGTTGATAACTAGTGGGAAAGGGTGAAACCATGATAACAACAACTTACCGTTGGTAGTTTGTCCAGTCCGAACTTTCGTTCCATATCCTCATGGAGATTGAACGGGACTTCCTCCACGTTATCCTTGTATCGTACCCGGCGGCGCGCCCTGGAGAAACCCGCATTGTCCACTGGCTTTGGTGCGGATGGGGGCTTGGGAACTTTTAAAGAAGCCTAAAACACAGGTCATTATATGTTCTTTGTAAGCTGTGTCTGGCGGTAATGTGTCTTACATTATCCCCCGTTAAATGGCAATTCATTTGTTCTGACAGGGGATTGGGGGCTTTTAAAGTAGCATAAAACACAGGTCATTATATGTTCATTTTCAGTATTGCAGGCGACAATGGGAGTCTTGCGTTATCCCCCGTTAAATGGCATTTCATTTGTGCTAATGAGGGCTGGGGAACTTTTAAAGTTGCCTAAAACACAGGTCAAATAATGTACATGTTGAGTCGTACAGGCGACAATGGGGTCGTGCGTTATCCCCCGATAAATGGCACTTCATTTCTGTTAATGAGGGTCTGGGGAAGTTTAAATGTAACCTAAAACACAGGAAATATAAAAACATGTTCAGTCGTACAGGCGACAATGGGGTCGTGCGCTATCCCTCGTTAAATAAGAATTCATTGTTGTGCTAATGAGGGCTGGGAAAGTTTTAAAGTAGCCTAAAACACAGGAAATATAGTGTACATGTTCAGTCGTACAGGCGACAATGGGGTCTTGCGCTATCACTCGTTAAATGATAGTTTATTTGTGCTGCTGAGGGCTGGGGAACTTATAAAGTTGCCTAAAACACAGGCCAAATGTGGTTTTTTTTTCGCGGGACGGCTCAATTGTTTCTGGATATTGATGAGGTGATTGATTGGTGTTTAACGCCGCTTTCAACACTTTGTTCAGTTATATTACGGCGTTTCCCGGGTAAGTTACCAGTACTACTTGTTCATTTACATTGTCACCGGTCAGTCAGTCGTAATGCTAATCCCGCAATCCTGAGCGCCAAAGAGTGTAGCCATTACTACAATTGTTGGTGTATTTGGTTTGACCCGGCCAGAGTTGAACCACGCGACGACCCGCACCGAGGCGGACGCTCTACCACTACACGAGCGGCATATTGATGGAATGGGGGTTGAAGAAATAACATATATTAAGCGTAAACCTTTTTTTTAGAAATGTTCACAATTTCAAAACGCATCTGTAGGCCTATCAGTAAAATAGTTATCCTTTTCCGTCATAGAAACGCTTTAAAACGCCGCTGCAGCAGGTAGCTATTGAAACCAACGTGATACAAGGAAAGCAATGCTAAAACAGAGTCATTCATCAATTTGCCATAGTGTTCTCAACTCTCAAAACGAGCAATATTTCTTTTTGTCATAATGATTTTATCTCTATTCAAAATTTATACTTTAATTTTATGGATTTTCAACATTTGTGTAAAGAAGTTATCAAGGTTGTCTGCTGCAAAATAGAAAGAACTTACCAGTTTCTCCAGTTCCTTGTCGATGTCAATTTTAGCAGCGGCTGCTTTCTCTTCCTTAGTGAGATAGTCCTTATCAAACACAGAGGGGCGGCTGCGATTTCTTTCAATGATGTTTACAGCATTATGTGTTAAAATCAGAGCCTGTGGGTAAGATACAAAAAAACATGTTCATGGGAAACCCAACCTTTGAATATTTTGTAAATATGCGTGGATAAATTTCTGGCTGCATATGCTCCCTGATCCGAATTACGCTATTTGCAAGTAGGCTCCAACGGTCTAGATAAGGAGGAGTACTCGAGAGTTAGTCCAGGAGGTGTACTCGAGTGTTAGTCCAGGAGGGAGTACTCAAGTGTTAGTCCAGGAGGAGTACTCGAGGAGGTGTACTCAAGTGTTAGTCCAGGAAGGAGTACTCAAGTGTTAGTCCAGGAGGAGTACTCAAGGAGGTGTACTCAAGTGTTAGTCCAGGAGGGAGTACTCAAGTGTTAGTCCAGGAGGAGTACTCGAGGAGGTGTACTCGAGTGTTAGTCCTGGAGGAGTACTCGAGTGTTAGTCCAGGAGGAGTACTCGAGTGTTAATCCAGGAGTAGTACTCGAGTGTTAGTCCTGGAGGAGTACTCGAGTGTTAGTCCAGGAGGTGTACTCGAATGTTAGTCCAGGAGGGAGTACTCAAGTGTTAGTCCAGGAGGAGTACTCGAGGAGGTGTACTCGAGTGTTAGTCCTGGAGGAGTACTCGAGTGTTAGTCCAGGAGGAGTACTCGAGTGTTAATCCAGGAGTAGTACTCGAGTGTTAGTCCTGGAGGAGTACTCGAGTGTTAGTCCAATCGGTTTAACCATTTCCAAATCTGAAAGTAGTGTGTTGTTTCCTCAGAGCTCTAGATAAGGATCGTTTTGCGTGTTCTAAAATCCTTGTTTTATCCGATAACCCTATGTTGTGGGTAATCAAAAGAATCGTCTCATTTAAGTACCACAAACATAGAGTTTGGTTGGATAATATGAGAGATATTGTGGGGAAAAGAGCTGTTTCCTTATTTATGTATTGATTCCAAACATCGAGTTGTATTGATCCGCTGTTCAGTTTACGACAATTACAGTAACTGTGAATTTACTTATCTTAATACATGTATATATATATATACGATAGCGATATATAAAGGAAGGTAGTTAATCTAGTCGCCCTTCACGCCAGATGTACTTATATAGTATAGTACCCCGGGTAGCAAACTTAGCACCACGCTGGTCAATTTATCCTAACACCAGTGAGTCAGTCGTAATGCTAACCGCTTAACCCTGAGAAAAAGAGAAGTCAATACTTTTTAAAGTATTTAACCCTTTCCCTCATTTAGACACTTTCTGACGCCTCTGCAGCAGACGGCTTTTTGAAAACATAGTGACAAAAGAAGAAATTGCTCAAAACGTGCAATTTCTCCTTTTGCCACAATGTTTTCCACTTTAAGTCCTATGTTATTCATTCAATTATTGAGATTTTCCAGTTTTTGACAAAATATGTTCAAAGTCGTCTGCTGCAGAATTGTCGTATGAGGGAAAGGGTTAATATGATCCTGCAGGGGATCGAACCCGCGAACCTTCCGCATCCGAGACGGACGCTCTACACAACTACACCACCGAGGCGGTCATCAGGGCTATAACGAGTCAGAAGACTAGATAAGGGAGAGTTAACCCTTTCCCTCATATAGACGCTTTCTGACGCCTCTGCAACAGACGGCTTTTTGAAAACATAGTGACAAAAGAAGAAATTTCTCAAAACGAGCAATTGCTCCTTTTGCCACAATGTTTTCCACTTTAAGTCCTATGCTATTCATTCAATTATTGAGATTTTCCAGTTTTTGACAAAATATGTTCAAAGTCGTCTGCTGCAGAATTGTCGTATGAGGGAAAGGGTTAATATGATCCTGCAGGGGATCGAACCCGCGAACCTTCCGCATCCGAGACGGACGCTCTACACAACTACACCACCGAGGCGGTCATCAGGGCTATAACGAGTCAGAAGACTAGATAAGGGAGAGTTAACCCTTTCCCTCATATAGACGCTTTCTGACGCCTCTGCAACAGACGGCTTTTTGAAAACATAGTGACAAAAGAAGAAATTTCTCAAAACGAGCAATTGCTCCTTTTGCCACAATGTTTTCCACTTTAAGTCCTATGTTATTCATTCAATTATTGAGATTTTCCAGTTTTTGACAAAATATGTTCAAAGTCGTCTGCTGCAGAATTGTCGTATGAGGGAAAGGGTTAATATGATCCTGCAGGGGATCGAACCCGCGAACCTTCCGCATCCGAGACGGACGCTCTACACAACTACACCACCGAGGCGGTCATCAGGGCTATAACGAGTCAGAAGACTAGATAAGGGAGAGTTAACCCTTTCCCTCATATAGACGCTTTCTGACGCCTCTGCAACAGACGGCTTTTTGAAAACATAGTGACAAAAGAAGAAATTTCTCAAAACGAGCAATTGCTCCTTTTGCCACAATGTTTTCCACTTTTAGTCATAGGTTATCCATTCAATTATAGAGATTTTCTATGTTTTGACAAAATATGTTCAAAGTCGCCTGCTGAAGGATTGTCGTATGAGGCAAAGGGTTAACTGGTCTTTTCCCCACAATATGTTTATTAATTAATACTCAACCAAACCCTATTTTGTAGGTACTCAAAAGAATGGCCTCACTGGAACGATTCGTTTGAGTACCCACAACATAGGGTTCGAGACTCAAATAAGGGTGTTAGAACATTACAAATGGCCCCTTATCTTGAGGGTCTGTAGAATGTAAGACGACTCACCTTCCTAGTCTTATCCTCGGGGGTCTCGTTCACCAGTCTCTCATAGTCACCCTCTACGTTCAACACCACTTCCCCGTTCCTCAGTCCAAGCGGTCGGGGGTCGGGAAACTGAGGTTGACCATCAATCGTGGTCGATGTCCCGTAATCAACGGCCTTGGGCTCGCATCGATAGGTCACGGAGGGGTCGTTGTCGACCCCGCGGAAAGGGGTTCTACTTCCTTCATTAAGGATTTCCTTGTACTTTGGTATCCTTTTGGGTATTTCTGGTAGTTTGACCTTTTCGAAACCCTGATTTCGGTTCAAGGACGAAAGTTTGTCGTTGTACAGTTCCTTCTGAGGCTGCCGTGGGCCTATAATAAATAAGGAATTCGTAATAAGTATTTAAATTGTTTCTATCTAGTATCGCTTTCACCTTAACAATGATATGGCGTTCAGTGTGTTCTAATGTTTGCGTCCTTATAATTCACACAAACCTATGCTGTGGGTACCAAAATAATTGTCTCAGTGAGACGATTATTTTGAGTATCTACAACATAGGGTTTAGTTGAGTATTAAGAGAGATATTGTGGGGGAAATGCCAGGTTACTCCCTCGTATCTAGTAATATGTGCATTGTTACTTCCGTATGGGTGTTACCTATCAGATGTTACCCTCACAAGTTGTGGATGGAAATAACAAACTAATGAACTTGTCAGCGTAACAACTATCGAATTTACCCATCAAATTACATCTTTTAAGTAACATACGATTTCCAATTCGGTGGAAACCTATCTGCTTAATTGTTACCCTAACACATAGTAAATGATCGTTCAGTATTAGGTAGATCTTAAACCACACTAGGGCCCGTATTCACCAACCCAACTTAACCCTTTCCCACATACGACAATTCTGCAGCAGACGACTTCGAACATATATTGTCAAAAAATAGAAAATCTCTATAATTTAATGGATAACCTATGACTAAAAGTAAAAGTGGAAACTATTGTGGCAAAAGGAAAAATTGCTTGTTTTGAGCAATTTCTTATTTTGATGCCATGTTTTCAAAAAGCCGTCTGCTGCAGAGGCATCAGAAAGCGTCTATATGAGGGAAAGGGTTAATTGAAAATCGAACTGAATATTTATATGTTCGGACTAAATATTTAGTCCTCTTCGGTGCGTGCTAAAATATCGGACTAAATTGTAACATAAAATTGCGACTGCCCAGTGCCACCCGTTTCGATAATAGACCACTTTTTGAAAACATTGTGGTAATAATAAGAATTTAGGTTTAGTCGAAAATCGAAATTGGAAAGTTTTTGTGAATACTGGCCCGCAACACTGACCAGTTAGTCCAGGTTCACAACACTTGATGCGTATACAGTCAAACTTGTCTTAAGTATAATATACGACAATTCTGCAGCAGACGACTTTGAACATATTTTGTCAAAAAATAGAAAATCTCTATAATTGAATGGATAACCTATGACTAAAAGTGGAAAACATTGTTGCAAAAGGAGAAATTGCTCGTTTTGGGCAATTTTTTCTTTTGTCATTATGTTTTCAAAAAGCCGTCTGCTGCAGATGCGTCAACAAAGCATCTATTTGAGGGAAAGGGTTAAGACAGATAGGGGTTGAAAGATGTTCACACCTCCTTATCTTTTTGTCACAATGTCAGGGTTAGAAGTTAACTGTGTTGGTTGGTAGCAAGTACTTGCTACCTGCTTTGAAAGTAGGAAGCAAATTCGTCTTTCAGGTATCATTAACAAGATAAACAACAAAGGCAAGCTTTTACCTTTAGTTTAATGTATTTATTGTCTAAACTCGATAATAAACGTGCATCCACCAACATTGTTTAAATTTTCGGGATTAATGTCAACCAAAAAATAGAAATTTACAAAGTAGTCTTGCTAGATTTATTAATGAAGCTTTAAATAAGAGGAGGGATCTTATATCGATACCTGCTATTTGAATCATAACCACAGACAAACCTTATACTATTAATAACAAGAGAAAGTTGATGCAAGGCATCAATATCGCCGGAAAAGACTGCATTGATTTATTTTTTAACACACATGTATTCTTGACTTTCATTAGTCTAAACATACATATAATGTTTTCATAAGGACTAATTCCAGGATTTTTAAAATTCCACATAGATCTACATATTTCAGGATTTCTTTTGGTCAGGATTTTGGATGTTTTGTATATTAAACCCTTTCCATGTCTGAAGCAACACTGAAAACCTTTAAACGCTTAAAACATTGAGAAAACGGTTAAATTGCTGAAGACATGAACTTCCTCCTTTTTAATAATAATTATAATAAATATTTCACAGATGTTAAAATTTATCCTCATATGTTTAAAAAGTAGACCACACTTGAAACAATATATCAGCTAAATTGTTAATCTAAATCGTTGATGCATACAATATATGTTTGGCGCAAGAGAAATGCCAGTTGCGAGTCCCATTACTATTTAATAGGTGGCAAGTATGAAATTAATTGGGTGCGAAAGGGCAGATTTTCTTTATTTCTAAATCTATTGTTTATCAGAGTTTGTTCTTCTCTTAATTTGTTTCAAGCCAAATAATCATTTAATATCACATATATTTATTCATTTAAGTGTGTAATATTAGCTATTTATCTGTAATAAGGTGTTTGAGCATTCTTTCGAGATGTTGACCCTCAAGATCGAGTCGTAGTGTCAGACATCGAAGAAAGTGAATAAAAAATCAGGCAAAGCTTTAGTGCATGTTTTATTCCACTGCATTCGAGAGAAAAAAGCATTTCTATAGAATCTGTCTTTCTCCTATATTCGTGCACTCGTTTCGAGACGTTTAAGAAATCAATTTGTCGTGCGACATTTTTTGTCTGCATAAACAAGTCACTTTTCTAAGTTAACATTTTACTTCCGGTTACTTCGCTTTGTTTACATTTTGGCAATATGAAACTAGGTCACGAACTGAGGAAAAGGCGTTTCGACATTCACGACCGATAAACAGGCTTATAAGACATATTTGAGACATATGTTCACAAATAATTCTTATTTTTGTTTCTGTTACCAGTTTATGTTGATACTTATCTATTAAAAGGAGAATTTGACGTGACTTTCATATCGATAATCTGCTGCGCAGGTGCGCGTATGTTAACAAATTAGACTGTGCGACGTAAAGGTTTGTAGTTATCGCCTTTTGATTACATAGTTTATGAAAATAAAGTATCCCAGTCTAGCTAATAGGGACTGTTTTGTCTTCGTAAATAAAGACACAAAAACGTAAATGCCAGTCAAAATAAAGAAACTGCACATACTTAAAACATCGGAATATTTATTTCATTTTAGATGTGTCATAACTTAGTGTTTTTAAACAAACGCAATTGTAATATGTTCAAGACATTTAAAAAAAAAAAATCTAATAATAACCCCCCCTCCCATGTCATTTCCGAAAACCTATTAAAAATAGAAGTCGCGGGCTTCTGCCCGGCGACTAATGATGTTATAATGTATATATGAATAGTTTTGTTATGCATGTGATGATATTTTGTAGTCATGTGTTTTGGATGTTTTTGTATGTATTTTATATGGCCAATGGCACATTTAGTGCCGACTTGCCTAATAAAGTTATTTGAGTTGAGTTGAGTTGAACTAACACAAGTTCTTATTGTCTGGTGTAATGTTATGTGTAACCTGTCAGCTTGACAATATTTTTGTTTGAGCACTTTAAAGAGCGTGTAATTTAACTTAATTAAGCACAGATAGGAACAGAAGCACCGAGCGAAAACGAAACTGGGCTCTTTTTTTTTTTTCACATAGCAAATTTTTGCTACTGACTTTTTGGGCAGGTGGAAAGTTCCAATTTTAAGTAGCAAATTTGCTACTTGCTACTTCTAACTGTGAACCCTGCACAATGTTTTCAACTTTATCCAGTCACTATACTTTCGTTTACAGAGGTTTTCCAAATTTGTGCCTAGATGTTTTGAAAGTCGTATGCTTCAGATTCGTTGTATGTGGGAAACGGTTAACTCAACACACCAAACAACTCAAGCGCGTGCTACTTAATTAAAAGGTGCAATTTAATTAGTAGTTTCAGTTAACAACCAAACTATTTTGTCCGGGTCCAAACAAGCATTGAAGCGAACAGTTAAGACTCTGATGTGAATGTGAATATACACAGACTCAACTCAATACTCACTGTTCGAAGATGCAATAAGAGCCTACATATGTATTCACTGTACACATTCATGCAATAAGAGCCTACATATGTATTCACTGTACACATTCATGCAATAAGAGCCTACATATATATTCACTGTACACATTCATGCAATAAGAGCCTACATATGTATTCACTGTACACATTCATGCAATAAGAGCCTACATATGTATTCACTGTACACATTCATGCAATAAGAGCCTACATATATATTCACTGTACACATTCATGCAATAAGAGCCTACATATGTATTCATTGTACACATTCATGCAATAAGAGCCTACATATATATTCACTGTACACATTCATGCAATAAGAGCCTACATATGTATTCACTGTACACATTCATGCAATAAGAGTCTACATATGTATTCACTGTACACATGCATGCAATAAGAGCCTACATATATATTCACTGTACACATTCATGCAATAAGCGCCTACATATGTATTCACTGTACACATTCATGCAATAAGAGCCTACATATGTATTCACTGTACACATTCATGCAATAAGAGCCTACATATATATTCACTGTACACATTCATGCAATAAGAGCCTACATATGTATTCACTGTACACATTCATGCAATAAGAGCCTACATATATTTTCACTGTACACATGCATGCAATAAGAGCCTACATATGTATTCACTGTACACATTCACGCAATAAGAGCCTACATATGTATTCACTGTACACATTCATGCAATAAGAGCCTACATATATATTCACTGTACACATTCATGCAATAAGAGCCTACATATGTATTCACTGTACACATTCATGCAATAAGAGCCTACATATATATATATATTCACTGTACACATTCATGCAATAAGAGCCTACATATATATTCACTGTACACATTCATGCAATAAGAACTTAAGTCACAAGACGCGGTTCACTTATTTACATGCACGTTTAAACCCCTTTCCCACATACAGACGCTTTCTGACTCCTCTTTGACAGATGACTTTTGAAAACATTGTGGCAAAAGGAGAAATTGCTCATGATGAGCCACAATGCTTTCAACTTTTTTCCATGGTTATTTCTTCATTTATAGAGATTTTCTACATTTTGCCTAGAACTTTGCTGCAAATTGGTTGATATGTGGGAAAGTGTTAACTTTTATTAAACATATCGACGAGTCTGTATCGAATAGATTGATTGATTGATTTGTTTGGTGTTTTACGCCGCTTTCGACACTTTTTCAGTTAAATCACGGCTTCCTGGGTAAGTTACAAAGTACTTCTGGTCCATTTATCCTGACACTAGTCAGTCAGTCAGTTATCATTACGACTGGTTGGCTTGTGTCAGGTTGATTGATGGATTGGGGTTTAATGCCGTTTTTAACAATTTCTCAGTCATATCACGGCGGCCAGTTCACCTACTCATGAGTTTCCTGGTTTTCGCACACCAGTACTTCCCAAGCAACTGGCTGCTTTTTCCACATAGACTTAGCCCATTGGTGGAAGACGAATGACGCATGTCGCAATGACTTTTGTCAAACGTCGGAAAGAAAGTTGGCCGAGCCGGGATTCGAACTCACAACCCCTGGATTGACACCCCGCGGCTTGTGTCAGGATTAAAGGACCAGTATAACTGGTAACTTACCCAGGAAACACTGTGAAATAACTGAGATATTGTTGAAGGCTGTGAAACCACCAACTAATTTGCATATACAATAATTAAAAGGTTTAGTTTTTATACTTGAATCAAACGTTTGAAGGGAAATAGTTTTTTTAAGACAAACCTTTTGAATTATTGAATTTTGAATTGAGTGTTTTTAACCCTTTGCCACATATGGACGCTTTATAACGCCTCTGCAGCCGACGACTGTTGGAATCATTGTGGTAAAGTGAGAAATGTCTCATAATGAGTAATTTCTCCATTTGACACAAAGAGTTCAACTCTTTTCAATAATGATACTTTAATTTATTGAGATTTTCTATATTTTGAACTTTGATAATTTCATAGTCGCCTGATGCAGGATTTTTTTAATTGTGGAAAAGGGTTAAACATATTGCTAATATATCTAACAATTCTCTAAGTTATTTATCAAAGTTTCAACCGTCTATTGGGAAATTCGACAAACAAATGTCAATCGTCAGTAAATATACATCGGGGTCTTGGCGTGAAACGGTTGTAACTAAAAACCTATTTTGAAAACCTAGGTTTAGGGGCAATTTTGACCACTTTGTAAACAATACAAATTTAGATGCCATTGCTCAGAACGAGCAATGGTACCTACATTTCCATTGTTTACCAATGAAAATGATTTAACGCTTATAAAGACTTTATGGCGAGGTGATTAACCTTGGTAACAAAATACCAATTTCAGTTACAACAGTTTTACGCCAAGCCCTCGACATGATCATGACGTCCATCACAATAGAAGCGAGTATAAATAACACAAAAATATTGTCAAATTATAAGAGTATCAAACAGTGACATTTCCAGGGCAGAATTTCTTAAAGGGACTGAATCCCATATGAGAAGAAAGCGGGGAAAAAAAGAAAATTGTTAAAAATTGCTATTACCTTGATGTTTTTGCATGTAAGGCATTGAGATTTGCTGACTGATGTACACTATTATGATGTACAATATATGCACACTATTAATATTGCGGAGATTTTTCGTTATTTTGCATTGTAAAATCTACTGGGTTACTAACCCAGTAAATCTAAAAATATCGCTGTATATTTATCACGTGATCACTACAACCGAATTGACAATCTCCTTCGCAGAGTTGTCGTTCCTTACACTCACGCATACATGACTGTAATGAGTCGATAGTGTTAGAGAATGCCGAATTGAATCCACAAATTCAAATGAGCAAGAGGAAATTCCACGGTATTTTTAAACGGGAAAACACGGAGCGGACGTTTTTTTAACTGCTTATTTCCTATGAAATAATGAAAAACAAGGCTTGTACGACCTTCTACAACATTCCGTTACATATATATCGACGTATTTTGGATTAATTAGAATAAGTATAAAATATGACGATTTTGGACCATTATGGTGTTCAGTCCCTTTAATTGCATTGCATCCGTGGTATATTTTGCTACACGTACCAGTGTTCTAGTTAAAAAACTTTGACGCATCTGCGGCAGACGACTTTTGAAAACATTGTGACAAAAGGAGGAATTGCTTATTTTCTCCTTTTTCCACAAACAATTTTCACATTATTTCCAGAAACAGTGACATTTCCAGGGCAGAATTTCTTAATTTCATTGCATCCGTGGTATATTTTGCTACACGTATCATGTTCTTGTTAACAAACTTTGACGCATCTGCAGCAGACGATTTTTTAAAACCTCAAAAAAGGAGGAATTGCTTTAAAAAAAAAGAGCATTTTCTCCTTTTTCCACAATGTTTTCAACTTTTTTTTCAGTAATTAAACCAACAATTATAGGGATTTTCCATATTTCTTAGTAAACATTTTCAAAGTCGTGTGCTGCAGAATTGCTGTATGTGGGAAATGGGAGTTTTGAAAACATAGTGGCAAAAGAAAAAATTGCTCAAAACGAGCAATTTCTCCTTTTGCCACAATGTTTTCCACTTTTAGTCATAGGTTATCCATTCAATTATAAAGATATTCTATTTTTTGACAAAATATGTTCAAAGTCGTTTGCTGCAGAATTGTCGTATGAGGGAAAGGGTTAAGAAGGCCGGCCAAATGAATGAATGAATGTATATTGTTTTATGGCGCATCGACAGCTAAGGTCATTTAGCGCGCATTTAAATTTTATTATTCATGTTCCCTGGGTGAACAAACCAGTACTAGGCTAGAAAATGTGCCTTG